>JAKWJA010002492.1:37894972-38026048 GCA_027704765.1 Solanum habrochaites | reverse complement strand
AAGGAACAGACCGAAAGCCAAAAACCGTTACTGGAGGACACCAAACATCAGCATCACTGTTCTGTACAAGCTACTGGGGCAAGCTATTTTTAACAAGCTGAAAGCAGGCCAGAGTCATCTGCCGGGCACGATCCCGCAGCAGGGGCACGGACGCCGTCTCTAGCCTTACCATGGTATACATCCTCAGTGTTTGACTTTGAATCCACATCGCAGCCGACACACAATATGTCCTCATATGTGGTCACATCATCATCTATATGCTCAAGGAAAAGTGACAAATGCCCAATATGACCCTCGCATTCACATTTGGAAAATGACTATTGCCCATCTCTCTAAGATGCTTCACAGTTGAGGCCCAAAATCCATTCCTATGCCTCATTATCTCTAGCCCCTAAATGTGGGCCATTATTACGTCATCGCGTCTCTTGACTATGCCATTGTAAGTGGTGGACCAAACTAATTACTACACCCTTTCATCTTTGTAACATCCTATGGCACATCAAAGAGTGGCGTTATATAATTCAAACTCTCCTCCAGAACACCTTCTAAATGAAAAAATAGGTGATAATGTTCCCAAACGCATACTTGTTCTCCCTGTTTACCTAGGCCTTCCTCATGGTGGATTTAAGTGCTTCCCCTAGGTTCAATTTAGCGTCATTCATTAGATAATAAAACAAAAACACTTTGTCATGACTGATGTTCGTATAATGCAACCCGATAATCAAGGAATGCATGATAATTTTCAATCAAACCCGAGCGTCCCTAATCATGTGAGCATACATCACTGATATGTGGAATCTCTTTGAACTACGATTTGTCCACCGAACCATAGACTGCAGCCAATAAAGAGTGTGTCAATTTCCCTAGTAAGGAGGGTGAATTTTAAATCCCATCAATACAAAGGGATCGATGTGAGCTGCACTGCCAAATATGTCATTCAAAACTTCTGGAGTGAGGGTCTCATCCCCTCACAAAATATGACTTTGATTTTGTTGCCCAGATAGCATAGAATTGACGAACCACATGTAAATTTCATTGCACAACTAAACAAAATTAGAATTCAAATGGATCACTTGGATCCGCCTCAAAATCCAAATGAAGTCGCTGGCAAAACAGTCACTCTTAGCGCACAAGTTCGAGAAATATCAAACCTCGGATATTTCTTTCTATGGCTACTACTTTCAATGCAAACAATCATGTTTTTCTACGCGGGATTACGTGTACGGGGGAAAAGTCTGCATACTACAAACTCTCTTCCTCTAGCTTGAGAATGCCATTTTTTTACTGACGCATTGAGTTCTTGATATAAAGACCACACAATGAACACAACCCATACAAAACCATCTTACCCTATAACAATACATATAATAATCACAAGGTATGGGTGGTAAGAGGACCACCCCACACTTACTCGTGCGTACTACCCATGCTAAACAAGTCGATACACACATTTCCCCACAAACAAATTTACACAAGGTGAGTATCACAATTTCTCAATTCAAAACTTGATATTCATACCGACACAACATTCTCACTATCATTACAAGTAAAGGAAAATAAAGAGAACACCTAAGACACCCACATGGTCAGGCTATTTTAATCATCACACATGCCCAACCCCAACTATGAAATCTCATGAATTAGAGGGTCATACCCAAAACATTACATCCAACATAATAATATACACACACTTAACAAAATCACAACTAGGACTTTCATTGTATTCAAAATTCTTCCAATCATACCACACACAATAATACTCCTATACGACCACCCATATTTAACACACAAAAGCTTCCGAACATTCTTCCCCATATATGGTGTTAAAAAGGGCATTAATACAAAAGGAACAACTAAAGATATTATGCCTTATACACAATATATGTAGAAGATTAAGAAAAAATAGATGGTTGAAAGCCTCTTCATGATGAATTTGGGATTGAGCAATCGTGAGGGGAGAAGGAAGGGTGAAGTCATAGGTTTGAGGGAAAATAATTGGGGAATAGACAGTGGAATTTCGGGGTTGGAACAGAGGTATTTTTTTGATTTTATTTTGAGGGTGATGATAATCCCGTCTTATATGAAGAAATAAAAAATCTACTTGTCGCAGGTGTGACGCGCCCCTATTACGAAATACTCTGGTTTGTCTAGGAAATTGATTCCAGCAAAATAACAAAACTATGACTCTCTTCCCAATGTGGTTTGATTACAGAGACACTTTAATTATGACGAAAGTTTTATTTCTTGTCTAAATAAAAAACTAACACGCCTCTCCGATACACTCTTGTTATAGAGTTCATTGTTGATGCTATGAAATTAATTCCCACTGAGATGAAATACATAGGGAACCTCCACGACACGACTCCAATATGGAGCCATGTGAATTACATAATTCAAGAACAATACCCAATTAACCCAAACCCAATGGGTTGCCTCCCATCCAACTTGTCAGTTTTGGTCATGACACAACTCATATATTTGTGTTTTCTCTATTTTTACATATCTTAACTATTACATGAAGAATGAAATTAAGTAAGTCCTAAGAATGAAAAAAAAAAAAATTACTATATAATACATGTGGTCACAAATTCACTCCCATGTAGTTTCTGGTTAAACATCGTGGCTTGACCGAACTCATTTGACATTGTTCATCTAACTCCAGTCCATTTTGAAGCATGATTTACTGTTGCCTATCTTAGAGAATATGGATTTTCTTTGTTCCTTAATTTTATTTCCTCTACCACCAATATTCATTTTTTTCATCACCACACCACCCCCCTCTTGGTCCACTCCACTTTGGCCAATGTTTTCTAAGGAACAACTTCAATCTCATATTAAACAATAACACCTCGAGTGGTACAATGTAATTTTCATGCAAGTTCTTCATCTTCTTTCTATATACGCAATTGACCTACTATCCTCTTGCCAATAAATTCTAGATTCATATTAAACTTCTCAATGGACCAATAGGCTGGTATTCTGATTCTACTGGAAGATGGCATGATTTTAAAACTCCATCCAATAGGGAGAAGTTCATCTGGGTGTCTTATACGCAATAGTGTATGACCAAAGTGCATCTTACTATTTAGCCTAATCCTTTTGCTCTAGAATCAATCTTTTGCAAGATATACGTAATCTCTAGATTTTATACCTCTACTTTACAAATAGTCTAAGGATGATATGGTGTAGCTATATTGTGTCGCACTCTATACTTAGCCAATAAATTTTGCACTGAATAATTTATGAAGTGCTTAGCACCATCACTAATCATGGCTCTTGAACTTTTGAACCTGGTGATTATGTGTTGTTTAATGAAATTCACCATAACCTTCGCATCATTAGTAGGCACAGTGATATCCTCAACCCACTTAGACACATAATTCACTGCCATTAGAATGTATAATTTTCATTAGAGGAAAGGAAAATACCATGACCTATATCCCCCATACATTGAATATATTGATATATAATGTTGCTCAATGGAATCTCATGTTGTATTGTAATGGTTCCTATTCCGTGACACTGATCACGACCCTTCACAAAAAGTGCAATATCTTTAAACAAAGTTAATCAAATAAACCTGACCGCAATACCTTATGTGTTGAATGCTCTCCTCCATGGTTCCCTCTATGTAATGAAGATTGAAGACTCTCCAATTCTTTCCTCACCTCATTTTTAGCTTTACAACTTCGCACTACTTAATCCGACCCTTGCTTGAATAGGAATTACTCATTTCATATGTACAACCTTGCATCCTTTTATTTTGGGAAAGTTGAAGAACTAGGTAGGATCAATCCACAAGAACGTTCATATATTAGTATAACGAGTCACTTTCACAATGTCTAAAGCTAACAATATATCATCATGATATTTCTCCCTTCTTTTTTCACATGAGATAAATACTCCAATCTTGAAAAATGGTCATTGATTTTATTCTTAGTACCTTTCCTATCCTTGATTTTCATATCAAAGTCTTGAAGTAAAATGATCAATCTGATAAGCTTTAGCTTTGCATCCTTCTTATTAAAAAGGTACCTGATCTCATTATGATCAATGTAAACAATTTTCTTAGTACTTACCATGTAAGATATGAACTTGTCGAAGGAAAATTCTAGAGAAAAAATCTCATTCTATATGATAATGTAATTTGCATGTGCCGAATGGAGGGTCTTAGGCAGAGTAAATAGAGTAAAATACATTCTTCTATTTTTGGCCCAACATTGCACCCACTGTTATATCACTAGCGACACACATAAGCTAAAAAGGTAGCTCCCAAGTACGAGTAATTAAGTTATAATTTTATATTAGATTCTTCTTCAACAACTCAAAGTACTTTAAAAAACATTCATTAAACACAAAAAAAATTAACCTCCTTCTATAATAGAATACACATAGGTCTAGTAGTATTGGATAAATCCATGATGAACCTCCTATAGAATCAAGCATTCCCAAGGAAACTTCTGACTCCTTTCACTATGATATGGGATGGAAATTATTCGCATACATCTACCTTGGCTCTATCAACTTCTAACCTTCTTCAAGAGACCTAATAATATGGCACAATGCCTTCTCGAACTAAGAAATGATACATTTCAAAACTCCATAGAAATTGTTTCATGTTATCGAGAAAGGACCCCGTTAAGATTACACAAAACAAACGTAAAAATTATCACCAAATAGCGAGAACTTATACATTAATACATCCACAAACTCCTCTACCATATCATGAAACATTGCCACCATACATATCTGCAATGTGGCTGGTACATTATAAAGTCCAAAGGGCATACACTTAACATCATGCCTACCATATCGACAAGGTAAGTTTATCTTCTCTTGATTCTTTGGTGTGATCACAATTTTTTTATACCGTGAGTTAATATCAAAAAATCAATAATACACGTGCCCTGCTAGCATACTAACATCTTATCAACGAGGGAAACTAGGTAGAGATCTTTTCTAGTGTCCTTATTTAGCTTTTGATAAGTCATGAAAATACTCCACTCATTATTTTTCCCAGTGGGATCAGTTTGTTATTATCATTAGTAACCACATCATCACCCATTTCTTAGGATCACATTGCACATATTGCCCACTTTCTATCTATTATGAAGTACACTATCTGTGCATCTAAGCAGTCACTTCCTTTGTTCATCACCATATATTTCATGACTAGGTTTAGATGACATTAATGTTATGCACTAGGATTGTGGTCTTCCTCTATGTATAGCTTATGTGCACATAATACCAGACTTATCCCATTAATATCATACATAGGCGATCCAATGAGTTTTTTCCTCCTTATTAATATTCTCAATGCCGCTTTACCTTGTAATTCATAAAAATCTACAAATCACAGGTAAGTCGGATGTTAGTGTTTTCGGTTACAGTTGAGTGCTTCTTAAATTGATGTCTTGGGTGGATCCCCCAATATTAAAACTCCAAAAACTGAATCATTTCCCATGTTTTAGCATCACCATATATATCATAGACCATCAACACTCGTTCTAATGGATATCTGGATATGATGGAATGACCTTTTTCTTCAAGATATATCATTCTTAGGGCTATCATCATATACAACTTGTAGTTTAAGCACTTTATAAATGTCAAACACTTCAACTTTGTCGTGAGACCTCGTAATCAATACTTGACCACTTGATACAATCTAATTATTAACGATGGGGGCCGGCCCCCAGGGCCAAGAGGTCTTCCCCGGATAACGACACCTTAGGATCAATGGCCAAACATACAATAAGGAAAATCGATTGGAAATATAAATGATCCCACTTGTACCAATATATCTACAACACATTCAACCTCACTACAGATTGTGCAACTAAATGTAAGATAATGGTGGTGGACTTAGAAATACACAAACCCAATTTCTTATACATGTATGTTGGCATCAGATTAACGCTCCCCTCTAGATCACACAACCGTTGAGCATGAACACTTTTACTAAAGTTATCTTGACCGTAAAGCTATCCAAATCTGTTAGTTTATAGGAAACTTGTTTTGAATCCTATAGATAAACTATTTAGTTAGTTCTAGATTTCATACTCTATTAGCCTCCTCTTGCTCGCTACAATTTTTTTCACATATCCTACCTTGGCATTTGATGAATTCCATCGTGATAATGACACTAACTACAGATTGAGTGTCTATAATTGTTAGCAGTATAGTAACCAACATAGGGTTGGGTCGTGTCCTAAGTGAGCGGTAGTGAAAATAGTACTTAATTAGAATCTTACTCTAATAAATCATAGATAAATAAATTTGTGACTGAAATAATATTTACATTCGATGGGTTGCACGAAAGTTTCAAATATCAAAAGGGTTTTGTAACAAGTATAGTAAAAACGATACAAAATGCGAAAAGGAATCCAGTATTAGGAATGGTTTTTGGGGTGCGACCACAATACATGTTGATATAAAACTTTGATTATATGCTTTTGATAGGAAATTGAAAGATAATATTGACTAGGCTAAGATTAGATGGCCATAAGTTCCCTATTGGGCAAATTACCCTGTTTCAAATATGTTCCTCACGAACACCGATTTGCCCCATGAAAGCCAACCTACACCTTACCCCACTAATTTTTTCAAGTTGACTGTTAAGATATGTACAAAGGAGTGGTCTTATGGCTGAACCTAATATCGTCCCACTCCTTAGGTCATCAATCCAGCGGTTTCGGTTTGGCGACCTCTCTCTCGAGCAAGCCAAAAACACATTGGTGATTTTGTATTGGTGACTACAAAGCCATCCAATTAAACAACAACCACTAGCTGAAATCACCATTAAAATATATCTAACCTATCAGCAAGCAAAACCCAAATTTAATGTAAAACATACTTACTAAATAACACCCCAAGAATGGGTATAACAAATCAAACCTTAATATGAGAAAAAAAAGAAGAGTGGAGAACACCTACTTTGTATTTGGGAAGATTAATTTTTTGCTTCAAGTCTTGTCGAAAACCCAATTCAAACTTTAGAGAAAATACAAAACTAATATTCTAAAGTGAAAATTGACAATAATGGACCTACTCTCTAAAAATAATAACTACAACTAGTATTTATAGTTTCAGAAATTAGTGTTGTGGCTAACCATTTGGCGAAGTTTGTCGTGGTTGTCGAGTGACTCAATGACGCATCAATCATCTAGTTCATTACCGTTTTGTTCTTGCCTCATGGATATTCATTTTACTATACCATTGGATGGTGTAACACTACTTTGTGGAACTATTTGGTGATACATTGACTGTTGTTTTCATCGCTTTTTTGATCCTCTTCCTTAAGGGCATTTCGTTTTGGAACAAAGGGTGATGTATGTCCTTTCGACAATTCACCAAGTGTGCTTGGCGATGCTCAGGCTTAGGTTCCATATTTGTTTTGCCTATTTGCTCCATTTTTCACGTAAGTGACCATGATTTCACAAAAAATTGAAATACCTAAAACTATATATGTATGACCCGAGATTACCCACTAGATGTAACCGATGAGTCGACCTCGAAGAGTTCTTAGACAATCCCTTGTCCTTCATCATTGCATCATATATAGAATAAAAGCGAAAAAAAAAACTTGTCTCACATTACCATCTAAACATAAGAGTATGAATATTGTGACTTAGCCCTTATATAATTCCAAGTATTATAAAATGACTACATCATAGTCCTTGAAGTAGGATAAGTGGAACAATGTCTTACAATATAAGCAAAGGGACTAAATCTAAAATCGAAGGGTTATATCCTCAGACTTGATAATTCACAAACTTGGGAAACAATCCAAGCTTCTTGAGAAAATGTCCTTGAATCACCTCAATTGCCCGAACCTATATATTTTATAGAAAATAGAAGAGATATGGGTTAGTACACACCACATGTACTAATCATATGCAAGCAAAACATTTGAAAACATGCATAAAGGGGCATTTTGTTATGAACATGCTACATTCGCATCAAAACCCGTTATGCACATTCCAACAATTATGTACAAGTCTATATCACAACAACAACTAGACATATGTTTATTCCAGAATAATACCTTTATAGATACATAGTTAACATTTTATTTATAGTTTCCATTTCATCAATACATCACCATGACATAATCATAACCCCAATCCAAGTCTACTAGTGCAACATGTATATAAAGCCCCATATCCCCACATAAACCAAGTATAAACAAAAAGATCACAACCATTGTCTTTTACCTCATACATCATCATGATTAATGTATTCAATACAATGCATACAATTTTAGGCCAACATATTAAGTGACACCAGTATCATACATATCATTAATAACATATATACATAAGGAACCCACCTTAGAATTCCCCTCAAGGTCCACTTATATAATGTACAGGTAAGGTCCCATACCCTTATCTACACTAAGTAACACCTCTTATATAGTCCTAGTTAGTGTTCATATTTTTACATTAACTCATTAATTTTTTAAAATTCTGGAAACTTTGCGATAACTGACATAGACCATGTGAGCTACATGGATTTCGATGTCATCTCCTCACATTGAAAGGATGGTATCCTACTTTCCATGGTAAGACTTGAACATTCGTATACCATCTTGGTGTATACACTAGCTAAGGTTTCCTATGGGGCACACAGTTAAGGAACTAGGAGGTTGTTACTAAATACCCTCTTTATACTATCTAGTTGTAACGACACGAGAGCACCCTTAGTTGTTACAGGCGTATTCTCCCTCTCGGAGGTATTATACAAGCCTCTTAGCGTTCCTTGATCACATAGTTATGAAAATTTGTTTTTAATTTAAACTTTAACAATAAAGTCAATATGGAAACAATTTTATAAAACGTAAGAAAACTAAGTTTCATAATAAGACATCTTACACACATATCGTTATCATAGGGTCACAGCCTACATTAAAAAGAAATTTATAGTCTAATCCAAGGTATTCAATTAAAAAACTAGAACTAAAATCCATGTCCTCTATCATATGAGGACATACTAATCATGAGAGAATTCAATTTACCAAACTTCAACTCTAGAAATATTCACTTGCCACCACTTACACTTATAGAAATAGAGAAATATAGAACTTAGTAGAATTATTGTACAAAGTATAGTGACATACAAGAAAACCATGAAAAAAAGGACATTTACTCAAAGATATAGTATAGTGACATAAAAGAAAACAATGAAAAAGGGACATTTACTTAAAGATATACTTTTAATTCTCTTTTGGTGAAAATCTTCATAGTACAAGTAGAAAAGCCATTATACAAGTTAATATCTATATAATCTTCAATGTAAGACCATAACCATTAAGTAACCGATTTTATCATATTTACCCTCTACGTAAGGCTATCCTAACACCCATCTAAGTAAGACTTGAATAGACCGCCCACACAACCTTTTCAATAAACACCTAGGTGTTCCTTAAGACTACAATATATAAGGACATTTCCTTGTTCCATATACTAACATTAGGAGAAAATACATTGCATAAGTCATTTAGAAGGAAATCATAAAATTAAGGAACTTCACATAATGGTCTTGGAAGACCTAGGGAACTCACTTTAGCATTTTCAAAGCCTACTCGTTCCATGTGAAGATAGCGTCCCATTAAACTACCCACACGTTGTAGAACCTATCCAATAACTAGACAACACATCCCACATGATGAGAATAGGCATTAATTAACATAGACCATAATAGTTAGGCATGGAATGTGGTGTCATAAGACTCCACATTGTGGAAGGTGTTTTAATTGCCAAAGTATAACTAAGGAAACATCCCATGTAGGCATGGTTTAAGGATTAGGGGCTTCTTTGTACTCTAGTCTCATTCTCAAGTATAAATACTACCACAAGAATATCCTCTCGGTTCTTTTCCTTTGTTCTCATAGAGTAAGTTCATTAAATAATAGTATAATTAGAATGTACCATTCCTTAGTCCTACAAACTCATAATACCATTACAGAGAAGGGGTACACAAGGGCTGCTGATCAAGGTTCATTAGAATAGATCATTCTTAACCTTCTTTTCATATTCAAGGTTCCATATTAGTCTTTCACAAAAGGGTACCTACTTTAGTTCTACCGATCCTACACTTTCAATTTTTCATTCATTCAAGACAAGGGTGCCTAGGCCTACTAAGTCAAGAGATCACATTAAAGAAGATTTCATGTATCAAGAAGAGGGACTTAAATCTACCAATTCAAGACACAACATTAATCATATCATTTATTCAACACAATTCAAGTTCCTTGTAGGGAACTAAGTCTACCAATACAACATACAACGTCATTCTATAAAGACTCTTCTGAGTCCTTCATCATCATATACAATCAATTAAAGAACAAGTACATTAAATCATAACATGATAGCATTTATATAAGACTATATAGACATCACATGAGTACCTTCATTTTATACCTTCATATATACCATATCATCCTTCACTTTCTACACACGTATAAAACATGACAATACTACAATCTACATAATAAGGTCGACAAGGTCATGATCATAACATCTTAAACAATTAAGCACCACCACGATATGTGGATGATACTAATCTATGGAAATTCGATATAAATTCTACATTAAATAAAAAAATTAGGTCAACTTATAACCTTCTAATAGACACAATCACCATCGTTAACATCTCCAACAATTCCACATAACAATAGAACTTACCAATTACTATGCCCATAGGGCTAGACCATCAATTCACCCATATTAATGATTCAACAAAACATAAGATATATATAAAAACTATAAAAAAAAAATATGAAAAATTCCAAATATAATCAAGGTATGATTCAATAGCCCATAAAAATATAAACATGAATTCAACATAATTAGATCATAACCAATATACCCACTTTAAAGCAAAAATTAGGAATTCTTGGAATACATGGATTCGTAGAAATTGTGATCATAAAACCATCAATTAACATTGAATACTTCATAAATCATAAATTAAAACCTTTTAATGGAAGAACCCATGCATAGAATTCAAAAACAGTGTTTTAGGGTTTTTGAGATCTTTTGAAAAGCCTTTGAAATTAGATCCTTGAATGACAAAAAAATCAAGGATGAGATCACCATGCCTTCTCGAAGATCTATCCACTAAATTGATGTTGACAAATTGAAGAATTGATCTTCTTCCTTGGAGATTGAAAGTTATTTAAGGGAGGATTTGAGTAGAAAGAGAATTTAGAGAGAAGGGAGAGCTCCTATTTCTTTTTGATTTCTAATCGAGGGTTGGATTTTTTTATTGGGTAATGGGTATATAATGACTTAAACTCAATATATAATACACCCCCAAAATATCCAAAATATCCATACATCAATTGGACCTTTTTAAACAAGTCAGTCTTAACTTTTATTTTCACAAATATCATGGGGGAACAAGTCTGCGTCGTTGAGGTGTTCCTTAAATATTTTTGAATACTTATATAGATATTAGGGTCCACGATGTCTCCACTAAGCGGATTATATTTTTTCACATGGCTGAGCAAGTCCGCGACGCGGACACACTCCCACTAGCTACTGGGCGCAGGCTACCTTTGCAGCATCTTGACCAAGGATCGGGTTCTCTTCAAGGAACCCTAGGTTGGTTCTTGGGAAATTATACCAGGATGTTTCAACCCTAAACACGATTATTAAGATGCTAAGGGCACCTCCAGTAACTTTGAACTCCAAACAACACATAAAAACATGCTCGACACACTGGAACACACCAACAAATAAAAGACTAGTTTTCAAACGTCATGGTCAACGCTTGACTTCAAAACTCTTTAAAACTAAATTCAAAATATATTTTTAATTTATTTAACTAGTTATTAACTCATAAAACCCAAGTGAGGCTCTAGTTATCCATTATGATTTTGAGGATCCTTACATTTTCCTCCACTTAGAAATATTCATCCTGGAATGACACTAAAACACTTAAAGGGAAACGACCAAAGACAGCCCAAAATAATGAATACAATATCATATAAAATTCACAAAGCTAGGAGGAATATCAAATCCACAGAATAGAGACTAAAAACACAAAAAGAAAGTAGGAACAACATGTACAACTCATCATGCAATAAGACTCCACATTTCTCATTTCACATAAGAGGAACTTCTTTCTCCACATATCATCATGCTCACTGCATTATTTCTAAGAATATTATGCCAATTTATCATAAAAGTACAATTATTCAACATTCTTAAAGGTCACTTTAAGACATGCTCATAAGTCTACTCATGCAACATTTAGGCAATTCAGTATAGTTGCACATCAACATGATAGACAAAATCATTTAATCTCATTTTTACCATATAAACATAAATTCATGGACAACATGCAAAAAAAAAATTTAAGAAAACCATGAAACTCATTTCATAAAACAATCCCAATTCATCACATGCTACTAGAAAATTATAACTCTGAAGCTTGAATAGAATAGAAGTGAAGAGACAAAATCCTTCAACCCAACAATCAACCATATTCCCATAGTTGGAAATATCATCTACTCTATCAAGAAAAACGCAATAAACTCTTATCACTAAGGTAAGATATTATAACTTATTGACACCTTCATCCGTATTTTCTTCCTTTTTAGCTTAGAGAGCATAGAAATGACCATGATTAGGATGAATAGTAACCATCCCTCATTAAGAGATTTTTTTGTCTCTCTTTCTCTAGCCTCAGTTGTAGGACAATCTCTAACCTTGTGATAATTATTTCTACAACCGTAACATCCACTACTTCGGTTAGACACTTTCCATGGTGTCTCTTTCCACATGTGGGACAAGGAGTCCTAACAAATTGAGAACCAACGGTTCTCTCTTGGTCGAACTTTGGAGTAGTTAAGATATCGTGCTTTGGAGCTCTCTTTTTGAACCCACGTCGGCCTTGTTCTTCAAATCTACCTATTTGAAACTCCCTACCAACCTCGTAATATTGGATTCTTCAATATATTGATAATACCCATGAGTTTAGAGAGGTTCATGTCATTATAGAGCATGGTCGTATAACAGTATTCTTTTAAAAGGCCGGCACACCGATCACAAACCTACTCATCTCATCCTTAGTATTAGACATCAAAGATGGAGCATACTTACACAATAAGGTAAATTTCAAAGAATACTCCTCCACACTCGTATTACCTTGCCTAAGGTTTATAAATTCCTCATTCTTAACCTTCCTCTTTTCACGGGGAACGACTTCCTAAGAAAGGATTCCTCAACTCCTTCCCACCCATAAGTACCTATTAAACTAACTGGCCTATGTCCACACTGAGGCACCTCTTTGAATTGGTATGAATCCAAATATGTCTTCTCCCTAGAAGAGACACCCATAGAATGGACTATCTTATAAACCACATCCATGAATGCTTGGGGATACTCTTCCACTTTAGATCCAAGAAATGTAGGTTGATCATCCTCACAAAGTTCCCCAACTTAGAGGCCACAATGATCTAAAGAGCATTCACCCTAGGCCCCACATCTCTATTCCTTTGAGCCGTAGTGGCTCGGGCAAGGTAAGAAGAGAACCTCTAACCTCCTCATTAGTCATGTCTGTGGGAACCACCATAACCTCATTCTTTTAATTATCTATAGCTACTTGTTAACCTTGAGGAACTTGTCTACCTTGGGGAGGAACTCCTTAATTCACCACACTATCTTCCACTCTTTTTACGGGCGTCCTTCATGTGTTACTATCCTACAAACACAAGAAAAGAGATTTAGCAAAAGATATTGATAACCTCACCTCTATTGCACGACACAAGAGAAATGAAGAAAGTGAAACTTCTATCGTCCTATAGCCTATCACTCATATATGTGTCGCAACTCACACCGATGAACAAGAGTCTACTAGACATGGATTTATGAGACTTTAAATCCTAAGGACCATTTCATAACCTTATGCTATGATACAAAGTTTGTATGATCCGAGAGCACCCCCTAATCTTTACCGGTGTATTCGACCTCCCGGAGGTCTTATACAAACCACGTACCATTCATTCATCACCTAGGTATGAAAATTAGTACGAAATACAAAAATTTTCACAATGGAGTCAATACTGAAACTCTTTTATAAAACCTAAGGAAACTAAGTCTCATCATAAGCCATCATAGGCATATATCATTATCATAGAGTCACAACCCTTACATTGAAAAGGAACTTATATTCTAATACAAGGTCTTCAATAAAAGAGAAATACAACTAAAATATGTGTCCTTGATCATGTGAGGACATACCAATCTTAAAAGAATTCTACTTCTCAAGCTTCAACTCTGAAAAAGTCCACACTTGGCACCACATATACTTTTAGAAGTAAAGAAACATATGGAATAAGCACAATTAATGCACTAAGTATTGTGACATGAAAGAAAAACATGAAAAAAGAGATAGTTTCTTTAAGATATACTTTTCATACTCTTTTGGTGAAAACCTTCATAATACAAGTACAAAGCCATAATACAAATTAATATTCACATAATCTTCAAATAAGAGAATAATAATCAAGTAACCCATTTAATCATATTGACCCTATACCTAAGGGTATCCTAATACAACCCCAAATAAGACATGAAGAGACTGCCCATACAACCTCTTCAACACACACCTAGGTGTTCCTTAAGACTTCCAAAGATAAAAACATTTCCCTGTTCCATATTCTAACATTAGGAGAACGTATACTATATAAGTAATTTATAAGTCAATCATACAATTAGGGGACTTCACATAATGAACTTGGAAGACCTAGGAAACTCACTTTAGCATTTTCAAAGGCAACTCGTGCCATGTATAGATGTTTTCCCATTCCACTACCTACACATTGTATAACCTATCCAATTACTAGAATGCACACCCCACATGATGAGAATATGCATTAACTAATATAGATCATACAAGATTGGTATGGAATCTGGTGTCGTAAGACCCCACACTGTTGAAGGTGTTTGTAACGACCTGTTTAGTAGTTTTGAGCAGCAGATTTTATTTCTGGAAAACTGGCTGAGACAACGGACCCCGACCGACGGACCGTCATGGTCACGACGGACCGTGAGGGGGGGGGGGTCTCGTTTCAAAACACTAGAAATTCCTGAAATTGGGTACTAACTAAAAAATCGACTCTCTGAACTTCGTGACGGAATGGCAGTACGGACCGTCACAGGCGTTAACGGACCCTCACCAGGGCGGTGACGACCGTCACAACCCTTTGGTGAAATTGTTCTCGACCTTGCGACGACCTGCAGGACATAACCGTCGCAGGCACGACTGGGCCGTCACAGTTCGCAATCCCAAAATTCGCAAGGCGGTCACTTTTCTGTTAATTTATTTAAGGGGCATTTTTGGACTATTTCCTGCTTTAATTATAAAGTGGTGGGTTATGTAATATTTCTAAATACTTTGGGGATTAAAGAGGTAACCTAAGTTAATTAAGTGGGTTTATTACGTGCCATCTTCTATACTTAATTTATGATATTAAGGTAAAACAAAGAGGTTTGAATAAGAAAAATAGAAAAGAACAAAGAAGACAGAAAAGAGAGATAACGACGAAGAGACAACAAAATTTGAGAATTGCTTGTTTATCACGAATTTTCGGTGGAGGTATGTTTCGGTTTTTTTTTTACGCTACTCGGATTAAACTCTTAATAACGAATGATATGTGTTGGTTTAGTATTATAAAGTCTTTCTTATATGCTTATTTTCTGTATGCATGATGTGATTTTATATATAGATGTGATGAAACAAGCTGACTGAAGCATGAATCCCAAATCTTGATAAAACCTAATCTCTTTTTAAATGATATGCCTTGTATAAAGAAGGCTTGATTAACCTAAAGTAATGATGAATGATGCCTGGATATAAAAGAAGGCTTGATTTACTAATAAATGATATTAGTGGGGCGGGTGGCACGCACCTACCCGTAGAATTAGTGGGACGGGTTGTCACGAACCGACAACGTGATGTCGGGGGCGGGTGTCACTAACCCGACACGTAGAATTAGTGGGAACGGGTGTCACAACCCGACCACGTAGATTTAGGGGATCGGGTGTCACGAACGACACGTAATTTTAGGTATCGGATGTCACATTCCGACACATCGATTTAGGGATCGGGTGTCACGAATCGACACGTAATTGTAGGGGATCGGATTGTCCCACATTCCGACACATAGTAGTAGGGGATCGGAAGTGTCACGTACCGACACAAGAGGAATCAAGACTAACGGGTATCGGAGTGTCACGTACGACACAAGAGAAATATAGATAATGAAATCTGGAACGATGCTAATTACTAAATCTAAAGAACATGTTTCCCAAGAGATTACGGTGTGGAGCTTGAGTCCTCATAGATATGAATCGTGATATTATAAATGATGTTTATAACTTGTGCTATCACCCCTCTAAGATATTAGTTGATTATGATGTTATCTGAGATAATGTTTTTCTATTTTGAGTTGGCCGTTATACCTAACTCAGTACTTTGTTTTGTACTGGACCCCCTATACTTTTTATGTTTTCTTTCTTCGTTGTTTATTTGTGGGAGTGAGCAAACATACCCGTCGTTTTTCAACTCAACCGAAACTCTAGCCAGTCTTCATTACACCGTATTTTTTTCAAGGTGAGATTAACGCTCTAGCTTGGACTGGATCTTCGCTCTTCATGTCTTGATGCCTTGAATTTTCCGGCATGGACTGCTTTTAGGTATTTTTTATCTTCTTGAAACTCTTAGATTTAGTAATTTGAAGTCATGTTCTTGTTGATGATGACTTCCAGATTTGGGGATAATAATAGATGTTGAATTTAGAAGTTATTAAATGGGTTTTTATTATGCGTTTAAGTCTTCCGCATGACTTTCCTGTTGATATTACATTGAAATGTTAAGGTTTAGATTGGTTGGTTCACTCACATAGAAGGATAAGTGTGGGTGCCAGTCGCGATCCGATTTGGGTCGTGACAGTGTTCTACTTGCCAAAGGTAAAAGTAAGGGCACATCCCATGCAAGCACATGGTTTAAGGGATATCAAGGGCATCTTTGTACTCTAGTAACATTCCAAAGTATAGATACTAACACAAACATATCGTCTTGGTGCTTTGCCTTTGTTCTCATAGATTAAGTTCATTCACATAATAGTTTAATGAGAAGGTACCATTTCTAGTCCAAAAAACTCATAATACTACTACCAAGAAGAGGTCGACAATATTTGTTGATCAAGGATCGTTAGGATAACTCGTTCTAAACCTTCTTTTCATAGTCAAGGTTCCGTATTATTCTTTAATAGAAGGGTACCTACATTAGGTTTACCGATACTAGACTTTCATTCTTTCATATATTCAAGACAAGGATGCCTAAGCCTACCAATTCAAGCATTCACATTCAAGAAGAATTCATGTATCAAGAAAAGGGAATTAAATCTACTAATTCAAGACACAACATTCATCATACCATTAATTAAATATAATTCAAGTTATGAGTAGGGAAAACTAAGTCTGCCAACACAAGATACAACATCATTCTCTACAAACTCTTATTAGTCCTTTACTGTCATATATTAACAATTAAAGAAGAAGTACGTTCAATCATAGCATGATAGAATCCAAATAACATTATATAGACATCACATGAGTACCTTCACATTATACCTTCATATATACCATATCATCCTTCACTTTGTACGTCCATATAAGACATTACATGATAATGCTACAATTCACAAAATAATGCCAACAAGGCTATAGTCATAACATCTACAAAAATTAAGCACCTCCACCATAAGCGGAGCACACCAATCAATAGCAATTAGATATCAATTCTACTTTAAATAAAGGAATTAGGTCAACTTACCACCTTCCAATAGCCACAATCACTATTGTTTACCATCTCCAACAATTCTACACATCAACAGTACATACCATTTATAATGCCCATAGGGCTAGATAACCAATTAACCTATTTCAATGATTCAACAATACCGAAGATAAACATAAATAATAAAAAGTACAATATGAACAATTCCAACAATAACAACATATAATTCAATATCCATAATAATCTAAACATGAACTCAACATAATTAGATTATAATCAATGTACCCACTTTAGGGCAAAAATTAGGAATTCAAAGAAAACATGGGTTCATGGAATTTTTTATCCTAAAACCATCAATTAACATTTAATAGTTCATAAATCATTATTTAAAACCTTATTTATGCAAGAACCCATTCTTAGATTTCGCAATACAGTTTTAGGGCTTTTGAGATCTTATGAAAAGCCTTCGAAATTGGCTTTTTGAATAAAAGAAGAATCAGGAAGGAAATCACCATACCTTATTGAAGATCTATCCACGAAATTTAGGATGAAAACTTCAAGAATTGATCTTCTTCCTTTGAGCTTTAAAGGTCTTCACTGGAGGATTTTAGTAGAGAAAAAATTTAAAGAGAAGAGAGATCTCCTATTTCTTTTTTATTTTTAATTAAGGGTTAGGGGTTTCTTTTTGGGGAATGGGTGTAAATTGACTTCAATTAAATATATAATATACCTCTAAAATACCATAATCACCCCTACATTAATTGGAATTTTTTAAACAAGTCAAACTTAACATTTATTTTCTAAATTATTGTCAGAGAACAAATTCACATCAGGAAGATATACCGTGAAGATTTAAGAAAATAATTTTTTTAGAATGTAGGGTCCGTGATGTCTCAACCACGCAGAGAAATTTTTTTCACAAGGATGGAGCAAGTATGCAACGTGGACACACTCGCAAAAGCTACTGGACACAAGCTGCCTTGGCAGTATCTTGGCCAAGGCTTTGGTCCTCCTCAAAGACCCTTAGGTTTGTCCTTGGGGAGTCGTACCCAGGCCCCGTAAAAACTATTATTAAGATTCTAGGGTCACCTCTACTCATTTTCAACTCCAAAAACACATAAAAACATGAACGACACATTCGAACACACCATCACGTAAAGGGCTAGTTTTTTAATGTCTTGGTTGTCCTTTGACGTTGTACTTAAAAACAATATAAAACTCACTACAAAAGCTATTCTTAATTATTTTAAAGATTTATTCACTCATAAAAACCATGTAAGGATCTATTTCATCGTATTTAATTTTGAGGGTCGTTACACTAGCATCATAATTTCTATCTCATGAGAGAACATAATATGAACGTCTGTTCCTATGAGAAGGAACACCTCTCGATGTCAATTCCACTCGGTGGTAACTTAAATTTCCTTTTTGAAGTCTCTCAAATTCTTATTTAACATTAATTTAAATATTCGTCTTAAGAGTTTAACCCCTGATATAACATATGCATATCTCATAGGTCTTAGGATGATAATGTCCTTTCATCACAAACCGAATATCGTATGAGAACATTATTTGATAACATAGTCATATGATGTACATGAGAATTACAATTTATATATCATAATGGAACACCTATCATCATCTCACAACCATCATATTCATAGCATGATTATACATTCACAACTTCATGACTCATACTTCAAAGTAATAAACATTACCAAAGATAAACCAACAATACTACAATAGCATGTTCATGACCTTGGAGGTCTTACCAATGGCCTCCATGAAACCCTTTCAAGAATTCGTCCTAAATCCATGATATGTATCCATAAAATCAATTATAATCATCATAAAACAGTAAATTACACAATAACATACTCAAATACATCAACTCTAATTATTAATCAACATAATTCATGAGTTCGAGTTAATAGAAGAGGAACAATCATAGGCCTTTAAGGAATTAGGTAAACAACCTAAGATAATACATCAAATAATTCATAGAAATTCATAACTTATCATTTGTAATAAATTATATAACAATTAGTTCAAGTTTACAGGTGACCCACAAATTTGTGTGAAAATTCTAGAAAGTTGGAGGTACATTGAAAAATGAATTTTGAAGGAACTTCTTGGGAAAGGAGTCCCAAGAGTTAAGAGTCCCCATAAGTTGTCAATACTTAAGGATTTATGGAGAATAGTGTTGTTCTTGATCCCTACTTAAAGCTTTGATCTTCTTTTTCAATGGAGTCTTTGCGTAGTGAGATAATGTAGAGAGAAGTGGGAGGTTTTGGGATTTTTGAGCTTTAAGGTGTAAGACTTGTTTTATGACTTCAAATCCTTTAATATACCTAAGTTAACACAGTATAACTGTCCTTTTACTTAAATGACCAACGATGGAATATACCGAACCACCCTTGGTTTCTGCCAGTCTACCACTAGTTTGCAGACACCAAACCACGACAACCATTGATGGACCATCAACCCATTGATGCCCCGTCGTTTCTGTCGATGGTTTTTTTTTCTGCGAAAGGACAAATGGAGCCAATATAGACCATTCTAAGTGTTGTCCTAGGGAGGCCATTGATGCCTTGCCAACTATTGAGGGTTCGTCAATTTTTCTTGTTAATAGGTGCTGTCTTTTGGTAGCTTTTTGTTCAATTCTTTGGGTCCTACTCAAGGACCCTTAGTGTGGTCCTTGGGGATTCGTACCAGAATTTTTTGACCCTAAACATGTATTCCAAGTATTTTTACAAGTTCAAGCTCAACAACAATAAATAAATCCACTCAAAAAATAACGATTCCGTATTTACAAACAAGTGTTAATAGATTTAAAATCAGTAATTAGATGCAATGCTCACAATCAAAAAGAGGAACACAATGCATGTTTTCACTCATAGTTTTGTCCTTATTTTTCAATCAATCTTCGATTGGGCCTCAAGATAAAAAAGATCATTTCAAGGATTGTAATGGGATTGAGTGAAAAGGTATGGTCATTTTAGGTATAGTTTCCTTCTCTATCCTGTGAATAGGGTGATCGTAAAAAACATCCTTTGTGTTCCATCTTTTTTTAATCCCTTTTCCCCCAATTCAACAATTTTTACTAGGCTTTCTAAGTCCTCTTCTGTTCACCCTCCATGAATTGCTTGGAATCCCAATTTATTTTTCATTTTTATTTCATAACTCTTATTTTTCATAATTTTTCTTTTTTTTTCTTCTATTTATTTATATGGAGGATTTCCATTTTTCTGCCACACCAAGAGTTAACGAAGACTTTTCTTGCACTTCTTGACTTTTCCTTTTCCTTTCCTTATATCCTAACATAGGATATATACCTATGTTGTCTATTCACTAAATCATAAATCATGAGGATTATAGGTAGTAACTTTTCTTCCAAAGAAGGTTAAGTCTAAAGGGGTGTTCAAAAGAGTTTCACATGCTCACAGGTAATTCGCAAAAGAGGTAATGTCAAATATGGATTACACTCTTTAAAATTGCCTAAGATCATGTCAAGCGGACACCTTTCTAAATCAATTAGACTAACTGGGAAAATTCTAGGTTTATCAAGCATAAAACAAAATAAGATCATCACACAAGGCATTGATGTTAAAGCCAACAAGACTATCCACTTCCACTAGTGTTCAGTTATCATCACAAGAGAAATTAATTTAATACATGGCTAATCACAATGACATGTAAAGTGTTCACATTATGTCGATGTAACTTCATTTATTCTCGTCTTAGCCCTACATTCATGTTTGTTCGATTTCCAACACTATTCAAGTAATCAATATTGATCAAAACTGAGACTTAAATTTGTATGACAACAACCACTTTTAACAGAAGAGGTGGCTCTAAAATTTAAACTTTGGAAGTGTCAAAATGTTTTGCAATTTAGAACATTAACGAGTCAAAAGCACAAATATCAACGAAAACAATATAAACATTATTAATAACATACGACCCAATTGTTTACACTAAAATACAAGCATTAATCACAAAGCCTGGGATCCTCTCCCTACAGAAATGAAATAGTATTTGTCCTCAAATATAAATAACAATAGTCTAGAGGTCAATTTTAAATGTAAAGATATGGCTTAGAGAATGATCCTAGGTAAGTGGATGCTTCGAGTTGAGTCCTTCAACAAATGTAGCATTTAAGTTGAAGGTTATGTGGGGACATTAGGTGAGATGATAAATGATTCATTAAATCTAACGCAACATTTCTGAACGACCCAATGCGCCTAGATTTAACCCACATTATCAAATGATACGTCAACTACCTTTCTGCATGTTGGGTTGAAATATTTTCCAGTTTATTCCAAATCAACGACATCATGACTGTTGAGTTGTTTGGCGTATAACCAAATCACTTGTTCTTTGCTGAGTTTGACAAAATTTCCCATAAAATTTTAGAAGTTCAGACATTGGTAAATATTAATGTCACCAACCTCGTGGGACTGTCGCTGAAACCTTCTGGTGTTCGCCGAGTTTTACAGACTCCAAATTTTGAAAATATCTTGTGTCAAACGGTGAAATATATTTGATCACCGACATCTTGCATGACTCGCCAACTGATTCCGTTGCTCACCCTTCTACACATTTTAGAACATTTTCTACTTTTGGTCCTAAAGAAGTAACATACTATTATTTCATTAGTAATGCAAAGAAAATGTAATAAGGGGTTTTTTCTTTCCTCCCAAACAATATCTTATTTAACATCGTGGCATGATGTAAGTCAACACTTAATTTTCTTCCTCGGAGTCACCGATGGTGTAATTAGGTGAATCCTCGGCAAATGGTGGGAGTTGACCTGTCATCAAGTGGCTTATTAGAAGCTATAAACTGAATCATCAGGAGTTTTACCGTGCGGTTTTATTTCGCGCTCGGATGGTTTTCTCTTCATGTCATTCCAATTCTTGTCTTTTTATTCAAGCTTTTGTTGAATGATTGAAACGGAATCATTAAATTGCAGACTTCCTTCCACTTCCCTTGATTGCACTCTCAAAGGGAGAAGTTTCTTTCCCTCTCTTTGGCTTGATCTTCCAATTCCATTACGCGCCTGGATAGAACATCTGCTTGAGCCACTATTTTATCGCATTCATATTTATTTTGGGCTTCTTTGTTGTTTTGACATGTTGTCATGTAGTGTTTCAATGACTTTGTAGGACTGGTTTAGAATTCCTTCATTGAAAAGGTGCACAATTATTCTTCTATTTTCGTGTTAGACCCCTTGATAGAAGTAATCCGACCTTGTCTTATCAGGCAATCCATGAGATAGGCATGTCTGCAATATTACTTTGAACCTCAACCACATTTGTGGAATTGTCTCATCCCCTACTGTTTGAACATTATCAAACTATCCCTGAGGTTCAAAAACTTCAGGAGATGGTGATTCATGTGATATCAATAATCCTTATCCTTTTTTGACTAATTGATTTGGTCTTTAGAGAAGCAAAACCAAACTACTACTATGATTAGTAACACCAAAACTAAGAAAAATAAAAATTGTAATTAACTAAATATTTTAACTACATATTTACGTAACACCACTACCTAGTATCGGTGCTATTTTGATTATTTCTATCGTGATCAACTACACTAACCTATGGTTTGAGTATCTATGATTATCATCGGTATAGTAACTCAACCTAGTGAAAATAGTATTTAATTAGAATATTATTCTAATTAGTATATGATAAATATATTTTTGAATAAAAACATATTAAAATTTGAGGGGTGATGTGAATGTGTCAAATATCAAAAGGGTTTTGTTACAAGTATAGTAAAAATGTTTTTAAAATATGCAAAAAAGAAATAAAGTATGTGGAAGGGTTCTTGGTGTGTGAACGCAATACATGTTGATATAAAATGTTGGGTATATTATGTATATAGGAAATTTGCAAGATAATAGTAACTAGCTAAGCTTTAGATGGAAATAAGTCCCCTCTCAGGCAACTTACCCCGTTTAAAATGTATTCCTCTCGAACACCCATTTTCCAAATGAAGGATAATGTACGCCTTACCCCACTCACTCTCTCGAGCTGAGTGTCACGATATGGGACTAGGGTTAACCCTCTCGGGTTGAACCTCATCTCAAACCACTCCTCAGGCCATCAGTCTAGTGGTTTTTAGTTGCGCGACCTCTCTCTAAAGCAAGGGAAAAACACACAGGTGGTTTTGTATTTGCAAATACAAACCCATTAAATTAAACCACAACAACTATGTTAAATAACAATTAAAATATATCTAGCCTATCACCAAGAAAACCCAACAATAATATCAACACATACTTGTTAAATCACACCCCGAGAAAGGGATTTTAGACAGACATAAAGAAATAGAAAATTACAACTAAAATGATAGAAAATCAAATGAGTATAAGAAATTAAATCTTAATATGATCAAAGTAAGAAGAATGAAGAAGACCCACGTTCGAGATGGGAGAGAGGACTTCTGTGCTTCAAGGCTTTTTTGTGCAAGCCCCTCGCCCAAACTGAGAGGGAAAAGAAATAAGGATAGGCGAAACTAAAAGGAACAATAATGTTCAGACTCTATAAAAATAATAACTACACTAGTATTTATATTTTTAGAAATTATTTTTGTGGCGGACCATTCGGTGAAGTTAGTCGTGATCCCCGAATGACTCGGCGACGCGCCCATCGTCTAGTTCATCTTTGTTTTGTGCTTGCCTCCAACATCTTCTTGTCCCAGACCATTGGGAGGTATATCACTCGTTCATGAAACTATTCGTTGATACGCCGAGTTCTTTTATCATAGCATTTTTCATCCTCTTCCGTCAAGGCTTCACATATTGGAAAAAACGGCGACACATCTCCCTTCGGCGAATTGTGAAGTGTGCTTGGCGATGCTCAGGATTAAATTCCTTTTTCTTTTTATCTTTTTTGATCTATGTTGTGTGTAAGTGTCCATGTTTTACTCAAACTTCAAGTACCTGAAACTTTATAGTTGTAATAAGATATTGAGCAAAATACTATCATTAGGGGACACTATTTCTATTAAAACATAACCGTAAATGAGTCCAATTTGTTGACCCATCAGTATTTCGTACAAAACATCAACAAGAAGTATATTAATGTGAACTTTCTTGAGAAGATAAAGAAACATTTCGAAGCATTTATCCTTTTTGTGCTTTCGAACATTTGAGGAAATTGTAGAAACTATTTCACTATTGGTTGCATTGTTTCCTCATATGTACTTTTTCCACTTTCATTGGTGTTCTCACCCTCCCTCACCCACAAAATTTCATTGTTTCATTTTTTTGGATCCAATTCTTTCAGTTGCAACCCACAATGATTACCCACCATATTTACTTGCCTTGAATTAGGATTACTATTGCTTAAAAACATCCTTTGAGGACTTAAATTTGAGCAATAGAAAATTTCACAAATTTCTTCTCTAATTTTTGAGTTTCAATTTATTTGATTCCCAAATTAGAGAATATCTTATTCATATTCATGTTTTCTCTTATTTGATCATACATGCTTTTCTTTGGCATCTCCTCAGTGCTCATGTTACTTGCAGGGTTATTTGATTATTTCTTTGACCCAGCTGTTTATAGCCTTGCCCATGACGTAGTTGTCCGTATTGATTCTTGCCCTATATCTGATTTTTGTTTCCTCCTTAAGAGAAATTGGGATGGTTGTGCGAACTCTAATAATATGTATTGCCATAGTTTTGGTGACCCCATCCTCTCTATGCATTACCTACAAAGTTTGTAGAATCCGGGTTTCCTCCACAACTATCTGCAATATGATCACTACTTCATTATATCTCACACCATGTTTGTGATTTTTCTACCACTTTTACCTCTTCATGTTTTTGTCCTATTCATAGATATATGAAATGAGTGTTCATCATGTTCTACATAGCACCAATTTGTGCAGTCAAAGCAGTATCCAAGAAGACTTTTGCACAACATGTTTAGTTCCTCCTCCATTCCATTTAAATTCCTTATGAGAATCCTATTGAGAAACTTGAACCGTTTAGTATATGTCTTTTCCATTCTTTGCCCTCCTTCACCGGAATTAAGATTATTTTTTGTGTTTTGCTCCAAACCCTCAATAAAGATGTGATCCAAAACTTGTTTGACTGATGATCGTTCATACAACATAACAACAATGATTTCAACTTTTTCCATGCTTCGTATAAGTCTTCCTCTCCTTTATACTTGGAATTCAATATATATCTCTTAAGTTTGATTGTTAACTTACTCTGATTTCAACAATTTTCTCACTTCTCCTAATAGAGAGAATAGTGTGAGTCTCAAATAATCAATGTTGACTCCAGTTCGAGTCTATGTGTTAGTGATATCGAGGATGTTCTGAGTATGCACTTGTGGGTCCTCATTAGATAATTCGATAAATGTCCTAGTGTGAAGTGTTTTCACCATACTCTACTCTAATTTAATTCAAACCTACCACTTTCTTGTTTCTAAGTAGTCGAAATGAAATTTGTTGTGGGTAGGATAGTCATGTCTCAAAATATCATTTCTGTCTTTCCTACATGTGCAATATGTTCAACCCCAACTACTAGAAATAATTGTTCTCTCCCAACTTGAGGGAAAATGTACATCAGTCATACTTGCATTCTTTGATAATGAACAAATCTTTCTTTTTCAACGAATGATTTCACAAGATCTTGATCTTCTTCAAGCTTGAAGTTTGCACACAACCCACAATAACAATAACTAAGATCAAGTTTTGAAAATTTTGAATAATATATCTAAAAATTATATAAATCAAATTCTTCCTTATTATCAAGTCTACAGAAGCTCTACCAAAAGGTTATCGCGGCCAAGCACACACATAAGTATATGTTGTCATGCTATTAATAAATTATCTCCTTTTTAAGACGATTATCGTACCCACATAGACTAAAGATTTGACTTTTTTTAATTCTTCAAATAACTATAACTTAAATGAATGTGTTTCCACTAAGAGTGAAGTCTTATTTTATGTGATTAACTTTCTAAATTAAGTTAGTAAACTACTATGTTTCAATTTCAACTTGGAGTTCAAACAATGACTTCAAGAAATTCCAGGGCTGCGACCTGCTATGGATTCATGCATCTTATCTTCTTTAATGGATGTCAATAATTTACTGAATTACTTATTTCAGGGTTAAATGTATGATCATGGTTTCTCGACCTCTAATCGCCTAATATAATTTTCAGCCTAATTACATCATTGAGCGGTGATAGACTAAACAAATTACCGAACATTACAATTTCATCCTTGTACTAACCAATCAATGTTTCAAGGTATATCCCTATAATATATACAAACCAATCCTAAATCTAGAGAAGTTCATGCTCCTTTTTTTGAAGTCACTACCAAAAGAAGAGTGAATACTGACCTAAAAATTATTGATTTCAAATGAAAGTCGATAGTTTTAGAGCAGTGTCGACCAATATTGTTAAAAAGAATAAAAATTAAAAAAACCTTTAAGAAAACAGACTGCAAAAAGTCTGTTTTTTTTTAATGAAAAAGCAAGAAAACCAAATACTGACCTCTTGATGTTGGTGTTTTTCCCGGGAACTAGATTTACAAGAAAGTGACTACCGGCTTTTTGTTGTTTATGAAAATTGCAGTGTGTTTTCACTATTGAATAACTCATTAAAAATCAATATCTTATTTTGTCTCAATTGATTACAAAAGAAATCGAGATATATTTTGAACATATTTTAGTTAAATCGTCTTTAAGAAGATAATTTTGTGTAAAATAAAACACAATTTTTTTTATAATATGGATGATCAATTCAATGAAATTTATATATTTCATTTCAAATTGATAAAGATGTGTGTGTGTGTGTGTTTAATTTTTTAATTAATAAATTCAACCTCAAGAGGTCAATTGAAATTAAACTAAATAAATACCAACCTCAAGAGATGAATATGTTTAAATGCTTTTTTTGTTTAAATAATATGGACTTCACGATGTTAGTATCTATTAAATATAGATAATTATTTTATAAGATACCAACATCGCGTCGTAGGTAAACTAACACTTCTTTTTTTAAAAAGACAATTATTTTCCCTTTTCTCTCAAAACCCCAAGTACTCTTTCACCCCTAAAACCCTCTCACCCAGACCGTCGCCTCACCACGCATTCTTGACCGGCACAACCTCAATAAAAATACAAACTGGTCACAATGCCACACAAGCAAACAACGATGGTAGCACCAGATAATGACAATATCAAACTTGGGTATGTCTTATGTTTTCGAGAATTAATTTTTTGTGCTTATTTTACACATATATTTGTCCTATTTGGGGTCAATAACTAGTTATATTTAAAAAAATGGAAATGAAAATTCAAAGTTCGTGTCGGGAATTTGAAATTATATTTTCTGATTTAAGTAGAAATGATGCTGCAACAATCTACAATATTAAAAAAAGAGAATTATATTGTAAATGATAAAAGTGTCATGACGGGGGTCTAGACCCTAGTCGAAACCAGCGTCGTTGACCTCTTAGAAGTTGCAAAAAAGCCTACATACGTCATCATTACATCGTATAGCCAAGTCGATCACACAGGCCCTCAACATGTCCTCTAATGTCTTAATGGTGCGTTCTGCCTGCCCATTTGTCTGAGGATGCAAGGCAATAGGGAGCTTTACCTTCATTCTTAATCTCTCCTAGAAGGATCTCAAGAAATGCAAAGTAAAGCGAGCTCGTCTATTTGAAATGATTGATAAAGAAATCCTATGCCACCTCAAAATCTCATCAATGTAGAGTCTCGCATAATCCCCCGCCCTATAAGTAGACTTCACAAGGATAGAGTAGGCAGACTTAGTCATCATGTACACAATAACCCATATGGAGTCATGCTGCCTCCTAGTCCTCGGAAGTCAAAACCACAAAGTCCATGTTAATGCCCTCCACTATTCCAAGTAAGACCTCAATTCATTGAGTGACCCCACCGGCTTAAGCTTTTCCCTCCTTAACACCACTGTACAATTAGGAACACTTTTGGCTCAGATCTCAGCAATGTCCTTCTTCATGCCATCCCACCAATAGATCTACTTGAGTTCATGACACATCTTGGTGGAACCTTGATGTATCAAATACCTGGAACCATGGGCCTCTGCAACAGTCTTGGTACGCATATCATCTACGTCTTGCACACACATGTTGTCCTGTTACCTAAGTATGCCGTAACATCCCAACGTAAAGGAATCATTCATCTTCATCAGCACTGAGTCCTTCAACTCCATCAACACGAGATAAGGATGCTGACCCTTCTTGACTTCAACTAACAAGGATGATTCAGAATTAGGATGAAATGAAACACCCCACTAGCAGAGCCCATAAACTACACACCAAATCTGGCTAGTCTGTGTACATCCTTCACCAACTCTTTCTTCCCATCACCAATGTGGGATGTACTCCCTGCGGTCAACCTGATCAAAGCATCAGCTACAATATTTGCCTTCCCTGGATGATAGTGGACACTCATGTCATAGTCCGTTATTAGCTCCAACCATCTCTACTGACGTAGATTCAACTCCCTGTGTGTGAAAATGTACAGGAGATTATTGTTGTTTGTGAACACATCCATATGCACCTCGTACAAGTAATGCCTCTACAACTTCAATGGAAACACCACAGCTGCCAACTCCAGGTCATGAGTTGGATAATTCTTCTCATGAACATTCCGCTATCTTGACGCAAAGGCTATCACCTTACCACCTTGCATAAGAACACAACCAAAACCAACCCTAGATGCGTCACAATAAACAGTATAATTCTTACCATATTTAGGCAACGTAAGCATAAGGGCTGAAGTGAGTCTGTCCTTGAGCTCCTGGAAACTCTTATCACAAGTATTCGCCTGTTCGAACTTATATTTTTTCTTAGTTAAAGCTTTAGTGGGGCCGCAATGGAAGAAAAACCCTCCACGAACCTACGGTAGTAATCATCAAATACAGTACAAATATCGGTGGGAGTAAGAGGTCTTGGCAGTTCTTAACAACCTCAGTATTCATGGGGTCCACCTCCACACCTTGATAGAACACAACATGACCCAGGAAGGTCACTGATCTAAGCCAGAATTAACACTTACGGAATTTTGAATACAGCTGATGTTGTCTAAGTACCTGCAAGGCTACTCTCAAATGATGTTCATTCTCTTCCTTGGTCTTAGAGTAGATGAGTATGTCATAAATGAATACTATGAAAAAAGAATCAAGGTATTCACGGAAGACTCAGTTCATAAGGTCCATAAATACAACTAGTGCATTAGTGAGACCAAATGACATTACTAGGAACTCATAATGACCATAACGGGTATGAAAGGTTGTCTTTGGGAAATCTTAATCCCCAATCCTAATATGATGATACCCGTAATGAAGATCAATCTTCGAGAAGAAACTAGACCCTTGGAGTTGATCGGATAAGTCATCAATTCTGGGAAGTGGATACTTGTTCTTTATAGTGACTTTGTTGAGCTGTCGATAGTCGATACACATCCTAAGGGTTCCATCTTTCTTTTTGAAAAACAACATTAGAGCGCACCAAGGGGATATGCTCGGCTAAATGAATCCCTTATCAGTGAGATCTTTTAACTGGAACTTCAACTCTTTGAGTTGACTTAGAGACATTCTGTAGGGAGAAATTGAAATCGGTTTTGTATCAGGATCAAGGTTAGTACCAAAATCATTCTCTCAAAGGGAAGGGACTCGAGGAAAATCATCGGGGAAAACATCTTGGAAATCATTCACTACAGGCACATATTCTATTAAAGGAACTTCATGATCTAGATCATTGACACTCATAAGATGGCAGAACTATCCCTTGGACATCATTTTATTAGCTTTTAGATTCAAAATCAAGGGACCTGAACGATTCAAATTGTATCCCTCCCAAACCAGCTCTACATCATTAGAGAAACGAAATCTCACAATCCTGCTACGGCAATCCATGAAAGCATAACATTTATGCAGCCACTCTATACCAAGTATAATATCGAAGTCATTCACAGGTAACTTTACAAGGTATGCACACAGTCTTACCACATAATATTATTAGGCTGTCTTTATGAACCTTATCAGCTCTCACATTTTATCATAGGGGAGTTCTAACTACGATAGGATCATGCAAAACCTCAGGTAGTGTTTCAAAAATTAAGAGAAAGCAAGGGAGTTATAAAATAAAGAGTAGACCCTGGATATATTAAATCATAAACACAGGTTGAAAAACTTACAGAAAACCTATGAACGCATCAGCAAACTGCTCATGCTCCTCCCTACCCTTCAAGGCATAAAATATATTCCTCTTAGGAGGCTCGGCTGCAGTAGCATTCTGTGGATTAGGCCTAGGCTGAGCATTACCTCTAGCCTGACCCCTTTTCTGTGGACAGTCACTAACCATGTGTACGCTCTTTCCGCAACCAAAGCAGGGATTTGTGCCTAGTCTGCACTCTCCACTGTGAATACTACCACACTTGCCACATTCCTTTCTTGGATGCTACACATAACCTCTATTGCCTTCATGGGCTCGGGTATTCCTCTTCTGGGTGCTGCACTCCTTTGAGAGTTAGAGTTCCTTGTACTCTGATGCCCCTTCTTAAATCTTGGATGATCACACACTCCAAAGTGCTCCTGCAACCACCTCTGCTGGAACTTGTCTGGTAAGAAGGGTTAGGCCTCTTGATCTCAGGGACTCTCTTTTTCTTCTTGCTTTCCTCAACCCTCCTGACATGCAGCATCAACATGGACTAGTCTATGATGTCATTGAGATTTGCAGCCCAACACTCCTCCTCCAATTCCTTTGAGATTATTGTAAGGAACCTGCTCATCTCGTCCCTGCTGTTCAACAAAAGAAAAGTTGCATAGAAGGACAATTTAATAAATTTCAGGGAATACTCCCTGACAGTCATCGAGCGCTGCTTAGGTTGAATATCTACCTCCACTATCTCTCTCATCTATATTGGAAGAAACTCTCTCTAGAATGCTTCTTACAAATTCACATTGATCGTACCCCGCAAACGCCTTGCTATCCTGCCACATCTTGCACCAAGCCTGTTCAACATCTTTCAGCTGGTATGAGGCCAACTAAGCTTTCTCAATCTCTGTGGCCCCCATCGCTACAACAATCTTTTGGACCTCCTCCACGAACTCCTGAGGATCCTTCGCATTCAAAGATCCTGTAAAGATTGGAGGATTTATCCTTGTAAAATCTTGCAACCTGTTCTCCATGTTGTGGGATGGAGGGTTCTCCTGTTGGGCCTCCTTTATATTGGACTAGGCCGTCATAGCTTGAGCCTGCACAATGATGTCTTGAGTAATCTTTGCGAAGGATGTCCGCACCTCATAATCAGTCAACCCAATTGGGTTAACTGGCATAGACACTCCTTCCTCTGGAGCCTATGGTGGAACTTGGTTTTCCCCAACATCTTCTCCTACTCTTCCCCGGCCAGCGTTTCCCCTTGTGTTCATTTTCTAAAAACATAAGAACTGATGTTAGATACATTCATGAAACCAAGAAATATGACATTAAGGAAAGAAAGATTAGATTAAAAGAAGGGAAATTTTCCTACGTATCATGCAGTCTCTAATCCATAATAATGGTGTACTTCACTACCACAAGTTAGAAACTACTCGATGTGGTTGATCTCAACTTATTATCATAGGAACATAACCTGATGCTCTGATACCATGTTTATCACGACCGGGATCTATACCCTAGTCAAAACCCGTGTCGTTGACCTCGCAGAGGTCGCAGATAAGCCTACATAAGCCATCATTACAATGTATCTGTTAATTTTAGCGAAATTTAAATTTTTTTTATTTGAAGTATACATAAGCTTCATAGTAAGAATTGAAATATATTATACCAGTTAACCACAACCATCTAATAATATGATATTCAAATGAAGGAAATAGTTCATCAATGCATAAATATAAAGTTGCCAAAATGTCACCAATACAACGTCTGAAATAAGTAAGAAACGCTAGTGGAACACTCTCCACTAGCTCATGCCTACGTGTAATCTCTAATATAAAAGATAAACATCCTCAAAAACATGAGGTCCTACCAAGTACGGATGAATGCTCCACGTCCAGATGACTTCAATGTAGTCTGTAAGCTCTAGTATCCACCTGAACATACACCTAAAAGTAAAGTATTGTATGGGATTAGTACACACTTATGTTAAGTATGGGTGTATGCAAGTACACACCAAGGATATGAATTATTAAGGAAATCACTCTCCAAATGATATGAGTTATTGAAATCCCAATCAGTTGGACTTTTCAAATCGGTTTAGGAAAGTCATTGTATGAGGGTAACATGCATCATCATTCTTTTCATATTTCACACTACACATAACATAATTCACATAGCACATATATATATCACATATCATTCGTTCATATTCCATGAGACCTTTGAATAATGTTCTTAACATTAGGACTTCCAAAAATTAGGGCTCAACATATGGGACCTCAACTAGGGAGCCTTCTTTATCAAAGACAGAGTATACTTCACTCATTCATGCATACTTCATTTCCATTTGTTTCATTCATTCATAGGCTGGAGCAAGCACCAGCTATACCTAGGATGTAGTTTAAGACTCTTATCGGTTTCACTGTGCAATGACTAAGAACGAACTAGTCTCATTAGTTGGGTCTACTTCACTTCTTGTTTATCCTAACCAGACACCTATGGTATAATTCATTTCATTTTGTGCATTACTGAGGCTGGATAATTCTTTCTTTGGGAACTTTAACTTTAACCAACATAGAACATGTGAGCTCCATGAAATCCAGTGTCTACCCCACACCGAAAAGAGGTGGAATCACCGACAAAGGTGAAACCAAAACATGCTAGTGTATATAGGGTATTAAACCCTACTAGATCCCTATGTTGGCTTTATAGGTTCAAAAACTAGGAGATAACCCATACCCTCCTAAACGGACAGTCTAATCTTATGTGATTTACACAAACCTCTCCCTTCTCAAAAGAAGGAATCGCGACTCATAGCTAGCCTTTTGGTGCTTCGTCTAAAATTCCATTACATTAATATCACACATCATAAAGTTGGATTCTAGCATGAGGGCATCATTACTCATTAGATGATTTCTTATCTAATCATTAGTATTAAGTGTGTATTAATCTCAATACTTTCATTAGAGTGTTTCTTAGAGACTGGTCTCCTCATTAACTTTACACTTTCAAAGGTGAGTATAATATTGGTAACACTTACTTAGGCTCATCTGAGATTGATCTCATCTTCCACATTAGCCTCTTCTCATGTTGTCAACAAATTCATTAACTTTAGCATATTACCTCATCATAATTACTCACCCCTTTTACGTGAATGTTCCTTTCATTATATGCTAATGCACTTGGAGTTTTAGTGTGTTTCACACCCTTACTTAACCCTCCCGGGTCACAATAATTCATCATATGCACCTTAGGTTTACTTAATTTTAACGTACGCTGGACTTATGAACCCATACGTACAAGCCATGAGAATTCATTCATAATTCGTGTAAGTTACTTACAGTTACCCAAGATTATATGGTACAAAACTTATGCATCTTGTAAGTATGCCAAGGTTCACAACCCAAATTGTTCGTGAATGGCACCCACACTTTCCTCCTGGTGGGGACCAACACTCTAACCCCAACATATACCATAGGTTCAACTATAAATATATAAATAATGCGGAAGCTCCAAAAGAATACTAACACCTATTTAAATAAGTTTCACACACATAAGATTAGTACTTACATCCCAAAATCTGATGTCCTTACATATAGGACATCTAATCTCCAATACTAATTCTAAGACTTCAATTACACTAAAAATAAAGAATAAAATGGTATGTGTTCGAAGTCTAAGGACATCAATGTCGTGACCGAGAGAATCAAACACGATCTGATTGATAGCTCCCCTGTACTTGATATGCGGGAGGTGGCTAGAGCTGAGTGAATAAGAAGCCTAGGTACACTCGCTGGCATTTCATAAAAGTAAACAAGAAGAAAACAAGTAGGACTCAATACGAGGCCCATGTACTGAGTAAAGTATCATCTGTTCAACCCAATAGTACCTAATATACAAAGAATAATAGGTAAAGGAACTCAACGTAGCATGAACATATGCAAGCAAAACAACATGAACAAGTGTAATAACAATAAGTGAGCACGTATTAAGTTCCAACGTACAGATCCACAACATGAGGACTCTTGCCTCCAAACCAAATATTTGGGAGTTTAGTTCTTTGAGACGGAATATCTTCCATTAATCAACATCTTATTCCTTTAATATTATCCCGTGTTTCGGAACGGACACTCCGATCAAAAAATACCGTGTCGGAACGTGGATACTCCGATCCAATACTACCGTGTCGGAACGTTACACTTTCCGATCCAAGAATCCGTGTCGGAACTGACACTTCCTCCAATTATCCTATTACTTTATCCTTATTATCATGCGTTCCATTCATTGTTTATATTAGTTCATCAAGCCTGTTATTCAAGGCCTCACTTCGATCGATAAGATCGAGCATATAAATTCTACGGTCTCGGATTTCTACCAATCACAAACACACAACCAATCACATAATCACACATCAAGTACATAAAGAACTTCACAATAATCATCAAGCAAATCAATCACTATTAATAGTTTCTATCAATAGCATAAACCATAACCTACCTCCACCAAGAATGAAGTCAAGTAACTACTTCTCAGTGCCTTTCCGTTACTTATTGCCCACCTCCGAACCTTTCCAATCAATCAGTATATATATGCCAATTTGTAAGTTTAACGAGTCTAATAAACCTTAGAATCTTCTATATTTAAGCCTAGACCCAAAAAGGTCCCCTAATTATAAACTCAAATTCCTAAATTCAAACTAAGGGTGGTCTTAGTTCCCCTATTAACATAACTTTAATGGATATAATAATTTCATACACCTAATATTTAATTACCTATTTTATTATACTAAACTCACTTTATAATGAGGATGATACGCAATTTAATTTAAGATTACTCACTTGGTTTCGAACCCTACTGCAAACCGTCTAACCCAATTTTACACAACTTAGCACTTCATCTCATATAAATACCCTTCCTTATCCAACCATAATTAAATTTCATACTTTCAATGTAAAATTATAAACATATAATAGGTAAAAAATATTTTTGAAATGTCTAAATTTAAATTATGGTGCCATCCAGTGGCAGTAAGGCTTTTTCCACATGCACACCATACCTAATCTTCCAATTTTGTTTAGCACATTATGATTAATGGGCTGCCTAACTTTTTCATCAACAATTGTACTTAATTAAACCTATCTCGTAAAATTTAGCATACCCCTACATTTATAGTTTTAAAGAACTATAGATTCTTTCCACCAATCTGCATTTCACGAATTTATAAAGAAACTTACCGCTAAACGAATACACGCTCAATCTTTAATGTAGCTGCACAGTAAGCGTTACGAATTTAATAAGAAATTACCGCTAAATCGAATACACGCTATCTTTAAGTAGCTCTCTGCCAGGTAAGAGCCGTCTTCTCACTGTTTTTTTTTTCCTCTTTCTTTTCTCTACAGATTATTGTTACCCTAATTTTATACTCATAAATTTATAATAGTGATAAAAGTGACCTACTATTAATTATAATATTAGTTCTTCTTAAAAACCATTAACTAAATAAATTAGTTAAAACTACCCCACTAATTTTTCATCATTAATAATTATGAATCAGTCTCAAAATACCCACTTAAATCTATTCAGAAAGTATTGTCTAACATAGAAAATTCCTGTGTCGCAAACTGACTACCTTGGTTGTTACAATAGATACCAAATTTAACACCATGTTTGTCCTCGGACGATCAAATGAAGGCAAGCAAGGAAAGGATGTTTATCTTCATGATGTTATTCCCAAAAGTATTAATACCCCTTGTCTCATCTCAATATATCAAAACTAGAGATCTACCCTCCCCGTCACAGAATTTCCTCTAATATAATTGGATCCATACTTGCTTTTATCAAACTCACATTCATTGAAGTCACACTCTTAATAATAACAAAACGTATAAACTCATCGATCATCTACCTTCCCTCTCAAACCCTCAATAGGAACAAAAAAAAAAAAAAAAAAAAAAAAAAAAAACAAAACCAAAAACAACCCCCGGCCCCCCCTCATCAAAGTATGCTGTTCAATACATGTTTCAAACTATGGCTATCCTCTTTCTATTTAAGCATTTTCCTGACAGATACGAGTCCAAATAGGCCCATATTCAACTAATTTCAATGTGATATACTTTCATTTAGACAAACTATTAATTAAATCACCCAGAAGGTCACCTCTACACTACACCACTTTCACATCCATGCTTAGGTACCATTTTAAACCATTATAATATCATGCCAACACTTAGGAAAATTCTTTGTCACTCAAACTATTTTGTAGACAAAGCTCATAACCTCTATTAACCATCAAATGTCCTTTAACCCCCTTAACATTCTATGAAGTCCCATCATAGAGTAGTATTACCACACTTTATTCTTAAAAACCAGTAGAATTATATCTATCTCACCTTTTTACATCAGTCTTATTCTTCTAATCCTAATTGAGCAATTAACATTATTGTAAAATACTAAAATTTTCATACCTCATTATTTGTCCCCTAAACCAAACTCAATTTTTTTAGAAGTCGATGATAAACTCCTATAAGTCTGTACGAACTAGGTTTCACAACATCTCATAACTCATAGCTAAACTCATAAGGAAAAATTAAAAACAACCATATACTACACACCCATGGATTTATACGAGAGGTCTTATTCTTTCCATTCACGCTTCTCAAATTCTTTCATGGTGCAAATTTCTAAATACTCGCGCTCCTTCAATATATTCAAAACTCTTGTTTTCTAGCTTGCTTCCGATCTCATTTTGTACTAATAATCCATGACATTTTACTTCACCCTCTACATCAAACTCTGAGGGTAAACCCTTCCTAGATCCGTTTCACACTCAAAGTAACACTTTATGGTCCAAGAAGATGCATAATTCTTTAATACGGTGCTCAATAACGATGCAATCAATCGTTCTCATCTTACTAATTCATACCTTGACAAATATACCACAAGAAATTCAGACTTATACAAAAAAAAATAATTTGAATTATAAGTCCAATGATTGTGTAACACATGCCCTTAAGTATCTACATTTGTATACTTTGAAGATTTTTACGAATCACCTTAGCTTAGCTATCATTGATTGCCTCTCCCACCCCCAAAAAACCCCCATTACATATTCTTCACTTAAAAAATCAAAACCTACTCATTTCTAAATACAACAGTAACATAGAACCTAATCATCTCCACTCAAGTTGCACGTTGTGTACACTCCTCTCTTAAGTTCTATTCAATAGCTTTTAACCAAGCTGATTAACATGTTATGCTATTACCTTAACCAAACCCAAATAGATGAAGCAACGCATTTGGAACCCAATTCTCGAATCCCTTAACAGATCATTTTTATTCGTCCATCAGAGAAAATAATTCGGCTCTCACTTATTTTTCTTAAGGCTACACATCCCACAAGTTTTTATCTTATTTTAGTTATGATTCCATCTTCTTTAAATTATATTCGAGTGTTCCCTAAATCTCCTAAAATTTATTATACAACACATTACTCACGAAAATAGTAGAAATATCAACCTAGATACTCTCAAGTTTTTTGTCACCATACAAAATTTTTGTTTGACCATAAATGTATTCTTATTTGCATCTTCCGTCACCATCCATCACTTACTCTTCCCCCTCATGTATTTGTAGCCCTTTTCAATCACCACAAGTCAGTTTTTTTTTGCTCGACAATGAACCATTAAACGCAGAATAAAGAATCAAAATGAAGGGACTAAACAAATTTTATATTACTTACTTTACTAAATCTCATTTTACCTTCACCCCAAAGTAAGACCCACTAGGATTTTCTTTCCACTATAAGTCTGTCTATGCTAGTATCAATATACCTTTTGGAAAGCTTAAGATAAAACACCATCCTCACCTCAAAACCCTCAATACATTGCACAGTTTTAATTTTGGTTAATATTTGTAACCAAAGATCCACCACTAAAGATTTTCTTTAAACTAATGCTCCACCACTAAAATTTTCCTTCCAAATTGCTCAATCTAAAGTTCGTGTATTAATAAACTAGTTGGTTTCTTCCTCAAATGTGAAATGCAACACTAAATCTTATTAATCTTACCATGGTCGACAACTTGTAACTCTTGATTAAGTAGTAATCATACTTGACATCTACGTACCACTTTTCCCACATAACCATAGTACTTACTGCCACACCCGTGAAAGTCCATTAGATTACCTTACTAGAAGCATCATACCGTGTCCGTAATCTCGTACCAAATAGCCCAATATTGCTATTCTACCTACCCATTGAATAATTGCAAAACATTATCAATATGTTTCTTCTCTAGGAACAAACAATTGTTTTACTTTCTTGGATTCAATTCAATAACAAAATAACACACTTCCTACCCTAACACAAGTAGCATCGATGACTTGGTCCGAATATCCCTCGACTCTATAAGTCATAGTGTGTCTTTATTTATCCGACACTCTATCATTAGACTACCACCACATTTTGGCGATCAGAAAATATAAATCTCTTTCTAAGGAACATATATTTTTTTCTTTCTGTTGTTGCTATTATCAACTTCAAATACTCCTCTAGTAGTATACCCATATTGAAAATAGAGTGAAGAACTTCATATAAACCAATTTGTATCACCTATATACCATTGGATTCAAGTAGTTGCACGTAGAAAGAAGAAATTAGCTTTCCCAAAGTTCTACTATAGCTTCTCGCCGAAAAAATAAAGCGTCCCCTTTACCGTTCCGCTAGACTCTACTAACCTTGTCCCTTGTGTGATGAGATCACGACCCCTTGGCTCTGATACCAAGTTTGGTCACGACCCAAATGGGTCGATGAATGGCACCCACACTTACCTCCTTAGGTGGTGAAACAACACATCTAAACCCCAACATATACCCATAGTTCAACTATAAATAATATAAATATTCGGAAGCTCCAAAAGATACTAAGCAACCAATTTAAATAATTTCTTTCTAAAGTTTAATACTTATCATCCCAAACTGATAGTCCATATACCCTAGTAACATCTAATCTCCAATACCAAGTCCTAAGAATATCGAATAAAACTACAATAAAGAATAAAATGTATGTTCCGAAAGTTGGACATCATGTCCGTGACCAAGAGAATCAAACACGAGCTTGAATGGATGCTCATCCCTTTAGCTTTATATCGGGAAGCTGGCTAAGCTGAGGGAAATCAGAAGTCATAGGTACACTCGCTGCATTTTAATAAAAGGAGAAACAAAGAAGAAAACAATTAGGACCCGGTACAGGCAACATGTAGTGATTAATTATCATCGGTCACCCCAAAATAGTAACTAATAATACAAAGAATATATATAAACTCAACTATAGCATCTTAACATGTGATAATCCACCAACAATATTAACGTGTCAAGAATAATAAAGTAAGCACTATTAAGTCAACGGTTCAAGATCACAATGGGACTCATTTCTCCAAATCCACCTTTTGGGTTGAGTTTCGTTTGAGATTGAAAAGCCTCCATTAATTCACATATATTCCTTTAATATATCGTGTCGGACGTGACACTCCAATCCAAAAATACCGTGCCGGAACGTGACACTCCGATCCAAGAACACTGTATCAGAACACGACACTCCGATCCAAGAATACTTGTCAGAACGTGACCTTCAACTCCGAATCCAAGTAATACCTGTGTCCGGAACGTGACCTACGATCTAATTTCCTATTAATTTTATCCTTTATTATTACCGCTTTCCAATCATGGTTATATTTTTTTTCATCAAGCCTTCTTTAATTCAAGCATCACATCGATGATAGGATATAGAATATAAATTCCACGGTCCTCTGATTTATGACGCAATCACAACCCACAACACCAAATCACAACATACACAGTCAATACATATATAACTTCACAATATCATTCAAGACATATCAATCACTATTAGATTTTACGATAAAATAGAATAAACCATAACCTAACCTCCACGAAGAATTGAAATCAAGTACCTACTTCTCCATGCCTTTCCTTTCTTATTAAACTCAAATTTTCCAATATTTCAAGAAAAAAAAAAAAAAAAAAAAAAAAAAAATATATATCAACAATTGTAATAATGCGTCTATAAACACTCAATATTATTCTATATTTAGCCTAGACCCAAAAACTCTCCTATTATAAAATCAATTCCTAAAGTTCAAACTAAGGTAGGTCTAAGTTTCCCCTAATTAACTAACGATTAATGAAATATAAATAATTCATACATATATTTAATTACTATTTTATACACTAAACTCAATTTATAATAGGATTGATATTTAGTTTAAATCAAGATTAACACTGGTTTCGAACCCTAGTGACAAAACGTCTAACCCAATTTTTACAACTTCCAATTTCTTTCTCTGTTATACCTTCTTATTCGCGCATAATTAATTTCATCCGTTCAATGTATAAAATTATAAACATATAATAAGTATAAAATATTTTAATGTAAAAAATTTTAGTTTACTGTGCCCAATGCTTGGCAGTAACTTTTCATCACACATCCATCTTTAAATTTTCCAATTTGTTTACACATTAATTATTAATGGTTGCGCTAACTTTTTCTTTCAATCAACAATTTGTACTTAAACCTACTCGTAGAAATTTATCATAAAACCTGAACATTTTAGTTTTTAAAAGAACTAATATATTCTTTCCACCAATCTGCCTGGTACAATTTTAAGACAACTTACGCTAACGAATCCATGCTTAATCTTTAATGTAGGCTCTGCAACATGTAGACCGTCCTTTCCTCACTATTTCTTTTGTTTCCTCCTTTCTTTCTTCTACAGATAATTTTGTTACCCTAATTATTATACTCATATATTAATAATAGTGATAAAAGAGTTGGACCCACTATGAATTATTATATTATTTCTTAATTCATTAACTAAATAATTAGTAAACTACCCCACTAATGTCATAGTTATAATTAGAATAGTCCAAAACACCCACTAAAATCTATCAGAAAGTATTTTCTAACATAAAAATTTCTAGTGCCCAAACCGACTACACGGGTTGTTACACAAGGTCTCAATTTCGATTCTTATAGGTATCATTCATTAAATAATTAATCAGGTAAGAGTTATGTATCAATACAGAATTTGGGCAAAGAAACCGGATTTCGAATTCCTTGTATAACACTTAGTTTTTTTTATACATAAATTCTTCATTTGAAATTCTAGGCGTGGGGGCCCGAGATCGAATCCCCACACATACACTTTCTTTCTTTCTTTTCTTCACTTTGTCTTAACCTTCTCAGAATGGAGACCCAAGATCGAATTCCCACGTCCACATCCCTTTTATTTTCTTTCTTTACTTAATTATTCCTTTTGGACCGACATGATGTGGTATTGATCCCCCACAACCTCATTTTTCTTTTATTTAATTTTTCTCCTAACTTCCTCATCTATCCGAGAGGTTGCGGGTTCGATCCCCACACACCTCTTTCTATATAACTTCCTTATTCTTTGTTCTTTAAACAGCCTTAAACCCCCAGTCCGAATAACCCTCACCTTATTTTTAAATTCTTACAATTTTTCAGCCATCCTTCATATAGTGCGGTCCGGGTTTCATCCTTTTGACTTCACTTATTTTTTTTAAAAAAACTAAATATCCAATTCTTTAAGTAACATTGCCGAAACCAAATTTCCAACAATCTGGAAAATTGTTCACGCTTTAAAGTCCATTTCCTCAACATTTTATTCGTTAGATTTTTGGATAATTTAATGGACATCTCGTACGTTTATTTTGTGCATTTTCGTGGTTATGTTTGATGAAGGATTTTAACTTAATTTAGCAACATTGCACCACTTATGAATACCACGATTTACTTCAGGTAATTGCATACAAAACACAAGAATTTAACATGCATACTACACACGTCAATAGTGACCAAGGTCACGGCATACACAATTCACACACACTTTTAACACATAGTTCGAAAAACATGCTTATTAATCACATAAATTCGAATATACATTATGAACATAATTATCACGAGAACACATCACATCCCTATATTAAACAAGAAAAACATACCTAACCTAATAAATTCAATGGGATCTACTGACATTGACATGCAACGGGGAACATTCCTACTTTTTGGATTAAAATTCGACTGAATCCTAGGGATATCTTAGCAGAGGGACCGAGAGGAAGAAAATCCCATACCTTTTGTCGATCAACACCCTCCAAATCTTCTCCAATGGAATCCCACTCCATGACACCAAATCCTCACCACCAAAATTTAAGGACAACCCATCAAAAAATGTTTTTCTTTTGGTTTTCATTTTTAGTTTATTTTTTTCTTTTGAGTTTTTGCGTTCAAGTTCTTCAAGAGTGATAAATTTTTGATATTATTATTTTTACTGATAATGAACGTGAGAATCAGACTTAATAAGTGTGAGAAAGAGATTGGAGAGATATGGGAGTAAGTGTAGGAGTAGGATTTTTTGTTGAATACATAGTCAAAGTAGGACTCCTTGCAATTTATTATTAGAAATATGTTTTTTGTAAAGTCTAAGGTGAAATGAATAATCTTGCCCTTACTATAATCATATAGTTAATATAAATTTATTAGATTTAACATTGCTTCTACCAAGGATCGAACCCGGGTGAACCATAACTTGCAAAAAGGGTCAAATTCGACAAAACCTACCCAAATTGTCCACCTTTTTATATTAATTAATTAAATAATTAGGGTAATTACAATACGACCCCTATCTTGGAAAAATCCATTTTACCCCTAGACTCTCCAAAATTAAGATTACCCGTTTCAAGTCATGTTAAGACTCAGCAGGGTGAATCTTAATATTCGGGTGCCCTACATGGATGGACCCAACCTTTCCTAGCTCAACTAACTCACCAAGTTAGTTGGCTTGGCTGGTGGATAGGTTATGAAGTTTGTTTCTACGCGCATCAAGCTGTGTGGACCCGGTCTAATCTAGGAATTCTAGGTACGTTTAGGTATTACTTAACATAGTCATTTCCGGGTTGTTACAAAAAGAATTAATTTTGTTAAGTTAAATGATAATCACTAAAATATTCAAGAAAAATATATTTGATAAACTGAAATATACTTAAAAAAATATTGATACTTTTTTAGTGAAGAGACCATTTTTTAGAGGTTAAATGAACTAGGATTACCACCTTCAGCAAGTATAACAACACAAAGATTTCAAAATATAAATACACAATATTTTGTTTTCCAAAAGAATGGAGAATTTTAAAAAAATATAGTATACAACCATTTACGTATAATCAATTTCGGTACTTACTAATCCTAAAATTGTGTGATCCATTCTTGAATTTTATGAGGAAATTTCTCTCTAAGACCATAAAGAAATTTTAAATTATTTCTTTTCCTTCAAGTAAACTGAGGAAGCTGAACCTCTAAAAAGTTTTTACAACACTATATTGCTTCTTTCATAAAAGTTGGAAATAATATTTCGTGTTTTTAAAATTTTAAAGTTGAGGCAAACATGTATTTTTATAATGTGTTTGTGTCCTTCTAGTATTAACACTTGTATTTAATTTTGTATTAATTTTTTTACGTCAATCTAGTGTTGACAGTGAACTTTAAATTAGATAATAATGTGATTTTTAAGTGTAGGTATCAACACTAATTGATTCTATTAATGACAAACTTGTTTTTCTTGCATGATCTAATTTTGTTCATCTTGTGTTGACACTTAGATTTAAATTAGGTGATAATGTGTTTGTTAAGTATAAATGCCAACACTAAATTATCATATTGAAGACAAAATTGATTTTTTGGATGATCGATTTGTGTACATTTAATTTTGACACTCAGTTTTAATTTAGGAATAATGTGTTTGTTAAGGACAGTGAGGGTAATGAGGAGTATTTTATATATTTGACATTTTAGACTTCTATATTTTTGGAACTCATTGATCATATTTAAGTTTATTTTTAAATAGATGATACATATTATGAATTAGATGAAGTTTATTTTTAAATGGATGTCGTTCATTTTGAAGTAGTTTAGTATATATGTTTGATATATTGTGTTAGAAACTCTTTAGGCTTTTTGGTATAAATATATAGGTCGACAACTTAAATTGCAACAATTTGCTCAGTTTTGTAGATGAAAACTGACCTATGGAGGTCAAAATCTCAAAAAAAAAAAAACAATATCGGCCTCTTATATAAATATAATAAAAATAAATAAATACACAAAACAGACCTCCAAAGCTTGGAATTAAAAAAACAAAAAAACATACAATATCGACTCCACGGGTCGAAATATCAAATAAAAATATAAAATACCGTCCTTCAATGGTCAGAATGTAATAATTAAGAATAATAAAAATTAAAAAATATTGACTTTCAAAGGTGGAAAATATAAAAAAAAATTAATATTTAAAATTAACTAATACCAACCAATGGAAGTCGAAATTGAAAAACTAAAAATAAATCAAGAATACCGATCTCTCTGAATGTTAGTACTTCAAAATATAAAAAATAAATATTTTGACATCTTGGAGAAAAAAATAATAAAAAAAAAAATCATTACAAAAAATGTGACTCAAAAGTCTAAAAATAAAATAATGAGTTTTCTGATTGGAAATTAAAACTGACCTCGAGGGATGGGTATTAAATAGCAACCAGGCTTTTTCTGACCTTAGCTGGAAAGTCAGTATTTCAGAAATTACCGACTTCTAGAAGTTAATATTCGTATTTTGAAATCCACTATTTTATTGGTAGTGCGTTTGTCACGACCCAAAACGGGCCGCGACTGACACCCACACTTTTCCTACTATGTGAGCGAACCAACCCATCCAAATTCCTAACGTTTCAACATAAATAAACCAAATATATGCGGAAACTTAAACTCATTATAAATCGATAAATAACTTATAAAAACTCAATAATTTTTATTCCAAAAAACCTGGAAGTCATCACCACAAGAACTCTTCCTCAATTACTAATCTAAAAGCGTACTAAGAGCTAAAATCGTAAAATCTAGTCCTGGCGGAATCTCAGGCACAATCAGACATGACGAGGAATATCCAGTCCAAGCCGAGAAGCCGTAGCTCACCCTGAAATGCTGGCTTGTATTAAGACGTGGCTAGAGTTGGTTGCGCTAAAAGTTGAAGAACGATGTGCAACATTTGCTGCACTCACACAAATAACCAAGAAAACACTTACAAGTAGGGTCCTACAAACACGAGTACTGAGTAGGATCAATCATCGGCCAACTCAAAATAGAAAACAATATATATCAAATAATATCATAAATCAACTACAATACTCAACATGTAGGCAAAACAAGTTCTATAATCATTTATAAGCACCTCCAGTTCCCCATGAGGACTCAAGCCGCAATACCATAGCCCATTTGGGAATTAGTTCATTAAGATTGAGCATATTAACATCTTTTCAAGATTCATTAATTTTTATTTCTCTTGTGTCGGACGTGACCTACGATCCCCCTAATTCTAATTCTACGTTGTCAGTTTTTTTTTTTTTTTTCGTGACACCCCCGATCCCTAATACTACGTGTCCGGTTCGTGACAACACCCGATCCCTCCCCCTCACACTACGTGTCGGTTCTAGACAACCCGACCGTGCCCTAATCTACGTGTCGGTTCTTGAACACCCCGATCCCCTACGTAATACTACGTGTTTGTTCGTGACACCCCGATCCATAATTCTTAACGTGTCGGTTCGTGACCCCGTTCCACTAATCTCATAATCTCATCACTTTATGTTCATCACCCTTCTTTTATCACAAGGCATCATCAATTCTCATTAACAAGGTGATTAGGGTTTCTTTCAAAGATTAAGATTCCAATGCTTCAATCATGCTTATTTGTCACAATTGTATAATCACATTCTAACAAGCATACAATTAAGCTATCGAAGGGTTTACAATACTACCGCAATACATATCAGTTCGCTATTAAGAGTTTACTATGAAAGCATAAAACATAACCTACCTCCACCGAAGTATTCGTGATCAAGCACGCTATTGCCTCAAATTCTTTGCTTTCCTCTTCGTTCTGTCTCTTTCTTCTCTTCATTTCTCCCTCCTCTTCTCTATCTGTTCTTTCTATTTTTTCTTATTCAAACCCTTTTCTTTTACCCTAATAATCATATAATTAAGTATAAAATGATAAAATACCCACTACTGTTTCAAGTTCTCCCTTTTCACCCCCAAGTAATTAAATTATAAACATTAAACCACTCACTTTATAATTATAAGCAATGAATAGTCAAACAAACGCCCCTTAAAACGTTAACAAGAAATCCGACCCCGCCTGTGACGGGCCATCGTGCATGCGACGGTCCGTCCTGCTGAGTCGTCCACAAAATTCGGAGACGTAATTACTGAAGGGCCTGTGACTGTCCGTCACTCGTGTGACGGTCCGTCCGTCCATTCCATCGTAAAATTTCAGATAGTCGATTTCAAGTACCCAATGCCAGAACTCTAAGTGTTTTGGAATGAGACCCCCACGACGGTCCGTCGGGACCATGACGGTCCATCGGTATCCGTCGTCTCACAACAAGTTTTTTCCAAAATAAATCTCTACTTCAAACGACTACTCAGGTCCGTTACAATAGATACCAATTTAAACCCATCGGGTTTGTCGTTCGAACGATCACAGGAAGAAAAAAACAATAGTGAAAATGAGTACCCTGAATTTTGTAAACAGGTGGGGTATCTGTCTTGCATATCAGCTCACTCTCCTTCCTCCCCAAGTGCGCCTCTTCAACTGGATCGATTCTTCCATGGACTTTGATGGGATCAATCTCCCTTCTCTCAACTTGCGAATCTCTATCTAAAATGGCAACAAGGCTCCTCCTCATACGAAAATTTCTGCATCAAGCAAGAACTGATCCCAACGAATGATGAATTTCCATCCCCTGGTATCTTTTAAAAACATAGACACATGAAATACCCCGGGTGCCTCCATGACAAAAAGCCCTGAGCCAGGCTAATTCATACGCCACTTCCCCACTCGCTTCATCACAGAAACTCCAAATGGCCAATATACCTCGACTATCTTAACCCCCGTTGAAAGATGGGTCTTTTACCAAATCACATAACCACCCTTCATGGTGAAACCTTCAGCCAACTTGCTCCCATCCATGAAATCCAAGTCCCTAACCTTTCGATCTGCATCTCCTTTTGCCTATTTGAGCCGCTAAAAAAAGCTTTTCTTGAATAGATTTCACACTTATCTATTAATCCCTCAAAGGTCGTACCCCAAGTCTAACCTCCAATTCATCCAACCCAACCACTGGGAGACCTACATCTCCTCCCATACAATTCTTCGAAAGGACCATATCAATACTTGAGTGGAGTTACTTTATTGTAGAAAACTCTGGCTAAGGGTAAGAAGTTATCCCAATAACCACCAAATCTATGACACATGCCGCAGCATATCTTCCAACACCTGAATTGTTTTGGGGCTTAGACTGGCCCATTGGTCTAAGGGTGCCAAAATGCAGTACTAGGTCACCTAGTACCTAATTAGCATGCAATGTTCTCCAACTTAGAAGTAAACTGCGTACCTCTATCTGATATTAGGGTGGAACTCCATGCAACCGAACAATTTCTGAGAGTATAGTCCTGGCTACTTCTGTGCATTGTTAAGTCGCCACCTTAACCGGATGAAATTAGCAACTTAGTTAATCCGTCCACAATTACCATTACCACCCAAATAGAAAATCAAAACTTGCCCCAAATGTCTTGGGAAGGCCAACCACGAAGTCCATTGCAATTCTCTCCCACTTCCATTCAGAATGGGCATTCTCTGAAGTGTTCCTCCGTGCTCTGGTGTTTCATACTTTTTCTTGCTGACATTTGGACATGTGGTGTGGCCACAAAATCAACAATGTCGCCTTCAATTCTTCTCCACCAAAAGTGTTGGCTTTAGGTACACGTACACTTGGTTGCACCAGGATTGTAGACTATCCGAACTATGATCCTCTGTAAGAATGGTGTGGATCAAAATCATCAACACTGGGCATACACATACACTTCCCTAATTCTCAAACACCTTCCTCATCCTTATTGCTTCTTACCTCTCCTCGCAATACCTATCTCTGAGCCAATCAGTTTTTCTCATCCGTAAACTGCTTTCCCTTAATTGTTGTAAAGAAAGGAAGATCTTTGCCTCCACACTGGCAAAAATCCCCCCTTCTCATTTACCTTCCAAACTCATAGGCCATAGACAGAGTCTGAACCTCTCTAGACAATGGGCGTCTAGAGGCTTGCAAGTGAGCTAAACTACCCCATGCTTTCCATGCTTATTCTTACTTAAGAAGATACGGCGTCTGCCACAAGACATTGTGCTTTTTTCCTGGGTGATGACAAGATGGTAATATCAAGTCCTTCAGTAGCTCCATCCAACTCGTCTGTCTCAAATTCAATCTTTCTGAGAAGACATACTGTAGGCTACGATGATCCGTATAGACTCCACAACGTAAACCCCAATAGATAGTGTCTCCATTGCTTTATATGCAAATACTACCGCAGCACACTTTAAATCGTGGGTCGGATCTTACTGTTCATGTCACCTTTAAATTGCCTCTAAGCATAAGCAATTACAAATTTTCTCTTGCATTAAGCACTGCAACCCAAACAAGAAAGGATTCATCACAATACACAAGAAGTTCTTACCCTCTACTGGCAAGGTAAAGATAGGTGCGGTATCAGCAAGGTCTTGAGTTTCTGAAGCTTTCCTCACATTCATCCGAACCATACAAATGAACATTCTGCTTAGTCAGTTTTGTAATTGGGAAGCAATAGAATAGACTCCCTTGACAATCGACGGTAGTAACTGGCAACCAACAAAGCCTTCTTATTTCTTTTCTGGACACATTAGTAGGTCTTACCCAATTCCTTCACTACTTCGTCTTAGACGGATCCACCATCACTCCGCCTTAGAAACCACGTGGCCCAAGAAGACACTGAATCTATCCAAAACGTCCACCTTTGGAGAATTTTGGCATAAGCTTTTATCCCGGCAAAATTTCCAACACAATTCTTCAAATGCTCCGCATGTGCCTTCTTACTCCTTGGATAATCGTATATCATCATAAATACGATCACAAAGAGATCGACATATGGCTTTAAAAATCCGTTCATCAAGCTCGTGAAGCAGTCAGTGGCATCTCGTTAGTCCAAAGGACTTACCAGGGAATATTCATAATGCCATACCTGGTTCGAAAAGCAGTCTTTAGCAACATCTGCTGCCCGTATTTTCAAAATTGATGATAAAGCTCAACCTCAAGTCAGCTTAGAGAAGACACAGCACCTTGTAAACTGATGGAACAAATCATCAATGCGAGGGAAGATGAACCCTGTTCTTAACAATTACTTATTTATTTGCCGGTAATCAAATTCCATCGGAGACTCTCCCACTTTTCTTCTTCACACACAAAACATGATCACCCCAAGGGCTGCACTTGTCTAAATGATCCTTTGCTCACAACTCTTGAAGTATACCTTTAACTCCTTCTCAGTCGGGAGCCATTTATAAGGGTGTATAGAAATTGGGTGACTACCCGGTTTCAAGATCGATAGAGAACGTCCTAATCTCTATCCGTGGCATACCAGGAAGGTCTGCAGGAAACACATCTAAAAAAACTCGCGGACTATCGCAACCGACTCAATTGAAGGTACTTGGGTAAATCATCCCAGAGGGTGCCAAGAAAGCTAAACAACCCTTAATAACCATTCTCTTACACGAAGAAAGGAGACGATATGAACCGGATTGGAATGTTAATGTCACGCCTCCCACACTAACGGATCTGTTCCCAGGCTTGGCTAACGTCACAAGTTTTAGCAAACAATCCAAGTTGCAAATTTTGGGGAAAGCCAAGTCATACCCAGAATTACATCGAACGAACAATTTCTAAGATAAACTCAGTCTACATGAGTATTGCTCCCCACAAAATCACAAGACAGACCTAATCCACCTTTTAACTTATCATCACTCACAGGGACTCATCCCACCGCAGTTAGAACATGACTAGGCATGTCTAAAGCAATTCACAATGTACATTTAAGACCATTAGCAAATGCGGAATATACTATAAAATGTAGATTAAGGGTCAAAATAAAATACTGAAGACCATACAATCACAGAACCAAGATTACATGTGATAACAACATCCGATGCCTTCGGCTTCAGACCCGCCCAGGGAAAGCGTAGCAATGTGCCCTATCACTCACACCTGTCTGACCCGTTTTCCCCCTACCATGTTGTGCTGTAGTGGCGCCAGTGCCCTTTGCCCCCCAACCTCCGGCCACCCCCACAAACCCCCTTCCTTTGGTTACCACATTACCCATCGGCCCAACCGCGTTCTCCATAAAAATGACCTCTACCATGACCACCTCTACTCTAGCTATTGGGGGTCTATAACTCTGTTTTGGACAATTTCTCTATATGTCCAGTCTCCCCACATCCATAACATCCCTGGAGTCAAGCAATATGTCTCTCAGAGACGTGTTGACCGTTGAGGTGGACCCCAACTACGTCTGTAGTGAAGACTGAATTGGTCGGACTGATTACCTCCTGAACCTGTCCTCATATAGTAAGAACCATAAACTACCTCCCTTTCGAAACCTTTTTTATTGTCGATGATGTCGATGCCATGTGAAGTCATCTGGCTTTCACTCTTTCCACTTCTATCACGAATCTACTACCACTTCTTGAAAGGATTTTGCCATAGCCGCTACTGTAAGGCTGAAATCCCAATTCTGACCTCAACCCTTCACAAAATGCGCGAATCCGCTCTTGTGGACTGAAACAGAGTTGGGTGGCAATACTGTATAAGAGCGAACTTCGCCTCATATGCAGTAACCAACATCCTACCTTGCTCTAGTCTCAAAACTCATCTCTTTTCATATCCTCAAAGTCCGGGAATATCTTCTCCATAAACAGCTAGAGAATGACGGCCAAGTCATAGGGTGGGTGCCTCTGTTGTTTGTCACTCAACATGTGACCGCCACCAAGGTACCTACATTTTTGGGCGTCCCTTGAAACTGTAGTCCCAACTCAACACAACACCGTTCTACTATACCCATCTTGTGTAGAGGGAGCTCATGAACAGTCCAACTGAAATGTAAGGCATTCCATCCTCACTTCACAGCCCCTTGAATACTGGAGGTTTCAATTTCCAAGAACTTACTGAAAAAGTTTTCATGCTGATCGCTTGTCTTTATAGGCCCTGTAGTCAAACAACCCACAGGAAAACGTGCCTATTTCATTATGATGCATCCATCGGGGACCATAGTAGCCGCCTGTTGTACTTTTCCGGAACCTGAGGGTGCTGGTGCAGCAAACACGGAGGTTTTGACCTTGATCAGGTTACCCCTAAGAGAAGCAAGAACCTATTTATCATCTCTGTGTAGGTTGGGCGTGGAAAGGAGTTTCCCCTCATCTGCACTTGTTCATTCTCCCATCCTCACCCTTCTCCTCCACTTCTCAGTTGGTGGAGGATTCACAACCTCCCTTAACCAATGGCTAGGTGCGGTCGTCCTCTTCCTCTATAGCACGTCCTCCCACACCTCTTCACCTCTTCCAACGGCCTCTTGCACTACTCCTCTTCGAGCTAACAGCCCCAGTGGCGTGGCTCAAGACACTTCTTTTCTTGGCCGATGTTGGTGTTGGCAACAGTCCGTTGTTGCTCTAGTTCTACAATTTTCTGCGATAAAGAGTGAAGATGGTCGATACCAATTTGTATCACCTAGCTACCAATTAGATCCAAGTAATAGCACTAAAAGAAATAAGAAGAGAATTTTCCTAAAGTCTATATGCCTTCAAAGAAGCGTAAGATCCCCCTACCGTTCTTAAGACGCGACGAGACCTAGACCTGCTCTTGTGTATGAGACCGAACGAACCTATGCTCTGATACCAGTTTGTTCACTACCCAAACGGGCCGCGACTGGTCCCACACTTAGCCTACTATGTGGGGCGTCGAACCAACCGCATCCCACTCCTAACATTCAACATAATAACAAATATAAGCGTAAGAAGACTTAAAACTCATTATAATCGATTAATCCTTATAAAAATCAATACTTTTAAAAAATTTATTCTACAAACCCAGGGACTGGAGTCATCACCACAGACATCTATCCTTAAAAATTACTAATCTAGAGTTCTAAGGAAAGCTAAAAATAAGAAAGCAGTCATGCGGAATCTCACGGCATCAAGACAGGACGAGGAAGCTCCAGTCCAAGCTAAAAGCAATAGCTTCACCTGAAATCTGGCTTGAGCAAGACAAGCTAGAGTTGCGGCTGAGTTTAAGACGATGGCAACGTTTGCTGCATCTCCACAAATAAACAAAGAAAACAATTACAAGTAGGGTCCAGTACCAAAAACACGAGTACTGACTAGGTTCAATCATCGGCCAACTCAAAATAGAGAAACTATATCATCAAAAATATCATAAATCACTACAAAACTACAGACTCAAACATGTCAGTCAACACAAGTTCTATAACATTTATAAGCACCTCCAGTTCCACCCATGAGGACTCAAGCTCAATACCATATACCCATTTGGGAATTAGGTTCATTAGATTGAGCATATTAACATCTTTCCAAGATTCATTATTTTTATTTCTCTTGTGTCGGTACGTGACACTACGATCCCCCTAATTCTACGTGTCAGTTCGTGACACCCGATCCCCTAATACTACGTGTCGGTTCGTGACACCGATCCCCTAACACTACGTGTCGGTTCTATACCACCCGATGATGCCCTAAGACTACGTGTCCGGTTCTTGACACCGATCCCCTAATAATATTGTCGGTTCGTGGCACCCTATCCACTAATTTCTATGTGTCGGTTCTGACACCCGTTTCCACTAATCGAAAAAAAAGAGAAGAAATCATCCTTTTAGTCATCAACCCTTCTTTTATCACAAGGAATCATCATTCGCATTAACAAGGTAGATTCAGGGTTTCTTCAAGATTAAGAATTCAATAGTTTTCATCATGCTTAGTTTTATCACAATTGTATAATCACATTCTACAAGCTCAATTAGCATATAGAAGGGTTTTACACCATACTACCCTAGAGCATATATTCGCTATTAGAGTTTATTTTCTACGAATAGCATAAAAAAACCATAACCTACTCCAACCAAGAACTCGTGATCAAGCAGCTATTCCTCAATTCCTTTGAGCTTTCCTCTTCGTTCTCTCTTTGTTCTCGTTTCGTTTCTCCCTCTCTCTCTCTCTTTCTTTCTATTTTTCTTATTCGATAACCCTTTTCTTTTTAATTTCTTTTACCTAATGCATATAATTAAGTATAAAATGATGATAAAATACCCCACTACTTGTTTCAAGGTTTCCCTTTAACCCCCCAATAATTAAATTAATAACCTTAAACCACTCACTTATAATTATAGAAGGGATAGTCCAAACGCCCCTTAAAACATTTAACAGAAATCCGACCCAGCCTGGGATTAAGCAGCCTTGATGAAGCCGTCGTGCCTGCGATGGTCCGTCAACTGAGTCGTTCAAAAAATTCAGAGCCTTCAATTGACTAAGGGCCTTGACGGTCCGTCACGTCCTTGACGGTCCGTCACCCTAATGACGGTCCGTCCTGCCATCCAATCAAAAGTTCATAGATTCGATTTCAGTACCTCAAATTCCAGAAATCTAAGTGTTTTGTAACGAGACCCCAGACCCCCCCCAGAACGTATCCGTCGTGACATGAAGGGTCTGTCGTTATTCCTCGTCCTCATATCTCCAGTTTTTCCAGAAATAAAATCAGCTGCTCAAAACGACTAAACAAGTCGTTACAGCGTTCTTTGATGTTATTCTTCTCCCGAGCCTAATTCGTACAATACATTTATTTCAATGGTGACCAGATAGAAATTACTAAATGAAGAACAAAATAAAAATTCATATGATAACCAAAATCATTCCATCAATGTCAACAGAATACAATCACCCCGTAACTACATCCCTAGAACTAGGGAATTTAGCTAGTCATAAGATGATTCTTAATCTTGACATATTCAATAAGCACAAGAGAAATTAAATGAACCCTAAAAAAGATAAAAGAGCTCCCAAAGTCTTAAATATCCAAAAACCAAAAATAGAATAATTAAAACAATAAAATCCACGTCTATTTGTAATTTAGGAAAATCGGCAAAAAATAGGGCACACGTTTGTAAAACGCAGGAGACATGCAATTTAAACATTTTATTAAACACCTCCTCTCCCTGACGCGGAGAGGATACACAGTCTTCTGCCTCAGCATCCTCAGTGTAAAAATACTTAATTGTTTCTCCGTGTCCCGAACAACATTCAATGTTGAGATTTCTTCACTTTGAACTTCCTTTTCTCCTTTTTGTCTTTCTTCTTTGCACCTAAGTGATCAAATCCATTTCAAATTCTCGTGTTTCCATTTTCATATTCCTTTTTATTTTTCATTGACATATAATAATCATTAATCATATTGGTTAATCAAAATGAATTAGATAACTAAAATACCATCCAAACACAAGAATCTATCCTCAAACATAGCTAAAGGTGTTTTTTTCTCCTAAGCATATAAATACGCCCATGATCAAAAGCTCAGACACTTACTCCCTGATTTTCCTATATTATAATGCATATGTATGACATTTATGTAGACCACATTATTACATTTTGTGCTTCTTACAAAGATATAGAAATAAGTCAAATTAAAAGTAAGAATGCTCTTAGTGGGCTTATATATGTTTCATACTTTTTTAGAGTTCTGCATTTTACCGTCATATAAGTTAAATATTTTTTCCTTGTACTTTTGAATCCAGTTAAAAGGTAACATTAAATGTTTACAAGATGATATGAATCTAAATGAATAATTGACATATGATATAGTATTATCAAGGGAGTCCAAGTTTTCCTTTACAAAATAACATCATAGCTAGATACTGTTATAGAATAGAAAATAATGTGACAAATGTGATTGTAGAATAAAGTCATGAAATTCATGAGATCATGATTCTCAATCATATGAACCTTGCCTGACAAGATACAGGGCACTACAAACTTGTTACAAATCTAAGAGAAGATTTTCAAGCATTAGTACTATTGTGATGTAATAACATAGCTACAGATCATTTAACTTAGGCATGTAACCCTCTTATTTGTTCATCTCTACTATACACCTTTTGCTTTTCATTCATTTATTATTTTTGTTGTACTATATGCTATATAGGTCTTAACATCGAGTCTTCAATAATATCTATGGATGTAAGTAAGATCCTCTAAAGGTTTGCATTTTTAAGGCTTTGACATAAGCCTAACTATATCTTTAGAGAGCCATAACATATTTATAACGCTCAAATTTCCCCCTTAAAATTAATTAAGAGCGAGAACACTCGTACTCAATAAAACATCAAACAAAGATTTAGGGTTGAATTCCACATGGAATGGTATATCATGAAGAATTCCTATCAATAAACATGGATTTTAAGATTGCTCATTTGTAGTAGCAATAACAAGTTAGTGGATGATTTCACAAATTTAATAAAAAGCTTTGGTTATCGATAATCACAATTAAACAATAACATAGAAGAGTTCAAGAGTTTTCAAGCAATATAGGGGTGTAGGGATTGCAAATCCATATAACATAAGAGGAGTTGTGCTGCTTTATTGTGATAAAAATTCATGAATAGGTCATTGAAACTAATTATCTTTTAGTATAAAAGTATTTATGCATAGAACCTTCTTTTCGTCTAATCTAATTTACAATGTAAATAACCCAATAACTAACTTTATTCTCTCTTTTAAAAAATAGACAAATAGATTCGAATCATAGCTTATATTTTAAAGAAAGTTACATACATAAAAGTGTAATGTCCAGTATTAGACTAATCACCCACTTTAATCAATCTCTTTTAAGTAGCAACTAGAGATTGAAAGTAGGAACTAATTTTGCAATTTTTTTCCATAAATTAAACCAATGCTGATTAGACCAAATTTATGTATGAAGAACAAAAAAATAGAAAATAGAACAATATATAGTAAATTAAATCTACACCAAACCCCATAATTGTACCCATATATATTGGAGATTTTTCCACCCATCACAAAAAGTATAGATATATACCTTCAATAAAAGCATCCATATGTAATATGAAATCAAGCAATTACAAGTAAAATAACTTTGGTCAACTTCAATTTGTCAATTTTAAGCACAAAAGTTGATAAGCTACAAAACCAAAAAAGTGTTCTTCACAAAATTCAAGTATTATCTATCTTAACTCTATTTCAAACCTCAATAGACAAATTTATGATATGATATCTAATATATCTCTCTTTTGGATATTTATAATTTTCAAAAACTAAGATCAAAGCCAATACACGACTCAATTGCCCAATTAGTCAGATAACCAAGATCGTTTGGTTAATCACCTCTTTCTCCACAACTCACCTTTCTTATTCGGGGTATCACCTTATCTAATTAAATTCACCAACCTGATGGGAAAGGTCATGCTCATTGAGTGATCCGTGTTTATCATTTTGACGATCAATGTATAGTTTGCACATCTTTTTTGCACTTCTGTTCATTCTTTCAAACATAATTCGTTGCCGTGTCAATTGTCCTTCATAGTTGTAAATCACCAATACTTTATGAGAATAGGATAAAATTACGTATTGAAGACATTAATTATTGATTTAAATAAACCTCAAATGAGTGAATTTATACCACTCATTACTTATCACATATAAAATATCATTAATCCTTAATTTATATTTTGAACCTATCGTATGTACTTTGTTTAGGCTTAAATTTTTGTTTTTCTTGCTATGTATTTGCTTTTGGATTTTTGTTTTTATTATAATTCCCCCTCCATTGATCTTTTAATCTATAACAAACTAGATAATTTTTTTGAGATTTGTGTGGTAATCCATGACCTTATTATGATTATATAATATCATTTTCTAATATCTAAGTATTATATATTTTGTGTTGTTAAGTACATTAAGCACATCAAAAAATGTAAAAGTCTCACTCTTCAATTATAATATTTCTTCTTTGACATAATTAGCTTCTCAATATTGAATAGTTGAACAGTTTAATAAATTATCATTTTTTATTATTTTGTACATGTCCATGCAAATTATAAGATAATCAATTTGATAGCTTATTATTAATTAAGTATCATGTAACAACTAGTGTTTATTGCTCTTCCATTCAACTATTCATAAACACCTCTAAATATGTATTAATAAATTTATCATGTGAAAGATATCAATTCTCGTATTCTTAAATGTGTCTTCCTTGATTATTCTAGAGATAGTAAATAATAAACTATCTCATTATGTTTTGAAAAACATTTTTAATCATCTTTAAAAAAATTAAAATATTTTGAAATGCTTTATTTTTGAAAAAAAAAAGAACAAACAAAGAATAATGATAAATTCTAACTATGTATTAATTTGCAGAAGATTTGAATTTATACCAGGTAAAAACCAACCATTTCCTATTTGATAGCCACAAAGAAAGCAGATATTAAAACTAAATAAGAATATGTGCCATTAACATCCATAAAAGGAGAAACTTACTTCAAAAAGTTAAGTAATTGAAATTGATTAAGTCTAGCGAGAAATAGGAAACACTAAACTGAATAAGTAAAAATCATTAAAAACTAATAATTGTAAAATATGCCAATTGGATACCACTCTTCCTTTGTATTTTTGTGACAACCACCAATTCTTTGACTCACATCTTCAAACTTTTCCTTTGGTACTGGCTTAATGAAAATGTAACACCTCTAAAAACAAACTAGGTGAAGCTAGAGCCTTACATGTGTTTCATGAGGTAATAAGGTCTTAAAATGGTTAATAATAGTGTTTAGAGTTAGTGTGTGAAGTTTTGAAGTGTTTGGAGGTAAAACATCCAAGAACGTCCAAGAACTTCAAAAGTTTTACCTTGAGTCGTGCTTGTGTGTTCTAGTGTGCCTTAACATGTTTTAGGTGTTCATTTTTGTTCAAATTGATGTGAGAGCTTCCTAAAATTTCCATAGTGTATTTTGGTTGAAAACCTCCGGGAAATACCCCCCAAGGACCACCCTAAGGGTCCTTGGAGAGGACCCAAACTTGTGGCTTGAAACTGCCAAAACACTCCTAAAGAACGATGGGAAATCGACGTCCCTTTATTTAATCAACAAACCTTCGTTTGGGGGCCGTTGCTCCATACATAGTGTGGAATATAACCCTATATTTTGGAAGGTCTAATTCACAAACAATGAACTTAAATGATGGAGTCGTCGTTCCATAATGGTCAGTCGACTACAGGCGTCGTTTAATGATCTGCAATTGTGCAGACTTTCGACCAATGTAAGGGTGGTTCGGGAATTTCACATAGTTTTATAAAAGTAGTTTGGAAGGTTACTTAAGATCATTTTGGCTATTTTAAATGGTTTTATAAGTTTAGAACATCAAGATAAGTTCATTATTCAAAATCAAAACCCAAACTCCAAAGAAGAATCCTCTAGAATTCCATTGGTGCTTGAAGCAAGTGGAAGCTTGGAGCTTGATTTATCAATTAATTCTTCTTAATTTTCGTTTATTTTCATCAATTAAGATATGGTGTTACATCCTCTAACTTTATTTATTCAAGGAGCAAAACTTCAAAGTGTTTTCTAAGAGTTCTCAAAAGATAAATTCTTCTATTTTGATATTTAGCCATGAGTTCTTGCATAAAACTATTTGAATCGATGATTTATGATTGTGTTGATTTTAATGAATGATTTTAGATCAAAATTCATATGAACTCATGCAAATCATGAAATCCTTAATTAAGTTATATTATGGCTGATTTGATCGTGTATCTATTGCATTGATTCCTTGTATAGATTAGTTTTGGCTATTGAATTATGTAAGAAGCAAGTTAGAATTGTATAAATGTTGTACTAATTTGATGATTTTCATATTTTATTATGTTTAATATTTGTGTAGTTTTATTATTCGTTTGAGTTGGTTATTATGGCTACTAGTAAGATCCTTTGTGGATTGAATTGGTTGAATTAGCTATGGATTGGAGCTGTTGTGGACAGAATGGTGGTAGGTTAACATAGACTCTTTAATATTGTGTATTATTGGAATTTAAATTGTGATAATTAGTATGGTCAACATATGGTGGCGGTACTTATTTGCTATAATTTTGAAGAATGTGGCCTTCTCAACATAACATTATGAATTATGATGTTATCACGTTATAATGTGGATACGTGATCATTGTAAAGGTCTATATGACCTATGTGTATATGTGAAGTCAAAGCATGAATTCTTCTATATGATGATATGTGTCTATAGTACTATGGTGATGTCTTAATGTGTGTCTATTTAATGTTGAAGTGTGAATCTTCCTAGTTCAGTATATGAGTCTTATGATGAGTTATATTGATATTTATATAGGAATGAATAGGTGAGTTTTAGTAGACCTAGTTATCTCTATGTGATACTTTAATGTGTATGTGGTAAGATGATGATATGTGTGTCTTGTTTTTGTAGACCTATGTCCCTCTACTTGATACATGAAGAATATGGATATGACTGTTGAGTTAGTAAGATAAAGCACCTTTGTTATGTTTGTGAATGTATGATTGAAATATGACCTTGAACATGGTTAAGAGGTTCATTAATGAGGAACCTTCAAACTAGATAAAAGATTATGATATCATTGAAGTTTAATGCCATAATGGTATCCTTTTTGTGTGAATGATGGACGTAGAAAAGTCATGAAGCTATCAGAGTAACCATTGTGTTGAAGACCCAGTGTACCAATATTTGGTAATGTGTATTATAATGTACCATCTTGGAGCACCCCCTAGAAGAAACTGCCTGTCACGACCGAAGTCTAGACCCCAGATGCGACCGGCGTCATTGACCTCTCAAAGGTCGCAGACAAGCCTACTTACGTCATTCTTACTTCATCTAGGTTAATTTTGGCAGAAAATTTGAAACTTTTTTGTTTCTTAACATGCTAACTAAACATTCTACTACATATGTATTTGTTCACCATCAACAATCTAACATTAAGATCATCGAATGAAGTACAAAATTTATTATCAGATAAGATGTACTTGGCCTAAAAATGTCACCATACAATGTCTAACAAACAATGGAAAGAATGAAAGTGGAACATACTCTCCACAGTCAATCTACAACTAAGCTAGAATGTAAATGGGCAAGCCTCCACGTAAGCATGAGTCCTACCAAGTACGGATGGAATTAACTCGACATCCGGCATAATTGCAGCATTGATCATGTCGCTCTAAAGCAAATCCCACCTGTGCCCTCACCTAAAAGTTTTAGAGTTGTATGGGTTAATACCACTGTACTAAGTATGGGATATGAAAGCACACACCAAGGACATGATGAACTAAGAATAGATTTTGCTAGATCACTGATTTATTAATCAGGTCATGTTAGTGGACTTGCCAATTAAGCTAAGAAAGTGAGTGCACTTTCAAAATTTGTGTTAGGAAAGTTATGTCCATGAGATAACATGCGTCTTATACTTAAAACGTTTTTTCACAATCACCACAGTGTACACATATCATAATCCCTATAACACATACGTTGTTCATATCATTCTTCCGTAATGCCATTAGACCTTTGAATCACGACTTGACATTAAGACTTCCCAAACATGAGGGCTCAAAATATGGACTTCCAGTAGGGATTCTGCTTTAGTAAAACACAAAGTCGCTTCGTTCAGTCGTACTACTTTCATTTGATTTCCTTCATTGGCCAGAGTAACACCAAAACTATACTAGATGTATTTAGACTTCCTCGGGTTCGTTGTGCATTGACCAGAATGACCCAATTTCATCTAACTTGAATCAACTTACTTCTTTATTATCCTATCCTATAACACCCTTGGTATTATTTTGTTTTCATTATGTTCATCATTTGAGGCTGGCCTCATTCATTCATTGATAACTTTAACTTTAACCAACATTGATAATGTGAGAATCATGAAATCTAGTGTCATGAAACCCTACATCGAAAAAAGGTGGAATCACTGGCCAAAGTGAACCAAAACATTCTAGCGTACATGGGAATTGAATACCGCTAGATCCCTATATTGGAAGTATAGGTTCGAAGACTAGGAGATATAAGGATACCCATACCAATCATGCCGGACAGTCTCATCTCATGAGAGTTACGTGAACCACCGCCCTTCCCGAAAGAAGGTATCACCGCTCATACCTAGTCTATCAATTCTCAGTATAAAGTTCCATTACATTAAACTCATACGTCATAGAAGTTGGCTTCTAGTATGAGGACATCACTGCTTAATAGATGATTTCTCATCTCATAATTAGTATTAATTGTGTTAATCTTAATACTTTTATTAGAATATTCATAGAAACTGGTCTCTTCATTCACTTTACACTCTCATAGGTGAGTACGTTTTGATAACATTAACTTAGGCTCATTTGAGATTGCTCTCATCTTTTACATTTGCCTCATATTATTTTGTCACCACATTCATTAACATTATCACATTTTCTCTTTATTTACTCACCCCTTTTAGATGGCTGTTCATTTTATCCTATGCCAATGCTTAACATTTAGTTGTTCAACAACTCTTACTTAACCCTTCTAGGGTTCCATTTCATTAGTCCTTTAACTCGTTCTTCTTTTAATTATTTTTATCATATCAATTGTCATTTTCATTTTTTCATTTTTCTTTCATTATGTGCCATGCACTTGGCCATTAGTGTGTTTACTCTCTTACTCAACCCTTCTAATTTACATACATCATTTCATTACATCATATTAGGTTCACTTTTTTTAAAAATATGCTAGACTTATGGGGTCTTATACATACAACCAGGAAGATTCATTTCCAAAATCGTTTTGAAGTGATTCATATCTTCTAAGATTATGTAGTACAAAGACTTTATGCATCTTGTATGTATGCCAGGATCTCGATTTCGATCTAAGTAGCATCATTATTCTTGAATATTTAATTCATATATGACTTATGTATCAATATAGAATTTGGGCAAGGGAACCTAGTTTAAAATCCCTTGAATATTTCATTCCAGTCCACGTGTCATTGGAACCCTTGATTGAGACTAACATCACCATTCCCTTTTTAATTCTATCCTTTGAAAATTCTCTTTCTTGGCCGAGGGGTTGTGGGATAAAACCCCCACAACCCCTTTTATTTTTTTTTAATCTATTTCTCCTTGTCTATTTTGAGTTAACTATGAGGTTTTGGGATCAAACCCCCACAACCTCTCTTTATTTTTCTTCTATTCTCCTCCTTATATGTATTTAAGTGGTCGTAGGTTCGATTTCCACACGCCTCCCCCTTTATTTTTATTTTATTCTCGTCCTTAAATATGCCTAAGAGGTCATGGTTTTGATTCCCACAAGACTCCCCCGTTATTTTTCTTTTATTCACCTCCTTAATCGGCCTAAGAGGTCGTGAGTTCGATTCCCACACGCCTCCCCCTTTAGTATTCTTTTATTCTCCTCCTTAATCTTCCTAAGAGGTCGTGTGTTTGATTCCCACATGCCTCCCCCTTTATTTTTCTTTTATTCTCCTCCTTAAATCAGATTAAGAGGTGGTGGGTTGGAACCCCACTCCTCTCATTTCTTATTTTTTCTTTTAAGTTACATTTTCCAGCCAATACCATGGTTCGAATCCCCTTAACCACATTTCTTTTTACTTCTTTATTTTCACGGTGTCTTACATGGTGAGGTCATGAGTTCAATCCTCCATGAAATCACTTGTTTTAATTCATTTTTTCATGATTTTGAACCCTCTTTGATGACCGAAATTCATCTTTGGAAGATGCAAATTTTATTATAATTTTTCAGCATCCTTTCATCAAGTCACCCCTTAGTTCTTAGGGGAATTTTGTAGTGCATTTAGAACGTTGTAGGTGTGTTTACATCAACATGTGTAAATGAAATATAAAGAACTATCATGCAATTTCAAGTCCTAAACCATGAATAATAGCCATCACAACACACACATACACACATAATTACATTTTTGGAAACATCAGCATAAGTCACATAATTCAAAACATACATATAAACAAATATTCATAGTGAAAACACGTTTCATCCCTAGTTTTCTATCATTAAACATAAGCAACCTATGATTCAATGGGAGCTAGTGACAGGGATATGGAATGGGAAACAATCCTAGTTTTTGGAATGTATTCGTGTGAACCTTAGGGGGTCTCTTGGTAAGGGGACCAAGAGGGAAGAGAACCCATACCTTTTTGACGTTAAAATCTTGACTTGCTTCACAAAAACATCACCCAATAATACTTTTAGGCCTTCTCAATATCAACTCCACTCGAATGAAAACCTCCATTAGCCTAGTGTGCGATTAACGTTTGTTTTCTTGTAATTTCGTGTGAGTTATTCAAGGGTGAAGAACTTGGTTTATTTTTATGATTTGTTATATTATTTTATAGAGAAAAAATGTGAGAGACAATAAGAGAAATTGAGCATGAAAGTGGAGAGATAAACGTGAGAGAGTGGGAGTTGTAGGAGGCTTTGGAGCTTAGTTTAGGACTTAGTCAATAAGATTTTGTTTATTTAATAAAAATCTGATTTTTATTTTATTTTAAATCATATAATGAATAACAATTATTAAATAATAACATTAATTCAATAACTTAAATAAAAAATCACTTTAATTCATTGCTTCCACCTATGTTCGAACCTGGGTGGAGCAAGACTTCACTACAAGAGCCCAATTTCAGCCCTCTCTCCCAAAAAACCCCTCAACATTATTAATCAAATAATTAGTTATATATTTAGGGTAATTACGATATTACCCTTCGACAGGAAAAGACCATTTTACCCCTAGATACCCCAACCCTATGATTTTCTCTTTTTAAGTCTGGTAAAGACTCCTTCGAGGAAATCTTCTTATTTTAGATCCCTACATGGATGGAACCAACCTTTCCTAGATCAAATAAATCCCCAAGTTAGTTGTCTTTGATGTAGCAAGGGTTTCGAGGTCTAGTTCTAAGCACATCAATCTGTGTGAACCCGGTCTAATCATTGGCATTCTAGACACATTAAGCATTACTTAGCATATCCATTTTTAGGGTTTTTACACTGGCGGCGGCGTCCTCGGATAGGACTAAGACTATCCTTGTAGCAATAATCATAACATTTAATCGTCTAAAAATTGCAGAAAATTAAAACTTTTCATCTACATCTACATTATGAGGTTTACATAGACATCTCGATTACACATAGTATATTTATAGGGAGTTTACATAGAATTCTCACATAGGAAGTTTACTTAGGGTTAAACTTTTATTTCATGCACACAATATATAATATAGAGTCTAATAGATGTCTCATATAAAACAATCTAAGTTAGAATAGAACAATTTGACTATAGCCCTTAAAGAAATGTATAAATGCCACTTAGGGCTTACAAAAATGTCTTGAACAATAAGAATGAAATCAATGTCATTAGACTATAGCAAGTTACATAGGTATAATGAGAAAAGTCATCATCCTCGGATCTTTAAAACATACCAACACTAGGAGAAATAATCCAAGCCTTCCTTCCAAATTGGTCACAAACCTTCAACGACCGGAACCTAAAATATTTGGGAAAAAAGGAGAAATAGGAGTTAGTACATCGCTTGTATTATGTATGGAAACATATGCACAACCAATATAACAAATCATGCAAAAAAGGACATTTGTTCAAAATCATGCTAAGTTACCTTGAAAAGCCTTATGCACAATCAAGAACACATATATGTTAATGACCATATATTCATTAAGAAAATAGCATATTCAACACAAGACCAACATCATAAACCATAACCAAGTCAACCTGTTCAATAGCATATTAAAACCATATGCAAAGAAACTCAAACATCATGTTATAACAATGAATCATCTATAAGAGTTCTTTCTGATAATCCACCATCAAGTCTACAAGTGCAATGATCAAGTAAAACCCATAACCTTACTCAATCAAGTAAACCAAATAAATGATCATAAGCAATGCCTAACATCACATATCATAGCATCAAGAGAATTCATCATCATAATTATCAATATAGACCAACAGCATGTTCATACATGAAACCAACATCTTATAGTATCATCAACATGTAATGTAAATGTATGCATATCAGTAACTTTATAAGAACAAAAGAACATAAGAACATCCTTCTAGGACTTCCCTTAAGTGAACTAGTGCATTGTATAGGGTGAGTCCCATATCCCTACCTAGACTAAGTCAAACCCCTTAAGTCATATAAGTTAGAGTTCACATTATTACTTCATTTTACTTTCGTGAAAACTTGGATTAACAAACATAGACCACATGAGCTAATCTGGAATCCGATGTCATGAAACCCTACACCTAAAGAAGGTGAACTACTTGCAAAGGAAGTACAATAGAATGAAAATCGCATATAGGTTGATCCACTAGCTAGTATTCCTAGGAGTGCAACATAGTTAAATAACTAGGAGACATGATTGAGACCCTATTTATGTCGCTGGTATTATAATATCTATCTCATCAGTACAATAGTGAACCTACTTTTCCTACTTGGGAAGGGACACTACTCACTACTAGTTCACTCGGGGCTAAGCTAGAGTCCCTTTTTAAATGTCTTTCTTTAACAATGATAACATAGTTTAAGTCACATGAGAATAGTTCCTTGTATAGTCAAAATCATTAAATCAATAGGAATTTCATGAGAACACCTTTAATTACAACCCTCATATGTGATATTAGCACATTAACATCAATTATATCATAGTAAGGCACATAGGTATTTCATAATCAACTTTATATCATTACATATTGGGCATAATCTAAGAATCACATAATCAAGTAATTTCAATTGCATCATCATAACACACCTACTTATTTCAATTACAATACATACTTCAATTTAACTTCATCATCAAATACAAGCCATCATAATTGAAGTAAAGGTTTAGGATAACAAAGACTTACCCAATCTCCTTCAAAATCCATCATAATGGTCTTACCTTAAAAAAAACAATTCCATCCAATAATATGTGTAATAACGTCACTCAATAGTAATTAACACAATATCAAGGTCAACAACATCAATACAATTCAATTCTATACTAGTTCATAACCTAGGGCTAGGGAATTGGGGTCAATTCATCACCTGTTGCACAATATTAGGTTAAACATCAAGAAATACTAAAATTGAAAAATGATACATCATTATATAATAATAATAATAAATAGAAACCAACAACAATACAATTTAGAAGACCAATCTAGAAATACAACGAAACCCATTAGAAAATAATGTTTTTGAAATCAATTTCTGAACAACCTTTTGGGGAAAGGAATCCTAAAGATAAAGAATTCTCATACCTTGTTAATCATTGAAGATTAATATTTAAAATCACCATTCTTGCTGCCTTATAACCCTTAGAAATTGTTCTCATATGGAGTTTTCTTGGGAGAGAGAATGTAGGGAGAAGGAAAAGAAATTCGCGTTTGGTAATTCGTGGGGTGTTTAGTTGAATTTAGGCTTAGGGTAAGTTATATAAATGATTAAAAAACTTAATTAAACAACCCCTAATCACTAAATTATTCCATAAATAACTAACTTATCAAATGACCCAGTTAAAACATAACAAGAAAGTGCAGGCCTAACCTATGAGACCCCAACCTACGGGCCGTAGGTCAATCGACGGCCGCAACCCCAACCGTCTTGCACAAGCGTTGTTTTTGCCAGCAATCTATCATTTAGAAACTTTTAGAAGTATTTAAAAGTTTTGGTTGACGGATGCATCGATGACAAATAGAAAATCATACGCCCAGTAGCATATAACCGTTGGTGCACACTGTCTTGTGATAACTTTTTCGCCAAAATGGAAGGGTCCTCCTGAAGGACCCTGTGTTCCTTGGGGAGTTGTACCTTGATATTTTTATGCTAAAACTAATATAATAATATTTTTACACCTTTCCATCAAGTTTTATCAAATTCTGACTTCTAAAACCTTGTGATATAGACTAAGGCACACTAGCGCCTTTTTGCACTAGTCTGTGGACGTCATAGACGTTCCTTGACATTATGACTCTAAAACTTCCTAAACGAATTTTATAAATTATTATTATTCTTAAAATAGTTTTACAAGAATTAGACACTCATGTAAGGCTCTAGATTATGTCTTGGATTTTCGTAGTGTTACATTATCCCCCCCCCCAAGGAACATTCGTTCCCGAGTGCCATTACAAATATTTTGAAGGGAAATGATAGACTCAATACTAGAATCCCAATAAACAACATACAAAATCAATACGATTTACAAAACAAATCAACATAACACTCATGGAATTCAAACAAAATAACCCAAAACAACAATTGCAACACATAAGAGCTCAAAACCACAACATGAGGAACAACTTCTCAAAAAAAACATGAGCTGAACACAACATATTGAGTCACCTATGCAAAAATCTCTTTCAAAACATATCAACATGCTCAATATCATTTCATATAGGCAACAACATATGAAATACACAAATAAGTGCAAAATTGAGCAAAAGATAATTTTCACATGATACATCATTTCAGCAAAAACAATTAGCATGTATATGCACATCTTTACAAAACAGGTAAATTTTAAAGTTATGCATTATTTTAATTATTAATAGGAAAAAAAAACCCTAATCAACAAAAAAATGATGATAACAGGACTTCATGTCAGCCTCGACCTCCAATGTTTCTCCCTCAACTTGGTGGTTCTTCCATAACACCTTCCGCATTTTCTTCACTTATATATAAAAGATTTTAACCGGAAATTCCTCACCTAGACCCTCAATAAGAAGAATGGACTCGGGACCAGCGATGCGCTTCTTAAGCATGGATACATGGAACACTGAATGAACCAAAGCTAGTTTACTAGGCAAACTCAACTCGTATGCAACCTTTCCAACCCTTTGCAAAATTTTATAGGGACCCACATCATGAGGACTCAACTTACCTTTCTTTCAAAATCTCATCACCTTTTTCATAGGTTAGAGTTTTAACTACACCTTATCACCCTCTTCAAATTCAAGTCCCTTCTCTTGTGGTCGACATTAGACTTTTACCGACTATATGCTGTTTTAAATCAGTTCCTTATCATATGATCATTCTCCAAAATTGTATAGATCAATTATGGACCAAGGAGTGAAGAATCAACCACATCAAACATTCCAAACGGAGATCTACATCTCTTACCATACAAGGCCACCAAAGGAGCAATGGATATAGTTTAATGGTTACTATTTGTTATAAGAGAACTCAACCAAAGGAAAGTGTTTATCCCAATTTATATTGAAATAAAATACACAAGCTCTAAGCATATGCTCAAGGGTTTGAATTGTATGGTCCTCTTGACCATCAACTTTAGGATGAAAAGTGGTGCTTAACCTCACCTTTGTACCCAATCGTTTTTGGAATGACCTCCAAAACCTAGATGTGAATTGTTCACCCCTATCCGATATGATGGATAGACAAATACAATGCCGACACAGAATCTCATCTATGAAGATCCTTGCATAATCCTCCACCGAGTAAGTGGTCTTGAAGTTTATAAAATGAGGTGATTTGGTCAACCGATCCACAACCACCCATGTATAGTTATTTTTCATTTGTACATAGAAGTCCATATTAATGTCTTCCCACTTTCAAGTGGGAACTTGTATTTCTTGATGTAAACTACTTATCGGCTTTCACTTGTTTGCAATTTGGACATTTTGTGACAAACTCCGTGATGTCCCTTTTCAAAACCTCTCACCAAAATACTTCTCTGTGGTCGTGATACATCTTCGTACATCCTAGATGAATGGAATAACGTGAATCATGAGCTTCCTCAAGAATCTGATTTCTCAAATCATCAACATTGGGCACATAGAACCTTCGTATATACCTCAAGACACTATCCCCGTGTAAGGTGAATGACTCATTAGTATTACCAAGAACCGATTCCTTCAACTCCATCAGTGATTGATCAAGGTGTTTCTTACACTTCTACTCAACCACCAAAAATGATACAGAGTAATGATGGACCGTAAAACCACCATTTAGAGAGCCAAACGAGCCAACCTATTAACATCTTTCACTATGTCTTTCTTAGCTTCTTCCACATGACACACACTACCCATTCTCATATAACTAAGAGCATCCGCAACCACATTGTCTTTGTCGGGGTGGTAGAGAATACTGATGTTGTAATCTTTCAACATTCCAAATATATTTTTTGGAGATTAAACTCCTTTTGGGTGAACATATATTGAAGACTCTTGTGGTCCGTATACACATTAAAATTGACACCATACAAGTTATGCGTCAATATATTCAAGGAAAATAACACAACCTCTAACTCAAGATCATGAATTGGATAATTCTTATCATGCACCATAAGTTGTCTAGAGGCATAGGCTAATACTTTCCCTTGTTTCATAAAGACACACCCTAAGTCCACTCAATATGGATCACAATATACTACAAAGCCATTGTTACCCTCCGTTAAAGTCAACACCGGAGCGAAGGTAAGCCTATATTTCAAAATTTGGAAGCAATTTTCACATGCCTCTAACAATTCATATTTCATACTCTTTTGGGTCGGAGTAGTCAAGGGAGAAGCAATGTACGCAAAACCATCCATGAACCTTCTAAAATATCCTTCTAGAGCCAAGAAACTGCTAATGTTGGTTGGAGGCAATGGTCTAGGCCAATTTTTAATCGCCTTAGTTTTCTTGCATTAACCTCAACTCCCTCACTGGAGATGATATGACAACGAAACGCCACCAACCTCAAACAAAAATCTCGTTTCATATACAAGGAAAATAATTGGGTTTTCCTTAAGAACATGTAACATCACCCTCAAATGGTCCATCTATTCACCCTCATTTTTCGAATATCTAAGATGTCCTCAATGAAGACAATGACAAATGAATCTAGTTAACTTTGAAACACCTCATTCTTGAGTTCCATAAAAGTTGTCATGGCATTAGTGAGACTAAAGGACATTACTAGGAACTCATAGTTACCATATCTAGTTTGGAATGATTTTTTTGGTATATCCTCAACTGTCAACTGATCTACCATGGTTTCACGGTATAATTAATACTTTTTGTCCAAAGCCAAATGCGGAGATTTTGAGAGAAGAAATGCAGAAAAGACCACCTAAGGAGCTGATGACGGTCCGTCGTGCTTGTGACGGTCCGTAGGTGGGGCAGTGGTATAGAAGCTGTGCTGAAATGGAATATGGTGAAGTCTGACCAAGTGTTGGATTACGAGCTTGCGACGGTCCCGGCATGTATTATGACTGTCCGTTCTACAGGTTTCGTTGTGGATTTCAGAAAGTGATCCCAGTACCACCCCTATTCGATAGTTGAAGTAATTTGTAACGAAGACCCGCTGACGACGTTGTGCCTATGAACGGTCCGTCATACTTACGTCCAGGGGAACGCCAAGAAAGCAGAGAAGAATGGTTTCTACAAGTATGGGACCGACGGAGTCCCTGACGGTCCTCATTTCCCACGACGAACCGTCGCATGGTCCCGTCGACCCAACCGCGTTTTTGGCAGATTTCTCAGCACTTAGAATTCTTGTGTAATTGGTTTTTTTTTTTATATACATTATATCGAAAGAACACAAAACTCGTTTTTGAGATTAGACACCTATAGTTAGACATCATATTATTAGACTCTTGTATTAGTTGTTAGATTTTTCGGAATATCCTTGATTTCAATTGTTTTATTTGGTGATTAATCACGCAGACCTTTTGGATTTTATTCTTTCTCATTTGAAGTAAGTACCTGAATTCTTAGGTGATCTATTTGAATATTGTGTTTATGGCTCTGTGTACCTAACTCCATAACTAGGTTGTGGGAACAATACGGCAATATTGAGATAAAACCCTAGCTAAAATACACTTCTAGAATAGTGTCTTGCTGTATTAAATATTCTTTTCGCTTAGAAGTCTTTTTAACGGATGATCAACGTTCGAATTGCCTTATGCTACTGCCGATGACCAAGGAGGGTAGATAAAGGAAAAGAATTATTAGCATAGATTTACTGTAATACTATCTAATATAGCGCTAGTATTGATGGTAACGAGGTAATAAACTTAGTCATATCGATACGAGGCTTAATATGAGGTAACGATAAAGGTTAGAAAGCACCACACGTAGCCGACCAAGTGCTGATGTGAAGATTTTCTAGATTCCGGACCAAGGATTTTTTAGAAATCCATAACTTATCACTTGCCATGCCAGATCTATGACAGAATTGTTATAGTTAGAATTAATCAAGTTATGAACCTGTGGGGAACACATAAACCCTCTGTTAACCTTGATTAATTGATTAAAACCACTTTCAAACTGTTAAGTTCTCTTTCAATTTCATAGTCATTTTTTACTCATTAGAATACACACCCCCCCATTTTTTATTTTTTTTTACTTTGTAAGGAAGTTATCAACCGAACAATAGTAATAAATTTGAAGTTAAGGCTCTAGACTATTTTCCTCGTGGAACGATCCTAGACCCATTAGTTGGGTTATTTACTTGACAGCGAAAACTCGCTGTGACTTCTATTTGAAGATGATGAAGGTTTGAGCGTAATCAATTTTGGACGCCGTGCCGAGCTTAGCTTTTAGATTAACTTTGAACTTCTACTATAGTTTAGGTTGATATTTTCTTTGATTTAACTTTGGTTTATTATTTTTTGATTCTTTTCATAACTATCCTTCTTGTAATGCCAAATGCCAGGAGAGGAAGAGAACGCGTTGTTTCCCTCGATCACGAGTTAGGCACACTGGCGAAACATGAATCGTAATTTGGGAATCAATTATGAGGATCCAAACAGAACATCCCAACTCCCGTTGATGTTCATGTTGTAAGATGTTCCCGGATGCTCCGGGTGAACATCAATAGGGGGATAGAATCCCGCGCCAACGGCCCCAAGCAATACTACAGAGACTATTATAACGATAGCAGATTCGATAGGTCCACTGGTTTTTGCCTTCCTCTACCCGCAGGCCACGGCTTTTGTGTAAACTATCGTCTGATGCCACAATTGCTCACTGCCTGCCAGGGTTTGTTTCAGTGGTCTACCTTATGAGGATCCACAGGCCCATAGATAGCTAAGGTAATGGCAAGTGTGTAAAAGTTTGTGGGGAAGCCTGATTGGATCTACATGTAATAGGAGCCTCCAGTGTTTCCTCTCTTCACTGACGGTAGGATGCTGCTATTTGGTTCACTGAGCTCCCATACAACTCCATCTTTACTTGGAATCAATTGAGGGATGTCTTCTTAGCACGCTCTATCCGGTCCCAAGAACTTAAACCCAAAGACAGAGTTAATAACTTTGTGGCCTACCAGGAGAGGCGTTATTAGTTCAATGGGAGTAGATTTTACCTCATTCTTGAAAGTGTTTCCATCACATATAGATATGAGTCACTGAAAGAAGACTTTCTACAAAGGGACAAGATGATAACCCAAGCAGTATTGGAACACTATGCCGGTGGATCTTAATGGCGAATTCCTTATGCTGAGATCGCTGAAAATTAGAAGAAATCTCCCAATAACAAAGCTGGGAGTACTAGGAAGTAATGATACAAGGGAAAACACACCTTTCACGTGCAGTCACATTCACATCCCCAGCCACAGATGGAGATTCGTGAAGAAATGGCTTCAAATTAGAACTGAGCTGGGTTGGTACTAAAACAAATGTCAACTAGGTGCAGAAAGCTTAAATGGTCAACTACTTGGCTAAAACCACCAACTTCCAACGATGAGTTTTATTATGAGGAGGAATTCTTTGCCAGTACTGAACATATGGGGGGTTTCCGACTCAAGCGCCCAAGCTCAAATCGGATAATATGGCGCCAAGGTCAGGGAACCAAGGTCAGACTATGGTACTACAATCGTGATGGTCATTATGGTTCCGGATGAAACTACAAATCGCGACACACAACTTCAAAACAGGGTTAACTATGTAATAGAAATGACAACAGGATGGACCCTATGTTTTCCTCCTCAAATCAGGAGTTACTCCTAGGGATGGTGAAGGTGATATGTCCCTAGTTGAGGATATGTTTGCATAAATGGATGAGGAGGTTCGATGCGAGTGATGCGCACATAAAGAGTGAAAATGATTTAGCGGGTATCGGGGCAAAAGTTGATACCCTATGCAATATCAATTTAAGCAACTTGAGTACACATTGGCCCCAATTATCTGCAACTGTGAACACACGGCACCGTAGCTACTCTTCCTAGCAACACAGGTCCAATCCGAAAAATGATGGACATTGTAATGGCAATTACTACTCTGCAGGTGGATAAGCAACCATTGACCTACCTATGCCATCTGATAAGATAAGGTGCAACGATTTCTTATAAATGGTATAAGTTATGCATGAATTAGAGATACACTGCAAAAGATGTTGAAGTGCCTAAAAAGGTAACTCCTATCCTCAGGCAACCACCCCCCCAGAATTCCTCAAAGATTAGTGAAAAAGACCCGAGGAGGGCAAATATACGACGTTGTATAACATGTTTGAAGCAACTTTCTATCAAGTCACTTTTGGTAGAAGCTTTAGAACAAATGCCCCGGTTACGCCAAATTTATGAAATATCTCTCGTCACAAATCGTCACTTTTGAGATGATGATAGAATGCAGCATTGGTAGTGCTATTGCTTACACGTGCTATTGCTACAAATCTCTGGTCCCAAAAGAAGAGATCTGGGTGCGTTCACTATTCCCTCGTACAATCGGGTTACAATTTTGCGAAAGCATTATTGAATCTGTGGGCAAGCATAAATCTCATGCCCCTCTCGATTTATATAAGAAGTTGGGTCTGGTTGACCCAAAGCCCACTGCGATGCGTCTACTAATGGCTGATTCGAAACAGTAAAACTACCTCTAGGGATACTCCACGATGTGCTAGTAAACGTGGAGCTCATTCATATTTCCAGCAAGATTTTGTTAGTTCTTAATTGCAAAGGTCGATTTTGAAGTTCCCATTATTCTTGGAGGGCCATTCCCTTGCTACGGGAAGAGCCTTAGTATTAGTAACATGGTGCATATGAACTTTCAGTTGCAACATGAGGAAGTGACCTTTAATGTTTGTAGTCCCTGAAGGGCAGATTGGTGAGCTCCAATCGGGCATCTTCTATACTTCCTAGACATGGGTGAGACTCTGAGCACACAATAGAAGAACGGCTAGGTGTAGAAGCAATTCGCGGCAGTAATAAGAACTTTGATATGATTGCTTGACGAGTATGAAGTCAATTAGTCGTGGTCTTGACCGCAGGTGATGTGTCGATTTAAAACCAAGAGAATTGAGCTTGACTATGAAATCTCGAGTCCCCACCCGCGAAACCATCGAATAGAGGAGGCTCCAAAAGTTGAATTAAAGCTCTCCCACCCATCATCTTAGTATGAAATTATTTTATGAAAGGGTACACTCTTGCTGGTATCATTGCATCAGACTCTGGGATGAACAACATGTTTCAGTGTTTGTTACGGTACTAAAAACGGTTCAAAAGAGTTATTGGTTGACCATTGCGACATTATTGGGATCCCTCCTGGTATTTTCTCTCATACAATCCAAACATCATAAATCACATCTCACAAGCCCGAGTATTGAGCACCAGAGACTCTTGAATCCTCCGATGCAAGAGTTTGTGGAAGAAGGAATCATCAAGTTGTTGGAGCCGGGGTAATCTATCCACTCAACCGCTACAGTTGGGTATGCCCGTTTAGTTGTGTTACCTAAGAAAAGGGGGAATGACTGTGGTCCACAACGAAAAGAATGAACTTGTTCCAAATTAATACCGGTTACTGGATGGAGGGTGTGTATGGATTACCGTTAACCTGAACTCATGGACGGAGAAGATCATTTTCCTATGCCCTTCATCATGGATCCAATGTTGATAGACCTTGCTGGAAAAGGGTGGGTATTGTTTCTTGATTGGGTATTCGGAGGTATAATCCTGATTTCTACTGCACACCAAAGATCAAGAGAAACCACCTTCACTTTTGTCCATTATGGGACCTTGCCGTTCATGAAGAATGTCGTTTGGGTTGTGCAATTCACCCGCAACCTTTCACAGAGATGTTATGAATGTCAAGATTCTGACAATGGTGGAGATACTATAGAAGATTTTTCTGGCTGATTTTTTCTGTGTCGGTTATTTCATCTCAGCTGGATTTTTGACAAATTTATCTGGGTTCTTCAGAAGATTTAAGACTGCACTTAGCTACTAAACTGGGCACAGTGTCAATTTCATGTAAAAGAGGGTATTGTGTTGGGTCATCGCCTTTCATAAAATGTAATAGGGGTTGACGAGCTAAAGAATTCGGGTAAGAGAGAGACTGCACAACTATCCTCTTGAAGAGGTGTGATGACGCTTTCTTGGTGCATGCAGGTTTTACCGAAGATTCATCAAAGAACTTTTCAAAGATTGCAACACCCCTTGTGCAAACTGCTGGGAGAATATTGTAAATTTTGTTTTGATGAATCTTCCTTAAGGCATTCGGTGAACTAAAAGAAAAATAGTATCTGCGCCTATCATTAATTTCCCCGATTGAGCAGTCCTTTGAGGTATGTGCGATCTAGTGGGGTAAGCTCTTGTGTAGTACTGGGACAAGAGGAAAACAAAAATATCCGTCACCACCCCCTATCTACTATGCTGTAAAAAGCCCAAATGAAGCCAGAAAACTACACAAGGACTGAGCAAGACTCCTAGCACGTAGTGTTTTTGCTTTTGAGAACTTTCGCTCCTATTTGTTAGGTACTAGAGTTATAGTGCATACTGACCACTCATCATTTAGATATTTTGCTGCAAAGAAGGATGCAAAACCAGGCTATTTCGTTTGGGTGTTCTTGCTACAATAATTTGACTTTGAGTGATGATAGAAAAGGAACTGAACCCAGTTCTGATCACTTATCTCGTCTATAGTATGAAGCTATGAGAGATTTAGGGGATAAATACTGACAGTGATGATCTTTCCCCGATGAAACATGTATTAGCGCTTCACAAGAGTCTGAGTCCCCTTGTTCGCAGATTTTGGCGAACTATCTGGCAAGTGATATTTTCCACGCAGATTTGTCCTTTCATCAAAGAACAATTTTCATTACGTGTGAAGAAGTCTTTTTGGCATGAACCATATTTTTGTATAGTATTGTGCCGACGGATTATTCGGCGTTGTGTGCCAGAATGTGAGATATTGAGTGTTGTTGGATGTCATCCATCCTCACGCATGGTGGACATCACATGGTACTCCGAACCGCTAACAATAATATTACAATGTGTTACTATGGCCACCTCTTCATCAAGATGCTCATGGGTTTGCTAAGCATGTGACAGATGCCAACGAGTGCGGTATTCACGAAGCAAGAGCTTCCCTCTAACCCCATCTCTTTGTTGCTGCGGTGTTTGATGTCTGGGTATTGACTTTTAATCACCTTTCGTGAGTTCTCATTGGTATGAAGTACATTCTAGTAAGCAGTTGATAATGTATCTACATGGTCTAAGCCATATCCCTCGCAAACAATGAAGGGAAAAGTGTCACTACATGTTGAAAAAGATATAGTTCTCCTCTCGGTTTGGGGCACCCCAAGGGCCATTATTAGTGATGGGGCTCCATATCCTGAAACAATTATGCAAAGGGTTATTGGAGGAAAATATGGGGTTCGCCATATGTTTGTCCACTCTCCTTACCACCCTCAAACTAGTGGGAAGTTAAAGTGGGTCGAATCGAGAGATCAAACAGATATGGTCCAAACAGGAACGCTAGTAGAACGATTGGTCAGGAGGCCTGATGATGATCTTGGGCCACCCCCGGACAGCATCTAAGACTCCCATTGGTAATGTCTCCCATACCAAATTGTTTATGGGAAAAGCTTGTCTCTGGGACCGCGGTTGAGTTAAGCATAAAGCCATGTAGGGCTATGGAATAATTAAAAATTGATTGTACGAAGCTGTCAGAGCAACTTTTTAAATGGGTTGAAGAACTTGAATGCCATTTCCCTGAAAGCCTAAGGGAAGGGGGGGGTTATAAGCTCGATCCCTATACCCAAAAGAAAATAGATGAGAGTACATGACACAAAATTGAAAAACGGAGTTTATGATTCGGTGATTTGGTGCTTGTTATTCATTCTAATTGCGCTTGTTCCAGGTAAACTCAATCCAAATGGACTGGTCCCTTATCATGGGTTACCCAACGATTCCGGCTCATGGAGCAGTTGAGTTGGCATACCTAGGAGGAGGTGCCGGATCATGTGAATGACAGCCGCATAAAATCTAGCTCGTGCATGCCTTGAATACGGCGACGAAGTGTGCAAGGCGTACCATCCTTGTGAGTCTGAGTACTCAATGTGTCCCCAGTCGTGGCCGCTACCTTAATAAGGCGCCTTGTTTGGGAGTCCCACCGCATAGTTGTTCGTTTTTTTTTTTTCAGTACGGATAGAACGGAACTGGAAAGGAGAAGCGAGAATAACGGAACGATGGGTTATAGAGGAGAGGGGAAGGGAGAGAGTGGGAGTGGTGGGAAGGAGACAGCTAAATGTCTGGTATAAAAGGGGGATCTGACGTTGTTATGTCCGAATGATTAGTAGCTATTTTATCTACTTGGTTTTTAATCTCGCAGGCCCATCACAGGACATTCCTGGCAGAAGAATACTCGCTGCACCTTGAGCCACTGACGGAGTTTACAATCGGACGGACGTGCGTTGTCGCAATCAAGCGACGGATCTCGTATGCATCCGTCGTCAGGTACAATTTTTCTGCTATTTTGAATAGGGCAGCACATTACGACGGTAACCTACGTACGGGCTCGTGACAATCGCGACGGTTACCATCGTCGGGGAACCGTCGGGCTGTGATTACTGCACTTCTAACACCGGGGCTACCCCGACCCGCCTGAGCGCCTTTTCAACAAACTCTGGACGCGTTGGTTATAGGCTGCCCCAGCTACCCCTCCTATTTCACGGCCGCATTGAATTCCAAATTCCTCTCATCTCCTCGCCTCTTTTCAACTTCCACATTTCCCCCACTGATCATTGCCCCCAAATACTCGCCATACCTTATGAATTATTATCTACTTATGGTGGGTGCTGCCTTTGCTATGTATGCTTTACCTTTGGTCGCATCCTTAAATCAATTCTCGCACTTGTGATTTTCTCCATTTCTGCAAGGTTGTGTCTCTAAATTTATAACTCATGGTATCTTGCATTTTGGGTAAGTAGTTAGTATTTATCTTAGTTCATAGTCGATATTGTTTCTTTGAGTGATTATGTCTACACCTAGCTTAGGGATCAAAATGTTTGAATTTTCCGATTCATAACCCTAAGCATGGTGATTTAGATTGGTAGTTTCCTAGGGTGATTAAGATATACATATAGGTGCCACAGACCCATAAAGACCATGTGGGTTGCACGGGGTTGCTTAGGGATCCTGTAGTATCTTGCACTGTCAGCTCAACGAGGACCCCGATGACTGGAATACTCTTCGCACACCGACGGGACCAATCGTAGGGTCCGTTCCAAAAGCCCCTAAGATAACTCTCTGGCCCTCACACGACACGTGTGACGGACTACGCATCTTTGTATTCACGACGGTCCGTCCTGGCAAACCGTGCTGGTTGTCAGATGACGCCTGTTTTCTAAGGGTCTCCTCAGATATTTTCATTTATAGTGTCAAGCGATGGACCGTCATACTCGCACAGGACGACGTCGTCCGTGTGGCAGCGACCGTCATGATGGTCACAGACGCCCTCTGAGTAAGGGATCTTCCGGCTAGACATTTTCTAGTGTACTATCGATGGACTCTAGCGACGAAGCCCGTCGTGTCTCACGACGGTGCCGTCCTGCTTGATCGTCTGATGATTGCTTGAGACCCTGTCACTGATAAGGGTCTCCCAAACATTTTCTAAATTGTCCCCTACCGAACGGATGCTTACTTCGACGGACCTCGTATCTCACGACGGTCCATCCCTGCTTCGACACAGCAGTTGCTATGATGTCAGAGAAGCCCTCCTTCAGAGTTCTTTATATACACATAGACCAAGATAACAACACTACGACTTCATGACGGTTCCGTCATTTGCACGATGAGGCGTCATCGGTCCCCCAGTACCTAGGTGTATACAGTTTCGAATATTAGCTCCCATCCTAGTTTCAAGTTTATGTTCATAACAAAAAAATATGAGGGCTTGCGGTCTGCCGTGGCTACGGTACTCATAACTAATATTGGCTCCTTTACGTGTACTATCGCGCATGGCTACCCAGGTGCAAGACCGTCACTCTAATTCACCGACGGCGATCTAAGTTTGGTCGCCCCTATCTGGGCCCGCATGGTCATAACGGTCTCTGATGATTAGCGCGGGACCCTGGAGACATGCCCCGCTAAGGCACCAATCCGCCGCTCTCTTGCTGCAGGTCCCCTACAGGCTACAAGAGAATACCGTAACTGGTGGCATCGGCGTAGTCACTGCCCCTTCGTCTGTATGAGGAGGGCCGCACCCTGAACAGGCACAACGCCTCTAGGGTCGGCAGCAATGAGGAAGGAGCGTCTGGTGCTCGCTTAGTGAGTGATCATGTTCCGAGGATGCTTTCATGGCTTCTGCAGAGGTGCCCGCACTCCGGCCACTGTTGCAAGGGCGTCGGCCTCGGTCCTGATTGAGGCTAGAGCATTCGAGACTCAGCAGGGCTGGCGCATATCCAATTAACGCAGTTCATGTTCTCTCTCGCTGACATCCCGCAGCCGCGGACTCAGCTAAGCCGTGTGTGTCGACGGACAGTAATTCATGTTCATCTCCGACGTGCAAAGTTCTTTTGACGATAAAGGTAGTAATGAACGTAAGCACACACACCTTGAAGCGGTAAGTACTTACCAGTAGTCCTTCCATGATGCCGAGATTCATAAACGTTCTTCTACGCAGCATGACTCGAGTGGCAACTAGTTCAGCGTCGCGTGTTGGGACGATAGCAGCAGCGAGGAAATGGGTGTCAGAGAGTTCTACGCATCTTTACGTAACAGACTCTACTCGATCATTCAGATCATACAGGCGGGGCTGCATCCCCGCGAAACAGGCCCCATTGAGCAGGTTCGATAGTCTAAGGGCATGAAGGTTTAGACATTTCCTGCGCCTATCCGCTCGGTTCTTATATGGCGAGAGGTGCCTGAGTATGCTACTGGACCCCGGCGGTCACTACTGCCTAGTTGAACTACCGCTGGCAGATGAGTGACGTTATTGCAGTCCGCGAGAGGGCCAGGCACTAAGGGGAGATCGTCAGCCCAGAGAGAACGAGCCAAGAGTTGGATGGCCCTTACAGCTATCTAGTACGAGAGGGTGCGATTGCGGTCACCGAGCCGAGGGGGTTCATCAAGAAGGCTGCAACCTCACGTTCGTGCGCAGAGAGTTTCTTGTGGCTGGGCTCGTTTGCGGCAGCTACTCTTTCCCTCAGCCAGCTGCTGATAACATAGATTCACCCTGGGATGAGCGTGCTGATGGAGGTCGATGATAGCTTGCGGCTCGAGGTGGACCGGCAACATTGGCTTCTTCTCGCAGGCAGTCATGCACGAGAGGCATTCAAGTCATTACCTACCTAACACCCTCCTTTCCGTGCCTGATCCCTGTAATGATCTTCGGCCTCATCATAACGACCCCGCAGGGTACTGTTGACTTTCGCCTGCTCAGGAGACGAGGCAATGAGTTGGTCCTCGTAGAGGGCCCCCCGTCAGAGCTGCCACGCACTTTGCGGGAACACAAGAAATTAGTCGAATGGGAGGGGGGGGTGCGTTACACGACAGGGGAAGAGTTGTCACGGCTATGGCGTGAAAGTATGATCTGGGCATTACAAACCCCGTTAGCCTTAGGCTTCCCTTCACGCTACGTACATACAGCTGTCCACTTACACTTACCTCCAAACTCCGCTCGATCTCATCCCGTGTAGTAAGCAGCAGGGCACACGCCCCGAGCTGCCTCCATCGTCAGCACGTCCTCTCCGCTGCTAACTAACGCGTTACTGGTCCCCCGCAGCTTCTGTACGGTCGCAACTAGAAAGTATTAGAGCACAATGGCCACGTCTTCTGCATACCATATATCACGTAGCCGTAGGATCTAGAATTCGATTACATAGTACTGAAGCACTTCTAGAGAGGAAGATGCCTCAGTTTACAGAGCGGAAGAATTGCTAGGAGGTGCAACATGCGTCTTGACTCATTTGAGTTGAGGAGTGTTCGCACACGAACCATGCCACCTACCCGGTGGATGTGTCGACTCTTCATGCTGCAGTCGACCATCTATCTACTTCGTGCAGTACATTGACACGGATCCTAGTCGGCAAAGGGTTGCCGGAGTCTGAGGTCGCCCTTCTTCGAGCCTCATCTGCCAGGATAACGCCGTGCTAAGTCGGCCTGGATTTACCAGCTCATACATTCACACACCGCCCCCTCGAGAGAGTGCGAAAGAGGCGTAGGGTCGAGCAGTAGGATGAGGCTTACAAGCAAAAGAGAAGGAGCGGCCGAGAATGAGGCTGCGGGCGGAGAGCCTCACTTTTTGTAAAAATGTGACCGATGCAGTGCAACAATGCGGTCAATGAGTGTTATGGCTTCCAGAAGTTATCGGCCTTGGGTCATCCTATGCTCCGCTACCTGTATGATATCGCTGGCGGGTCACTACTAATGGTGCGGTTATTTTTCTGAGGACGAACGCACGGGGGTGTTCAGATTGTAGAGGACCGTTGTTCCGGGATGGCCGGACCTCACCCGCATCTTGTTGATTTGCCGACAGGCGGGCTTTGTCGCCAGCGAGGCTCTTCACCTACCATTCTAGTATTTTACGTTTTATGCATTGGGCCTAATTGCATGATTTTTGTTGGGGGTGGGTTAAATTGGTATAGTTTTTGAGTTGTTAGGGTGAAGTCTGATAGCCTGCAATTCACATCCTCTTTGGGGTTTTTCTTGGCCTGAGTTCTTTTCTCCCAAAAGACTGATTACTTGTTTCTGCTGAACAAATAGCCCCGGCATTGTTTATATTTTTGTACATATTTAAATCTAGAGCATAGATGTTAAAGATGATATCCTGATAAACTGAAATAATGGTCATGACTATAGGTCATAAGTAACTAGTACAATTGGTGTGGCTCTAAGCATAACTAGAGGTAGCACCATGCAAATTTTCGCCTAAGTTCATTATATTCGAACTAGGTGTCTATATGCTGTTAGAGTGATGACATTGAACGTGAGAGTGAGGAAAATTGAATACATCCACTTTGGTAGGCTGTCGAGTCGAACGTGGCCATGGTTAGTCCTGCTCTAAGTAAGTTGTACAAGAAAAACATTAGAAAATTATCATAGGCCCTTATTCAAGGAAATGACCGATTTTCTAACTACGAAATAAACGAAAGCCAGAATGAAATTAATCCTCTTGATCCAAATAATCTGAGGCTAATAGACCTTTCTTTTCAGCCCTAACTGTCTTTCGGGAACAATGTGGTTGGGCTGTCCGGATCTTGAGCATGTGCTTAACCTCATCTTATGCCAAAAGGCATAGAGTTTGAGGGTGGCTAATACGAGTCTAAGCAACAACCTTCTTTGCCGCGGACCCGCGCTTACTTTGGGTATTTGTGTACCTTGACTGCATTGCAAGACTATGAGTTGAGGGTGGGCTATTATGAGGAATGAATCTGGATAAGTGAGGTGAAAGAACTAAAAGATAGTAGAAGAGCTAAAAGTAAGTGACTCAGAATTAGTTTGAAATGAAAAGTAATTTAAAAAAAGAACAAATATACAAGAATTACTAACCAATTGGAAAAGAAGAGAGTCACTAACACAAATGAAGAAAGATAGAGAAATTGAGCACAAGTAGAAGTAGTATGAGAAACCCTGGGCGAGATAAAATAGATAAAAGGGAGGTTAATGCCGATAGGTTCAGAGTGGCAAAAAGTCATCTAACCTGATATACCTAAAAATTTACCCTACCTACCCTGAGCTATGTACAAGCTGTATAAAAGTCCTATCGTGATCCCTAGGGTTTCTAGCGAACTTAAGGCTAGTGAATTAAGGGCAAGCTTATTTGCAATAGGGTATGATCGATGTCTACTTTGTTCTGGAGAGCGAGTGTTGAAATGAATCGCTTATACTCAAACTGAATCATTGTGTGAAAATATGAGGATTTTTGTTTGCTAAAGTGAGACATTAGTTTTGCAAGACAGCGCATAATTGTTAGCCCCTCTTGAGGAGATTGGAGAGAGGATAGGTGTTACATGTGCATGTGATCTCTGTGGCATGATCCTGATCCCACAAAAACAAAATTTCAAGCCTAATAGTGATAGCATGTTCTAGATTTTAATGAGATTAATCGGGATTGATATCCAAATAATTGGCAGAGGATAATAACGTGGATACTATTGTCGCAAGGATTGTATAGTGAGTCCTAATGTGTCGTGGTCTTGAGGACAAACTAACGAATTTTAGTTTGAGGGTGTTGATATACTGGGTTTCAAAGCGGATAATTAATACTTTTCCCTTAGTTTAGTGCGTCCAAAAGTCCTTTTTTTGTGTCTAAGTTTATACAAGTTTGCTCTTTGTTTTGGCAGAAATCCTGTCACAGCAAGCCTAATGCCAGAGGAATTTGAGAGAAGAACATGTCCAAAAAGACCAAACCTACGGAGCTGATGGACCCGGGTCCATTCGTGGCTTGTGACAGGTCCGTTGGTGGCTTTGAGTTAGAAGCTTCTGAGGAAGTGGGGATTCTGACCATGTGTGTGATTAGTCGGAGCATTGCGACGGTCCAGTCATGTATATGACGGTCGCTATTCTGCAGGTCGCCGTGTAGTTCAGAGAAGTGATCCAGTACCACCCAGATTCGCAGAGTTTTGAAGTACTTTGTAACTAAGACAACTCGGACGGTACGGCGTTGTTCGCTAATGACGGTACGCATCATACTCTACCGTCGAGGGAACGAAGAAAGCAGCAGAAAAAAGTGGCACAAGTATGGGCGAACGGAGTTCATGACGGTCGCGTCTGACCACGATTTGTCAGTGCGGCATGGCCGTCGCGCCAACCGCGTTTGGCAGATTTCCTGCATCTTAGTAAGTTCTTGTGTAATTACTCTTTTTATTTTATATAAATCGTTCGAAAAAACTTGTTCTTGAGTTAAACACTCATATAGTTAAAGCATCGATATTACTTTAACTCCTTGTATTATTGTAGTATTTTTCTAATTAATTGATTGATTGCAAGTGATTTTGGTGATTATCTGCATCACGCTTTTTGTTTTGTCATTCTTTCGCTGTCTCATTGAAGTAAGATCATAATTCTTATTTGATATGTTTAATATTGTGTTTATGCTATGAGTAACTAAACCTCCAATAACTACGGGTTGTGGGATACATAGTCAAATAATGGTATAACCACTAGCTAAAATACAGTTCTAGGAAAAGTGTCTTCTTGAATGTATTATATTTCTTTCGTCGTAGAGTCTTAAACTGGTCGGATTGATCACCGTTCGAACGTCGCATTAATGCTATCTGCCCGGACGCAAGGAGTTTTAATAGGAAGAAGATTATTAGCATAGATCTTAGTGTATACTAATCTAACTATGCTATATTGATTGGTTACGTGGTATAACGTTAAGTCAAATATCGAATACGATGCTTAGATATTATGTACGATGAAGGGTTAAGGAAAGCAACAACACACGTAGCGGACGCAAGTGGGCGTAGTGAGAATTTCCTAGCATACGAGGACGTCAAGGATTAGAATACATATCTTATCACTATTGCAGGCAAGATTACTAGGTAACAGAACTGTTATAGTTAGTATTCCTCTAATTATATCCACTTTTGGGAACACGTAACCCCCTAGTTACTCATTGATTAATTGATAACACTCCATATCTTCAACTGTTACGTGTCTCCTTCTATATGTTATTTTTTACTCTTAGGACACTACACACCCCGGTCATTTTATTTTTTTTCTTATCTCTAAGTACGTTCTATAACCGAACACTAGGTAATATAAATGTTGAAGTTACGTCTAGAACTATTTCCCCGTCGAACGATGCCAACCTCATTATTGGGTAAAAAAAAAGAAAAAAAAAAAAAAAAAAAAAAAAAAACTACTTTACTCTGACGCGACGCGATTTACTTCATTATTGAGAAAGTATAGTGAGAGTATCATCAACTAAGTCAGGCTTTCCTTTGTCCCTCCGGAGTCAGAGAATACATGTCTTTTGGGGACTTTATTGTGTAATGTGATAAACAATTCACATTCTAAAGGACCGCATTCTTCAATTTACAAACCATTAGCAGATCACCCTAATGGCGAAATCCTAGGTCAATGACGCCTTCTCTAGCATGTCTTTTAGTTGACCTTAACTCTTTTATATTAGATCCGTGAGCCGAACTATAAGAAAGGAGGTGAATGGGGTTTGAATTGCGGTAGGGCTAAAGTCCATAGCTAGAATCCATTTCTGCGTTCGTCGGATAGATGGCTAGAATCATTACAGGCATACGCTCCTGCCAGGAAATTCGGCGTATACGTAGCGGGACTATTCAATGTGTGGATTTTTGTTGGGACTACATCTTTTGTCGATTTACAGTATGGTAGTTAAGCACCTTTTGAGAATTATCTTACAAGCCTTATGTGTATGAAGAAATAGAAACGAACTCTAGGAATAGATTCACCCCCCTCATCTTACTCTAAACAGGTTATATGAAATTCAACTGCTAATTCTTGTTCTCAAAAGCATTGAATCATCCAATAAAGACACCAATCCATCCCCAAAAAATGACATCAACAATAGACGCATATAAGGTTCTATTAATTAAACTGATTACTCTATCGGATAAAGCATTATAAGACAAAATTTCTATTTAATTAACGCTCTCTTTGGGCAACCACCGATTCACTAGCGCAACGAGTAGTTACCATAAAAGATCATATACGGATGCTCATGTGAAAAATATCTAACTTCTCTACTAACCAAGAGAGTAACTAAGGGATAATGTATCACCTAGATAATTACATCATAATCATCATATAAGTAAAACTTGTATACATAGTCTCGGGCAATTTACATCGGCCGCAGCAGAACTCTTTGTCAGCCGCATAGAGCGCCTAATGCATAAGAAAGATTTTTTGCTGGAGGCATGGCAACATTAGACCACTGCTTGTGGCTTTCTCATTTACTCTATCCTATGATCGCCTCTTAATATTAAGCATATCTCTTACTCTATTGTCCGACCTTGTGCCACGATCCAAGAGCAATTGTCCATCCTAACAGGTCTCTACCAAAATCTTCTTACACACTTTCCATCATACAAGTTATTATAGGTTAATTCGTACCCCCCTCTTGCTTTTGACAACTTAATGGTTAGGAACCCTTAATAAGAGCCTTGTGAATTGGAAGGAACGTGATTGATAACCCCTCTTACTGGTGCTAGGGGCTGTCTTGAATTTCATTCCTCTCGTCTTGTCCTTTGAATAACTACTCTCATAAATATTACCGTTACTACCTCTAATGCCCTCGTCTATTTTTTTCCTCCTTAGATGCTACTTTCTCGACTTGTTGATCTTGAACCTATGAGATAGAGAATTATTCATATTATCATATGTATAAGCCCGCTAACAGACCTTCTTATCAGCAAACACATCGGACACGGCACCATAGAAAATGAATCATGCTTCTCCGCTTGGGTTAAAAAACCCAGGATGGAGAATACCTTGGACCAAACTTAGTAAATCTAAAGGTAGTAGTACAAAGTACACTTCATAACGCTCGATTTGAACAATCTTGATGAGTATCTTCACACCTTAGTGCTTATCCCTCATCTTTCTAAGAAAGTACCTTCAAGCAAGCCTTTGTTAATGATCTCCATATCACGGAACCACGCTCTTGAATACGCTATTAGCCGTCGGCAATATGTGGTAGCGGCAAGTTTAGGGGAGGCTCACTATATGTGAGGATAGGAGTTGAGTCAGAAAGCATACAACTTAAGAAGGTCTTCTGCTAATAACGGATTTCCACACGGAAATACCAAGAAGCAGATATAGAGGTATATCATAGCCCTCCTGTTATAGCCGAATATCTTGAAGGGCTTCATCGCGGCTTTTGCCCAAAAACATCGGTGTATTAATCTAAGTATAAAGTTCTCAGTAATTAGGAATCCATAGTGCTAGCATTGTTGGGGAATACGAGAGTCCAAGCCTTCCCTATTCACCTGTGGCTTATAGTATTCGACAGAGAAGTGTACAACATATGCTTTAGGTCATGTCTTGGGACAATGAGTAAATTCCACCTATTTAACCACCCGTCCAGGTGGAGGGAACACAACCGAGAACGTCTTCTAGCCTATAGGACTTGCTCAAGTGGAGGCATCTTGGTGTCTTTGTGGAGGGATTCTGGTCGTCATTAGGATCCTCTATATATCGTCTCTTTATCGCTCATCCCTTCGTTGGTCTTCGTTTCTGGCCCTTCGAGTATTAATATGCATATACCACCGATAACAGGCTTAGTGAAAGCACGAAGATAGATTCTAGATGTCCGACATAGACAATTACTAAGAAGTATTAGAGTTTCGTAAGCACAGTCAAGTCTCTCATTAATATAATATGCGCGCTTCACAATTATTAATAAATGCATTACAGTACATGGTTCAATGAGGACATCGATATCAAAAATATTAAAACCTCATGCTACTGTACCATATTACAACGCACGTTGTCACACTATTGGAGTATAACCCGCCCATAGGAGTAATTGGTATCTGTCTTCTGCTTTCCTTTTGTGAGGACTAAATACTAGGCTCATAGAATTCAAAAAGCGGGGAAAAAAACAATTCATATTTACATTTCATAGGTTACAAGTGTGCGAAATTAAAACTTTGATCTACATATTAGGTCATTATGATGTTTACTTTCGACCTGGCGTACTTAGAACTATAGTATATGATTATAGAGAGATTTTACATAGAGATGCTGTCACCTAGGAATGGCGTACAGTGTCTTCATTATTTAATTCTCACCTATACACAATCTAATATATTCTAATAGAATATGTCTCATACAACACGCATCTTATGGCATAATAAGATACAATTATGGCATATCGGCTTACACAAAAGGACCTCTATTCATTCTTAGTGGAAGAAGTAGTTTGCCATCATTGGAGTGATCAAACAATTCGTCAATCTAAGAAGAATGATCTTGTTGCTAATAGTGACCTTTAATTAAGTTTATGATATAGGGTCTTATACACATCTAAGCTGGATCGGCAATCCTTCTTCTTCGAAAACAATCAATACGCACTCCCTATGGAGCAAATACTAGTCTGTAGATGAAACCTTTATCCTAGTAAAAACTACTGAGTGAGTATTCCCAATCTATCACATTATTCCATAGACTGATCCACCATCCATATAAGGTAGAAATTGAAATGGTATTAGTATCTGGTAATCAGTCAATACCCAAAGAAATTGTCCGCATTTGGGATAAATTCCAGGGCAGCTCATGATAGGATAGAGCTTCCAAGAAATTCCTGTCAATGAGTGGAGCCCGATCAATCAATTAGAGGGAATGTTTCAAGATCTTTGAGTCTTACAATATCGTAAAGACATCATTTAGATATTATTTTATAAGATTTCAACTCTAGAGAGTTGAATTACCCCCGTTCAACTCTATGACGATTTCATTAGAAAAAATGAACTTGACTATCCTAGTCCGACAATCAATGAAATCAAAACAAGCATGCATCCAATCCATTCCAAAAATAATGTCAATATCAACCATATCAAGTTCTACCAAATCCACACATGTGACTCTATTGGGAAATGATATAGGACAACTCCTAAAGACTCTTCTAGAAACAATAGAGTCACCCACCGGGGTCGTAACAAAAAATGGTTCAATCAAAACATTTGATAGAATATCAAAATTTTAGCTATTAGAGGAGTTAAAATGATAATGTAGAACTGGGATCAATTAAATTGAAAACATCAACATAGAAGACTTGTAACATACCGTTGACCACATTGGGAGACTTCTCTTCCTCACTCCTAGAGCTGAGACCATAAAAGTGTTCCTATTTGGATCTTTAGAACTAGTAGGTCTAGATTAAGATTTAACACTTCCCTTGTCTTGACTCTTCATATCAGGGAAATATCTAACTTTGTGGACCTCTTTTCCACAACTAAAAAATTTTCTGTCCCAACTAGATGCTCACCCCAATGTTTCTTACCACACTTTGAAACAGTTGGTTTATTACATGGTTTATGACTTAGGGTTTGGTACCCTATCTTTGTTAGCCTTGAAAAAGTTGGAAGTAAAACCCTTTTCTATAACCTAGGCTTATCTTGGATCTCAAGCCTACACTTAGAAGTACCTCCCTCATAAGATTTAGCCCTCTTAGACTACTTATTCTTCCACTTTAGTCTAATCTCTTCAACTAGTTGTTCATGAAACCATAAACGTAGAGATATCCATGTTCTCATGGAGCATCGTCGAACGACACTCTTCAACCAAATCATCAGACACACCCATGATAAAGCAACTCATTCATCCATTTGGTTAGACACCAAGTAAGGAGCATACTTGGACAATTTGGTCAACTTCAAGAAGTATTGTTGCACAGTCATACCTCCTTGACGAAGGTTAATGAATTCTTCCACATTCGAATCCCTTTTGTCCCTAGGAAAGAAACAATCAACGAAATCCCTTTTAAATACCTCCCAAATTGTCGGACCCGCTCTCAAAGACCTAATATTTCTCCATTGGGTGATCCATGTTTGATCCACATCCTTGAGTTGATAGAAAGCTAACTCGGCCTTTCCATTTGATGTCAAACGCATAACATAGAGAATCTTGTAAACTTCATCAAATAAGTCTTGAGGATATTCATTCACTTTCAACCTAGAAAACACAGAAGGATTCATCCTCATGAAATCCCTCAAGCGGGAAGTTGTGGTGCTAGAATTATGTCGAGCACGAGGTCAAACCTACTTATTCACTTCAGCCTTGATGGCTTGATATTGGGTGGGTTAAAGTAAAAACTGCCGACCTCATTTCTCCAGTCGTCATAGGTGGAGGAATGACCAAAGCTTGGACTTGTGGAGGCACTTGGTCAGCTTGTGGAGGGACTTTGTTGTTTTGGGGAGAAACTCCCACATTAGCAAATCTTTTCTCCACTATTCTTGTTGTTGCATGTCTTATAGTCATATTCGATATCCAAAAGAAAAGGATTAGAGGAAAAAAGGACACATAAAGTTTAAACTCTCAATGCACGACTTTAAAAATTACCTATAAGTGAGAATTCCTAAGCATCACATAGCCTTTCATTCATAAGTGTGGCACACTTCAAACCCATGAACAAGAGTCTAGGTAAACGTTGTTCAATGAGACAACAATCCTACAATTTTTTAATTCTCATGCTCTAATACCAAGTTTTTCACGACTAGGGTGCACCCCCTAAACAAAACCAGATTCGTCATCCTTAGAGAGGACTAAGACTAGCCTCTTAGAATTCGTCATTACATATCATAGGCTAAAAATATGAAAAAAATTAAAACTTTTTATACACATTGAGTTTTACTTAGACCTCTTGAATACCACACATATATACATATGGAGTTTACATAGACTTCTTACATAGGAAGCTTATCTAGGCTTCTACATTTAGATAACATAATCAATACATAAGAATTAATTTAATACTTCATCTAATATTGAACCATCTAAAATGACTAGAACATTCAGGCATAGCCTTCAATACAAATTCAAAATTGCCACATAGATCTTACAACGATATCTTCAAGAAAAGGAGCGAAATGAATGTCTTTTTAATATAGCAGTACTACTAAGGTGGATAACATGGCATCATCCTCGAAACTAGAGGACCTACAAAAACATGGGTGAAATTCCAAGCATTCTTGCTATGGACCTTGATACCTCAACGCCCGAACCTAACATTTGTTGAAACTTAACAATATGGGTTGGTACAACCACTTGTACTAAGTATGGGTATATGCACATAAATAACATTTGAAGACATGCATGAAAAGGAAAATTTGTTCAAAACCATGCTAAGTTACTTTGAAAGGTCGTATGCACAACCAAGAACATATATAAGTCAGTAATCATATATCCTTTAACACAGTACCATATTCAACACAAGACAAACATCATCAAGTAAAGTTAAGTCAACATATATAATAGCATAGTATAACACATGACGAAAGCAAATCCAAACAAAAAGGTCTATAATACAAAAAAGCGGATTATACACGGTTTTCCATAAAGAACATTAAAACATATTGCACGACCCTTAATCATAAAACCCTTATGGACCTCAAAGTCCCAACCTACTCAAACAGCAAACACAACCACAAGGCATCATACGGTAAGTATAACTTCATATAATATAATATCATAACTACTCATCATCATGCTTAGCAATATAGACCAACAATATGTTAATAAGTGAAACCAACATCATATAGTATCATACCCCTGCATAGATTAAGTCAATCCCCTTAAGTCATCTTAGTTAATGTTCACTTTATTAATGTAACATCCCGAGTGCAAACACTAGAAAATATGTCACTTTAGGAGTGTGACATGGCGTACTTGACCTCTTGGTGGTCTTCTACAAGCCCTTTACATCATTCATTGCATACAGGTATGAAAATTTGTTCGGAATTAAAAATATTCATGCAAAATATCATCAAACATTTTTTATATAAAATCGATAGAAAAATACTATGTCTAAGCATATGCCAATCTTAGATTCACTAATATTTGGGACACGACCCATACAATACGGAACAGATAATTACTTAGTTTTTTATAATACTTGAATAAAATAAATCTAAAGACGATTATGCCCTCGAGTCAAGTGAGGACATACTTTAATTTTGCTTGAACAATTACTCGATTACGAGCTTGCTCCAAGATAACTCTAACCTCTTTATTACACCTCTAACGATAGATAAAAAGTATGGAATTAGTACAAACACATGTACTAAGTATGGCTTTATGCATAAAATCAAGAAAAATGTTCATTTATAAGAAAGATGCTCTTTTTGATTAAAACGTCACTTTAAAAGTATAGGAATCACATTTAAGGACCGAATATCACAATAATGACACAATACAAATTGTACTCAATTTATATGCACGTTACGGTAAGGTCACAATGAACTCACAATGAGTATACAACGACATCACTGGAACTTCACCAATGGTTCACAAATAACAATATAGCATCAATAACACCTACAAAACACATAAAATGAGATCCTCCTATCAAAGGTTATTCTAAGTCTCACTTGAGCGGGTTATGAAGCGACTATCCATACATTCCCTTCACGCACACCTAAAAGATCCTTTTAAGTACCTAGGATAATATAATTCTCACTTCATACCACAACATATATAGACAATATGACATTCTCCTCCCAAAGGTTATAAAAAGACTTACTTAAGTAATTCAAGACGAGAAGACCATACACCCTCTCCAAGATTACCTAAATAATCCTTAAGACTACATATGTTTAGATCATGTCTAATTTATCAATAAGCTTTCCTATCTAGAGTCATTCTTAAGACTTCCCTAGGTAAGACATAAAGAGAACATCCTTTATGCGCCCTTTGAACCTTAACTAGGCAACCCTTAAACTACTCTAGTTAAGTACGTATTCATTAACATTCCTTCTAACCTAAGTCATTATCTTCATCAGTTCACCTTAAGAGACATTCAACATATAAGGACATTCAAGTAATTGTCTTGGAGAATACCTAGGGACTCACTCACTAACATCTTCAAAGCCTAATCGTGCATTGTCTAGATAGCGTCCCATACCACCACTGATATACCGTGGCTTCACGGTATAATTAATGCTTTTTCCTTAAGTTTAGTGCGTCCAAAAGCCCTTTTTTGTGCTAATTTTTATACAAGTTTTTTTTTTTGTTTTGCAGGAAAAGGGAAATTTGTCAAGCCCAAATGCGGAGATTGATGAGAGAAATGCAGAAGAGACCACCTACGGAGCTTAGACGGGTTCCGTAGGTGGCAGCGTAAAGAAGGTACTAACGGGAAGCTGGGGAAGTGACACAGTGTGGGATTACGAAGCTTGTTGAGGGTCCGTCATGGCTAGACGGTCCGTCCTGCATTGTTCGTCTGAAGATCCGAGAAGTGAATCCCAAGTACACAAATTCCAAGAGTTGAAGTTGGCTTAGTAAAACGAGACCCTCGACGGACCGTGTGCCTATGACGGTCTCGTCCACACTTGCCGTTCCTGAGGGGAATGAAGAAGGAGCAGAAGAAAGAAAAATGCACCAAGTAATGGGACGAAAGACGTCCCGACGGTCCGTCATGACCACAAGGTCCGTTCGCGTGGTCCGTCCATCAACCCAACCGCCGTTTGGAAGATTTTGAGTAATTAGATTTCTTGTTTTTTATTTCTTAATTAGGTTTGTTGTATTTTTAAAATAGTTTGAAACATGTTTTTGCTTTAGCCACCTTATAGTTAGGATTCTGAGATTATTGTGAAACTCGTCTTCTTAAACAGTGTATTGTGAGATTCTCGTAATCATTAGACTTTTCGTAGAGTATTGACTACATGAGAATTCTCTGCCAACGTTATTTTGTTTGTGTGTGATTTAATAATGCTCTTTTGGACTTTATTCTTTTCTCGTTGAAGTAAGTACATAATTCTTATTTAATATATTTGACTATTGTGTTTATGCATGAGTAACTAAACTCCCATACCTGGGGTGTGGGAAACCATAGGGAAATAAGGGGTCAAACCCTAGCTAAAATAACCAATTCTAGAATAGTGTCTTGCATGTTGTCATGAATAATTCTTCGCTAGAAGTCTTTTAACGGATGATCAACGTTAGAACTCGCCTTAATGCTATTTGCGGCCAGGAGGAGATAATAGGAAAAGAATTATTAACAAGATTTGTGTATTTATACTATCAATAGCGCTAGTATTGATTGGTATCGCCGGTAAGTATAATAACACTTAGTTACAAATATCGAATACGTGCTAAAAATATGAGGGATCGATAAGGGTCTAGGAAAGCAAAAAAACCACACGTAGCAACCAAGTGCGGAGTAAGATTTTCAGGATGCCGGACGCGGCCCAAAGGAGTTAGAAATACATAAAACTTATCACTTTGAATGCAAGATACTAGGGGAAAGGAATTTTTATAGTTAGAATTTCAAGTTATGAACCTGTGGGGAACACGTTAAAACTCTATTACTTTGATTTAATTGATAAAACCCCAACTTTCAAAACTGTTAAGTGTCTCTTTAAATTTAGTTAGCTCTTTTAACTTATTAGGCAATTACAAAACCCCCCATATTTACATTTTATTGTTTTTATTTTCTAAGGAAGTTATCAAACCGGAACAATAGTAATAAAAAGTTAAAGTTAAGTCTAGACTATTTTCTGTGGGAACGATCCCAACTTACAGTTGGGTATTGACTTGACTCGACACGCTTTATTCTCATTTGAGAAGTAAGTTGAGCTGATCAATTTTGGCGCCGCCTTACCCACAGTGCTGATAACATAGTCAACCTGGATCAGTAGTGCTGATGGCGCCGATGATAGCCGGCTTCGAGGGGGTGGACTATGCATGGGCTTCACCAGGCAGTCATGCACGAAGAGGCCATTAAAAGGTCACTACCACCTCCCCCTTTCCGTTGCATGATCTTTGCCCTTTGCAGGTATGCAGGGCTTTGCCATATGGCAAATAGAAGTTTGAGGGGACCCCGCCCGCGTATGGTGTACAGTTAGATGTAGGCCTCATCAGAGGACAAGGCAATGAGTTGGCACCAGCCGAGGGCCCCGTCTAGAGCTGCACCACTAGCTGATGATCTTGCGGATAGGTTGGCCCAGGGCCCGACATAGCTACCAAACGGCATCCACGGACACTACCCCCGGTCGAGTCTATCCCGGGTAGTAGCACAAGCCCCTCTACCGACACAGGGCCCCGCTTGCTCGAGTCCAAAAAACTGGAGGCACACAAATGGCCACTTTTCTGCATCATATCCAGCCGTGGATGCAAGAAGTCTCCCTTGCGGAGTCATGAAGCGCGTTATGAGAGGCAGATGCAGCGGAAGATTGCTGAGGTTAACAAGCGCTAGATGCCTTTGAATTGAGAGTATTAGCTCGACCAGCCCCTCCGGTAGACGTGTGTGTCGACTCTTCAGGCTGCAGTAGGACAGTCTTTCGTGCAGACACGACACGATCTAGAGGCAAGAGTGCCGGAAGTCTGTCGAGCCTTGCTGAGGTCACGGTCTTGGCGTCTATGTTTCCTACTCCAGACATTCCCACATCTTCCCGAGAGAGAGCAGTGCAAGAGGCGGAGGGGTCGATTCAGAGGATGAGGCACGAGCAAGGAAGAAGGAGCCCGAGAGAGGCTGGAGGCGCGAGGAGAGACCTCCTTGCTGAGGCGGAGGGACCCACCAGATCAGCGCATCGCAGTTAGGCAGCTGGGTGGGGCGTCATAGCTCCAGGCACTGTTAGAGACAGCAGGACGGCACTACTGAGGGTGCGGTTGTTGCTGAGGAAACCACTGAGGGATCCAGATTGTAGGAGGATGTGGGGTCTGGGGAAATACGTTTTGAGGATTTTTTCCCACATATAGCCATTTGTGAGGACGATGTGCTGCGATGCGCCACAGGTTTGCTTCACCTACCCTTCTATCTTTAGATTTTGGTGTTATTCTGATTTGGGGTGTGTATTCAATGTTGGGCTTGTGCTTTTTTTGTTGGGGGTGGGGTAAAGGAAAGTAGTGTAGGGTGAAGTATGAGTAGCCCACTTCATTTTCTATTTCCTCTGGTGGTTGGGGTTTATGTGCCTGAGTTCTTTTTTCCCAAAAGACTGATTTTTTTGGTTGAAACCGGAATGTTTATATCTTTTGTACATATTTTAATTCTAGAGCATGATAGCTAAATGATATCCTGATAAACTGAAAAATAACGCATGATTAGGACATAGCAACTGGGACATTGTGGGCTCAAGCGTGAAATAGAGTTTACACCATTTGCATTACCTAAGTCTTTAATCAAACGAGGGTCTAATAATCTGGTTATAGTGATGACATGTTAAGTGACGAGTGCGCACCTTTGAATAGTCCACTATTGGTACCTAAGCTAGAAACTGCCTGGTGAGTCCTGCTAAAAGTTAAGCTGTCTGTCGTGTGTTGTAACACACAAATTAAGAAAAGGATCATAGGCCCTTATTCAAGGAAAAGCCCATTTCTAAACCCAAATAAAAAGAAAACGAAGGATGAAATTTTTTCCTTCTTTGATCCCAAATAATATGAGGCTTAAATTAGACCTTTCTTTTTCCCCTAAGATCTTTCGGGGAACAATGTATTGGCCCCCCTAGTCCCTCATGGGAAATTGTTGCCTACTCAGCTTATGCCAAAAGCATCAGTTGAGGGTGGCTAATACAGTAAACAACCCCTTTCGTTTTGGACCTGACCCAACTTTGGGTATTTTTTTGGTGTACCTGATCATGGCAAAGCCTGAGTTGAGGGTGGCTAGTAGGAGGAATACTCTGGAAAGTGGGGTTGAAAGAACAAAGAGAGAGGACAAGAACAAAAGTAAAGTGATCGAATTATGTTGAAAGAAAAGTAAAGAAAAGAAAAAAATCAGTTACACAAATGAAGAAAGAAGAAGAAAATTTTCAAAGGGGAAAGAGTATGAGAAAACTTGGGGCGCGATTAAGATATAAAAAGGGAAGGTTTAGCCGAATGTCTCAAGGAGGGCAAAAAAGTCCCTAACGTTATACCATTAAAAATGTAGCCTACCTAACCTGAGCTATGTTACAAGCTAAAATGTCCTATCGTGATCATAAAGGGTTGTTAGCGGAACTTAAGGCAGTGAAATAAGGGGCAAGCTTATGGCAAAAAAGGTAGGAATGAGTGTGGATTTGTCTTGAGAGCGAGTTTTTGTTGAAATGTAATTTCCTTATACTAAACCTGAAATTCATGGTGGGAAAAAAATGAGGATTTGGTTCTAAAGTGGAGGACATTAGTTGAAATACAAGAATGTTAGCACCTCGTGAGAAAATTGACGGAGGATAGGTGGTTAGTTGCATGGTGAATCTGGGTCATGTTCGAATCCACCAAAATTTCAAGCCTAATAGTGATAGCAGCATAGATTTGATGAGATAATCGGGATATGAGAAGCTAAATGATTTCAAAGGATAAAAATCTGAAATAATATTTGTACAAAGATTGTTTTTAGGAGTTTATAGTTGAGTCGCTGAGGAAAACCAACGAATTTAAGATGAGGTGTTGATATACCGTGGATTCAAGATATAATTAATGCTTTTTCCTTAAGTTTAGCTGCGTTCCAAATCCACTTTTGTGCTAATTTTTATACAGTTTTTTTCTTGTCTTTTGCAGAAATTGTCCAAAGCCAAATGCGGAGATTTTGAGAGAGAAATGGCAGGAAGAGAACACCTACGGAAGCTTATGACGTCCGTCATGCTGTGACGGTCCGTAGGTGGCAGCGTTAGAGAAGCTGACTAAAGGAGAGATGGGGAAGTGGAGTCTGACAAATGTGGGGATGCGAGCTGTGAGGTCATCTATGGCTAGGCGGTCGTCCTGCATTGTCGTCGTGAAAATTGAAGATCAGAGAAGTGATCCCCAGTACCAAATTCCAAGAGTTGAAGTCTTTGAAACGAGACCTCGACGGACGTTGTGGCATATGACGGTCCGTCACCTTGCGTGAGGGGAATGAAAGAAGGCACAGAAGAAAATCACCAAGTATGGGGCGACAGAGAGTCCAAGACGGTTCGTCATGACCACGGACGGTCCGTCGCGTGGATCCGTCGACCCAGCCGCGTTTGGAAGATTCCAGTAATTTAGAATTCTTTGTTAATCTAGGTTTTTGTTTATTTTTATAAATAGTTCGAAAAAACTCGTTTTGGAGGTAGACACCTGATGTTAGACTTGAGATATGAAAACTCAGTATTCGTAAACATTTCTTGTTGAGATTCCGCTAATCATTAGACTTTTCCTGTGAATTATTGACTACTTTGAGGAATTCTTGCAAGTAATTTTTGGTGATTACTCAAGCTATCTTTTGGACTTTATTCTTCTCTTTGAAGTAAGTACATGAATTCGTATTTAATCTTTTGAAGATGGTGTTTATGGGATGAGTAACTAAAACTCCATAAAATAGGTTGGGGAACCAAGGCAAATAAGTGAGGTAGTTAAACCCCACAACCCACGAGCTAAATAAACAATTTAAGAATAGTGTCTTGCATGTATTAATAATTCTTTCGCTTAGAAGTCTTTAACGGATGATCAACGTTAGAACTCGCCTTACTGCTACTGTCGGACAACAGGAGGGAGATAATAGGAAAAGAAGTATTAACGTAGAGATGAGTTTATACTATCTAATAGGCTCTATGATGGTACGAGTAAAACTTAGTCAAATATCCCCCGAATACGATGCTTAATATGAGGTAACATAAGGGTTAGGAAAGCAACCACACGTAAGCCGGAACCCAGGTGCGGAGTGAAGATTTTCTAGATTGCCGGACCAAGGATATAGAAATACATAACTTATCCACTTTGCATGCAAGATACTGGAAAGAATTGTCTATAGTGAGAATTATCAAGTTATGAACATGTGGGAACACGTAAACCACTGTTACTTTGATTAATTGATTATTAAAAAACCCAACTTTCAAAACTGTGAAGTGTCGGTTTCAATTTAGTTAGCTCTTGTTAATTATTTTCAGGAAATACAAACCCCCATATATACATTTTTTTGTTTTACTTTAGAAGGAAGTTACAAAACCGACATGTAAGTAAATAACACAGTAAAGTAAGTCTAGACTATTTTCCTCGTGGGAACGATCCCAACCTCATAGTTGGGTTATTTACTTGACGCGACCGCTTTACTTCTCATTTGAGAAGTAATTTTGAGCGTATCAACCACCTACACTTCATAGAAGTTCTCCAACACTATAAGGTATCCCATATAATGAGAAAAGGAAATAAACGACATTGACCATGGTATCTAGGAATCGAATCCAGATATATAACCTACTCCGAAGGAGGGTGTTCTACTTGCAAATGGTAGAAATTGGACACATCTCATGTTGTCACATGGTTGAGGAATATCGACAATTTCTTTGTTCTATAATCTCATATTTAAAATATAGTTACTTACCAAGCATACTCAATTTGTGCTACACTTTGTTCTCATAGAGTAGTTCACATAAAGAAGCATACGAAGGGGTTCCATATTAAGTTCACAACACAATAACCTTACACCTTACCAAAGATGTCCCCTAGGGTTGACTTACAATAGATAAGGGTATAGATCAATTATTTTCTTAAGGATGATTTCATGTGGTTCCAGCCAATAAAACCTAAGTCCACAGTTCACTCAAGAATGATACCATTACAGCTTTGGACTTCAAGGATATCGTAACCTTACATCTAGGATGAAGGTTCCATATAAATGACATTCTTAGCTATGTTCAAGGTCACATGTCAATGAAACACACAAGACTAATGATATTTAGCATACAAAGTCAAGAACTCATATTTACATTATGCATGTATTAAGTAAGGGATACAAGTCCACCAAAGCAAAATAAACACATACTTCACATATAACCTTTCATTCTATAAGAACATAGGCATAACCAACATCATCTATAGGTCACCCTATTCACTACTATAATATCATAAATATAACCATCATAATACTCACACAACCAAGTAGGAAGAATCATGCATCAGCCCTAAGACTACACACATAAGGATATAGTAATAGTCTAACATGATCACCTAATGTCAATAGAAGAACAAATAATTTCACCTTTCTCACATTTAGATAGATATGATATACTTCACATAAATCAACTACACAAACCATCATAATATATAAGTTAATGTCGATAATGCCATGAGCATCATAATTCATGAAGTAACACCACCGAGACCACATCATTTACATGTAATGCACATATTACCACCACCATAAGTAAACCATACCAATTACAACATAATTTAAAACCTAAATTACATAATGTAAAGAGAATTAGGGTAGCGTACCACCAATCCACTCTCAACATTTTATATCAATAGCTAAATCATCCAACACAATGCACAAAGGGCCTTCTCGATGGGCACGATCACTAATTCAATTCAATACATGCAATAGACAATGAATCAAAGGTAATTCAACATAGATTTATGGATTTATCAATCATAGTAACAATTCTAATATGGTCTATCATAATTCAATAGCCCTAATCAAACTAAATAAGAATTAAATAACATAAACACATAATTCAGTCACCCACAAAGTAGTAATAAACTACGGTTCATGTATTGCATGGATTTCATAGATTAATTAGGGTAAGACCATCAAATTAACATAAATTCGATCAATATATAATTACTTAAATTTTTGATTCAAGAACCCATGGATAGACATAAAAATTGGACAAAGTCCTCATTGAAAGACTTTGAAAATCACTTTGAAGTTTTCCTCCTTGAAGAAAAAAGATTCAATGACGAAGAACCATAACTCAATAGATACTAGAACATGAATTTGATAATGAATTTATGAAGAATCACCAACAAATCTTCAATCCAACATCTCTCTTAGGTTTTGACTTTAATGGACTTCTAGAGTGTTTCTTAGAGATTTTGTGTTTTGATTTGGAATAATGAATTCAAATAGGTGTTTTGGACCTATGAACCCACATTAAATTACAAAAACACCCCTATGAAACCGCAAAAACATTTGTTTGGACGTGGGGTAAATTTAAGAATTCACCCTTTCACCTTACATTGAGCCTGCGCAGGTAGCACACCCAAACGACCCGTGCCCATCGACGGGGCACACGTCCACAAATGCACCATCCTGCCCTCCCATCGATTCGGACAGAGCCTTGAAAAATTGAAGCTTACATACCTAGTCTAATTCACCATTGATTGTACCACCTACGGGGCTTTGACAAGACTACTAGGCGCCGATTTCCTTCCATAGGTGGGACTGCCTTAGGCAGTTTTGTTAATCAAGATGGGTGCGTCCTCAAGGATCCTTGGTTGGTCCTTAGAGATGTTTTACCAGATGTTTCCATCCCAAATATGTTTGTATAAGAATTTATAACCTATCTCATCTCTTTTAACCAAAACAAACACATAAAACATGATGAAACACACTAAGAAACATAAGGTCGTTTAAGTCAAACCTTTTGAATATCCTGGACGTTCTTAGACGTTTGACCTCCAAACTTCATGAAACGTTAATCACTACTTCCTAATCTTGTTATAACCCTTTTAGTATTTCAAAACCATAATAAACAACTGTTAGGTTCTAGTTTAACCTAAGTCATTTTAGAGGTATTACAATTACTTCATTACTTTCGGGAACAATTTCCTTAACCGACATAGACCACCTGAACTATCCACTGTCACGAAGACCTACTCCTAAATAATGAGGACTACTTGCCGAGGTAGTACCAAAACACGAACATAACATCTAGGTGGATCCACAGGATATTGTTCCTATGGGGGAAACATAGTTCAAGAAGTAGGAGACATGATTGAGACCCTCTTAATTCCATTAGCATTGTAATCTCTATCTCATGAGTACATTAGTGAACCTATCTTCCCTTCTTGGGAAGGGACACCACTCACTACTAGTTCACTCGCTGCTAAGCTAGAGTCTTTTTTTGAAATGTCTTTAAGACTTTATTAATCATCATATCTTAGTATAGGTCATAGAATAATAACCCTTTGTATATCATCATAATTCTCAATAGCATGAGAATTTCCTTTCATGGAAACCATTCATTTGTAATATTAACACCTTAGCATCATATCATAATAAGGTACATAAGTGATTCACATTTAAACTTATATCATCATACCTAATCATAATCTCACAATTCACATAGTCAAGGGGTTTCAATTACATTCATCATTCGATCACCTAGGTAATATAATTACATTTAATACTTCAATTACCGATCATCATCAAGTACAAGGCATATCAATTGAATAAATGATTCAAGATCACAAGATCTTACCAATTCACCTTCATAAGCCTGCTTCAATGGTCTTACCATCAACCAACTATATTCATTTATCAATAGGATCAATAACATCATAAAATAGTAATCTTTTAAAGAACAAAGTCAATTGTATCAACACTAACCAATTCAACATCAATTCATAAAGTATGTTTAGGGGAATAGGGATCATCATAAATACTTCAATAATTAGGTTCAATCCAAACAATATATTATCCTAGGAAGTCCATGAGTGAATTAAGAATAGATAAAACAAGTCTAACAATTAATATATTCATCAATTCCCATCAATTAATAAGCAAGATCTAAGATGTGGGGGAATTTGGGGAAGGGACATTATTCAAACAAAATTCCTTTAATTGACATCAATTATTCAACAATATACAGTTATTTATCCATGGATAATAATAATTACTCATAATCATGCATCAATTTTATGTTAAGAAGGAAACTCATTTGTACAAGAAAACCCTAAGAAATGGAGAATTTAGAAATAACCTTCGAAAGGACCTCTTGGAGAAAGAAAAGACTACCAAGAAGTGAAACACCCTATACCTAATGCATTTACCATAAAATCCGGAAGGAAAATCCTAGAGAAGAAAATGTTCTTCTTTCCATAAGATTTCTCGTTACATTAATGGAGCGATGAATATATAGGGAGAAAGTACGATACACGTGTGGACTTTTGTTTTTTATTTTGGGTGATTTTATGTTGATAGTGAGTGAATGGAGGTAAAATTATTTAAAATAAAATGCATACTCTCCATGGAAAATATCAAAAGACCCCTCACTTACGTTGACCCTTTAGTGAAGTCAAACTTGTATTCTAAATTTTAGATTTTCGTCGGGGAACGAGTATGCATTGTTGAGATGCTCCCGAAAGTTTTCTTAATCTATTACAAAAATAGAGTCCTCTATATGTCCTCATCATAGACCAAGATTTTGGTTCTTCATGGAGAAAGTCTTCGACACGGAGACACTTCTGTAAAGTGTAATTGGCTGGTGTTGCATTAGGCAGATGGCTTTGGCCAGAGTTGGCGGTCGCTTCTGGAAACCCTAAGTGATTCGTTAGGGGTTACACACTTGACGTTTGTAACATATATACATGATTTTACACGTAATAATTGTACTTCTTACAAGTTTGGCCGAAACAATCCTACCAAATGCTGGAAATTTATTCACTATATTCAGCTTCTTTTTATATCCATTCATATGTTAATATTAGGAGTTTGATGGATCATTTGGTGAATCTTTCAGTGTAATAATTTATTGATAATTCAGCCAAGAATTTACCATTTACATCCGCCAAAGCAAAATTATACCATTTACACCTGAAGAGTTACACAAACCCTTCGACAAATAAAAATTCAACTCATAAACAACAACATTATTTTTCAATACCTGCGGTGACAGAAACTTAAGATGCTTTACAATATCAACCACATAATCATGAACATGTTATCATAAAAGTCACACTCTACTAAAGCTACAAGAAAACATACCAACAACATGATCCCTAACCTATTTCACATTGAGATAAAAGTGATACTAGGGACAAGGAGTTAGACAAGAACGAGAACAACCCTAGTTTCCAGATTCGTTGAATTCACGCAAAAGAAAATTCTCTAGGAGAAAGGAGTATAGGAGATAAAGAAATAACTGATTTAAATGTTGTTAAACCCACGGCTTTATACCCAAAAACCTTCTCCAAACTCACTTCCAAATCCCGAAACTCCTACAAAAATCCGATGGAACTTTGCTTTACGTTTTTTGTTCGCTCTGTGACTTATATTTTTAGGTAGTGCTGTCGCCTGAAAATTTGTGAGTTTTTTACAAGTGGAAGAGAACTTTGTAGATCATTTATTATTGTGTTTTAGTTAGGTATATACAACGTGAAATAAAGATTTAGAGAGATATATAAATCGGGAGAGTGGATGAAATGTGAATAAGAGAGAGGTTCCTTAGGATTAGGATTCTAGTAGAGACATATTCAAAATAAGGTTTCTTAAAATGTTAAAATATGATTTTTTTTCAATTATATGTTTAATGACCGTAATAACCTTACAAAAATAAGATTATAAACAAACATTTAATCCACTTAAATGTTGCTTTCGTCGAGGTTCGAACCTGTGACGTTCCTATCGCGTAAATGGGTCCCTCCGGATCGACCTGACCCAGACCACACCATTAATTAATTAATTAATTATAAATAATAATCTGATTTTCCTTTTTACTAAATGAGAATTCAAATATTAATTAATTAAATTATTCTCCAATATAAATTTTCAAGTTAAATCATTGCTCCCACCTAGGTTCGACCCCAGGTGGAGCAAGATTTTGCTCAATGGGCAATTTTGGCCCTTTTGACCCAAAATTCCCCCCCCCCCCCCCACCATATTAATAAATAATTAATTTCATATTTAGGGTAATTACAATACTAGACTTATCACGAAAAAAGACCATTTTATCCCTAGACTTGAGTGCGAATAATTATTGCCTCCTTGGAGCCTCTTTACTTGTACCATTTGGCTGAAGTTTCTCCTTCCCTCTTTTTCCACTTCTAATACCCGGACAATCCTTCATCTTGTGACCCGGTTTGCTACAACTGTAACAAGAGTTAGAGCCCCTCATACACCCTCCTCAATGATTTTTTCCGCACTTTCTACAAGGTGGCCCCTACTGAGGTGTATCTACTTCACTGCTTCTGTTAACTCTAGGATCTAAATCCCAATCATAGCGACCCTTGGATTAACTTTACTCTCCTTGGTGGGAGAGTCCCCTCTTAAACCTGGGAAAATCCATAATTTCAGTATTACTCTTCCTTGAAATAAAATCTCGCACGCTTGCCCTTGAGACCTTTCCCCGCTCCTGCCATAATTATGTTCCTCTTCTTGCTTTCTCTCACTGTTGGGACATGGATCATAAACTTGGAATGATCCATGTTTGCATGCGGTGTTGCTGCCGTGCAATCCTCCTCAAGATTCTTAGCAATCTTAGACATTGTGTAAATGGGAGGATTCGTTCTCGTGAAGTTCCTTAACCTACTAGTCATGGTGCTTGCAGGTGGGTTCTTCCTCGGAACACCTCGTCTCTCTACCTGGGATGTCATACGCTTAGTTAATAAGGTAATGGCTTGGTCCCTTTGTACCAGGTTGTCCTTACTTCACCATCTGTCAACCTAGCTGGGTTAACAGGCAGATAGTTTCAACAGGTGGGGCCTGCGGGTGGAACTTTGTTGCCCCCAACAGTTGTTTCTCCTCTTCCGTGACCAGCGTTCCTCCTTGTGTTAATTTTCAACAAAAAAAATAGAATTGATGTTAGATACAGTCTTAACACAAGGAAATCAGATATTAGAGAAGGCAAAATAAGATCATGAGAAGGGAATTTTTCCTATGCATTATGTAGTCTCTAAATTAGGATAGTGGTGCACTTCACTACCATGTCTTACAAAATACTCGATGTGGTTGATGTGAATTTATTACACTTGGAATTTAACCTAACGCTCTGATACAAACTTTTAATGACGGAGGTCTGGACCCAGCGAGACCGGGCGTGTTTTGGTGACAGATCAGATGTTGTAGAAATAGCCACCGCCGTCATCGTTCACATCTAGTTAATTTTAGCGAAAAAAGTTGAACTTTTTGTTTTTGTTACTTAACATTCATATAAGACATCTTTCTACTTAAAATCGTAAACGTTCACAATCAACGATCTAATCTTAAGAATCAGCAAATGAACGAATAGTTCCATACTAAATTCATTTTATTGTACTTGCAAAAATACACCAATACCATAATGAAACAAGATAGAAGAAACGCAAGGTGGAACCACTCCACTAACTTACAAACCTATATATATAGATATAAGTTGCAAGCGTCCTCGAAAGCATGATGGCCTACCAAAAATCCGGATGAATTCTTCACGTCCGATAGCAGCAATGTCCGTACCGTAGCAACATTGTGCTAAAATGGGAAATATTCGGCCCTTTAATACTAATACAAGCTCAAACTTACTTCTCAAATAAGAAATAAAAGCGGTCGTTTCAAGTAAATAAAACCCAACTAGTGAGGTTGGGATCGTTCCCACGAGGAAAATAGTCTAAGACTTAACTCAACCTATTGTTAACTATTGTTTGGTTAATGACTTCCTTGAAGTAAAAACAATAGAGGGGGTCCTCGATTTCAAATAAAAATGTGAAAATCAAATAACGACTTGACAGAGAGCACTTAAACCAACTTTGATGTTGGGTTTAATCAATTTTATCAAGTAACTAGGGTTTTCACTTGTTTCCCCCACAGGTTTCAGATCTTGATAATTCAACTATAATAATTCTTTCCTAGTATCCTTCTTGCTGCCAAAGTGATAAGTATGTATTTCTAATCCTTGGTCCGGCTTTAGAAAACTCCACTCCGCACCTTGGTCCGGCTACGTATGTTTGCTATCCTCACCCTTGTCCGTGACCTTCATACTAAGCAATCCGTATTCGATATTTTACTATTTATTACCATCGTACAAATCAATACGAGCCTATTAGAAAGTATAACACTAACGCTATTTAATAATTCTTGTTTTCCTATTTCTACCTCCTTGTCGGCATTAGAATTGAAGGCGAGTTCTAACGTTGGCCACCTTTAAACATACTTTTAAGCGAACGAATTATTAATACACTGCAAGACACTACTAGACAATGTGTTATTTTAGTTAGGGTTTATCTCATTTATTTGCCAGGTTCCCACACACCCTAGTTTATGGAGTTTTAGTTACTCATAGCCTAACACATATGCAAATATATTAAATACAAATTCTTGTACTTACTTCAATGAGTAGAAAATAAGATCCAGAGTTTGCTTGATTTACTCTCCTAAAATCACTTGCAAAAATCTCACAAAATCTAACACTAAGTACACAAATAAAGTCCTATAAAACAGAGTCTAACTATCTGGTGTCTAACCTCAAAACTGAGGGTTTTCCGAACTATATTATAAAAAAGAAAAACCTAATTAATCAAGGATTCTTCTTGCTGGAAATCATGCAAAAACGCGGCTGGGTCGATGGACCTCGTGACGACCGTCGTGGTCATGACGGACCGTCATGGACTCCGTCGTCCCATACTTGTGCAATTTCTTCTGCTTCTCTCTTCATATTTCCCTCGACGGCAAGTATACGGACCATCATAGTCACAACGGTCCTGTCGAGGGTCTTCGTTCACAAACACTTCAACTCTTGGAATACTGATTAGTGGGATCACTTCTCTGATCTTCACAATGCACCTTGCAGTATGACCATCGTATCCACGACGACCGTCACACACATCTTCGTAATCATCCCACACTTGGTCACCCTTTCCCATCTTCCTTCAGACAGTTGCAACTACGCGGCCACGCTGCGGACCGTCCAAGCAAGACGGACCGTCATAGAACTCCGTAGTGGGTCCTCGTTCTGAATTTCTCTCGCTCAAAATCTCCGCATGTCAGCTTTTGACAAATTTCATCGCGCAAAACAAGAGAAACTTATATAAAATCCGCACGAAGGCTTTTCGGACAAACTAAAAAACTTACCGGAAAAAAGTATTAATTATACCTTTAACCCACGTTAGGGTAATCAACAACCCTCAACTTAAATTGTCCGTTGTTTTGTCTCAAGCGACGCCTATGACCTCACTACACCATCGTTTGTACATATATCCCATGTTTTTATTATGCTTTTTGCAATCATGTGGCTATCAAACCTGATTAATCTCATAAATCTAGGGCCATGCTATCACTATTAGGCTGGAATTATCGCGATTCATAACATGACACGACTCACCATGCATTAACACCTGTCCTCTTCCAATTTTCTCACCGAGGTGCTAACAACTTCCTGTAATGCACTAGTGTCCTCACTTTGAGAACAAAATCCTCATTGTTCACACAATGATTTCAGTTGGAGTAAAGGATACTTTTCACACACTCGCTATCAGAAACAAATATCACATTCATTCATACATTTGCCATTAGATCTTGCCCTTAATTTTTCACTGCCTTAAGTTCCGTATACAACCCTTAGTATCAACACGCGCTATCAAACAAAGTCACACTCATTCATTACCTATTGCCATAAGCTTGCCATTATTTTTTCATTCACTGCCTTAAAGTTCGTATACAACCCTAGGATCACGATAGGACTAGTCTTAGCTTGTAACCTAGGCTCAAGGTCAGGTAAGGGTATATTTAAGGTAATACTTTTGAGTTTTATGCCCTCCTTTACATATCGGCTAAACCTTCCCTCTTTCTATCATATTATCTCTCGCCCATTTTTCATATATCTTTTCACCTTGCCTAGTTCTCTTCTTGCCTTCATTTGTGTAAGTGACTCTCCTTCCTTTCTTGCATGTATTTCTTGTAACATTTTTTTCTTTTTCTTTACTTTTCTTTCAACTATTCTTGAGTCCACTTTAACTTTTTATTATTTCTCATCGCGTGTTTCGTGTCTGTCTTCTCACCACACTTTCCAGAGCATTCCTCTTAATGGCCACCCGCACCTCTGGCTTTGCCATGATTCAAGGTCCACAATACCAAAATTGGGTCAGGGCCACAACGAAGGTTGTGCATGCATTAGCCACCCTCCACGAATGCTTGAGTCTAAGCTGCGTGCAACATGTCCAAGGAGGGACCAGGGCCACATATTGTTCCCCGAAAAGATCATTTATGGTGGAAAAAGAAAGGTCTAATTTTAAGCTCAGATTAATTTTTGGATCAAGAAGGATAAATTTCATTTGGTTTCTTTTATTTTTAGGATAGAAATTGGGTCTATATTGAATAAGGGCCTATGATCCTTTTTTTGTTTTTTTTCCTAATTGTCTATTACATACAACTTACTTTTTAAACAGGAACTAACCAGGCAGTTCTAGCAGCCTACCACTACTGGACTTTAAACTTTTCCTCAGCAAAACCCTATCCTTGAACACTTCATCACTGATCCATATTGTTCAGACAGTCCTAATCTAATTGTAGACATAGGGTAGATGCAATGGTTGGACCTATTTCAATCCATCCTTAGAGCCCACACAATTATCAGTTACTATGCCTAGTCATGCATTTTTTTCCACTTTATCAGGATATCATTTTAAGCCATCATGATTGCAGAATTAACTATGTACAAAAGATATAAACATGCCGTTCACAGAAAAGTAATTAGTCTTTTGGTGGAAATAGAACACCAGGCCAAGAAACACCAAAGAGGGTAGTGAATTGGGCTACTCCGAATTCACCACTAACACTCACTATCCATTTAACACGCCCCAAAAAAAACCACAAAAAAAAAAACAAAACCCACCCCCAACAAAAAAAAAACATGGAATTGTCCCCAATGCATAAAAATCTAAATACTAGAGTGTAGGTGAAGCAAACTGTGGGTTTCATTCATACGGGTCAAAGGTCGGGTATTGCTCATTACTCATGCGACCTATTCCCCGACGATGGTCGTCGTAGTTGTGACAACCGTCGTTTGGTTTTCCTTCGTGTGGTGGCCCTAGTTTTCAAAATAACGAAAAACGTACCTGGGTAGACGGATGCTAACGACGGTCCTTCTCCCAGGCGCAACGGTCTATCGATGTGTCCGTGCCTGTGACTACGGCAGAGTAATTTTCTGCAGAATTACCTGGTATGTGGCCCTGCAAATTTAAAAACAACCCATTAGTATAAAAATGCTACCATTAACTAAAAAGACTACTATAGTATTGGGTTTGCATATCCCAACAAGAGGCCTGATTTAAATGTCGCGGCAAACGACGTGGGGACCCTTGATTACTCATACTTTCATCAAGATGTATGCCCTCTATCCTTGGCATGTGTCTCCGATGGCTTTTGCCAAAATAGAGTTTTATTCTATCCTATTCCTCTAAAACCGCACTCCCCTCCTTGTCTTTTAATTCACTGCCCATAGGGAATACTGGGTAATCATTAAGGGCAAGTCCATTTGGACTTGAGCTTTCGCCCGGAAGACAAGGCCACCCCAGAACTGTTCCACAAGCACCAAATCCCAACCATAAACTCTTGTTTTGCATTTTTCTGTTATCCCTTCTTCATCTTTTTCTTTGTGAGATATTGTGTAAGATAACGATTGGCTCACCACTCTGGCCTCATGGTCCATACCAATGTTGAAAGGTCGGCTTCTTCATTATTCAGAAACCGAAATTCATCTGTCCCTATATCGCATAAAAAAATCTCCACCTGTAGAACAAGGAAATGGCCTCCAAAGAATATGGCACTTCAAAATCGACCTCACAATAAATGAATAACAAAATCACAGAAAGATGAATAAATCCACTTTTACTAGCACATCATGGAGTATCCAATAGGGCCGTTTCACTGCCGCATCAGCCATCAAGAGCCGCATAGCAGTGGGGTTTTGTTTGATCCCTCAAACCCAACATCTTGTAAATATGAGAGGGCATGAGATTTATGCTGCCCCGATCACATCCTGCCTTCGCAAAATGTATGACCCAACTTTACAAGAATAGTGAACGCACACCACCCCGAGATCTTCTTTTTTTTTTTGTACGAGGGATCTTGTAGCAATAGCACTATAATGCTGCAGTCTATACTCATCCTCGAAAGTGGACCGCCTCTTTTATTTGTGACCAGATCTTTCTTAAATTTGGCATAACCGGGAAAACCACCACCGGTGCATTTGTTTATAGAGATTCTAACAAAGGGACTTGATATAAAGTTTCTTCAAACATTGTTATGACAACTCCGATATTTACCATGCCAGTCTTCTTCCACTACAATCTTTGAGGGAAGGGTGGTTGGGTGGCCTAGGCATGGGAATTACCGTGAATAGGTACTTCTGCATCTTTTCCATTACTTTTCACTCTGGCTTCGCCCCTCCCTTACCACATTATCATTATCATTTCTCCTCTCACATTTTCCTGAGTATATGGCATAGGTGGTCAATGGTTTCCTTACCACCCGAGTAATGATTGGTTTGGGTTAATGACCTTTCCTGTGGAAGTAAAAACAATAAAGGGGGGTCTCTATTTTCTAAATGAGTGAAACATAACTAACGAACTTGAACAGAGACACTTAACAACTTCGTCGAAGTTGGGTTTTAATCAAATTAATCAAAGTAAGCGTAGGATTTTACGTGTCCCCACAGGTTCATAACTTGATATTCTAACTATAACAATTCTTTCGTAGTAATCTTGCATGCAAACAAAGTGTGATAAGTTTATTATTTCTAATCCCTTGGACGACATTTAGAAATCTAACTCCGCACCTTGGTCCGGCTTCGCGTGTTGCTAATCCTAACCCTTGTCCTTACCTCCTTCAGCATCGTATTCTATATTTTGACTAAGTTATTATTACCCTCGTACCAAAAATACTAGCCTATTAGAATAGTATAATAACCACTAAATCTATGTATAATTCTTTTCCTATTATATACTCCTTGGTCCGGCAAGTAGCATTAAGGTGAGATTATATGTTGGCCATGCCGTTACAAAGACGTTTAAGTGAAAGAATTATTAATACATGCAAGACACTAATATAGAATTGTTTATTTTTTGTTAGGATTTTATCTCATTATTTGCCTATGGTTCCGACATCCTTAGGGTATGGAGTTTTAGTTACGCATACCTACACACAATATTCAAATATATTAAATAAATACGAATTCAAATAGACTTCCTTTTGCTGAGAAAGAATAAAATCAAGTTTTGCCTTGATTATCTCCACAAGTCACTTGCAAGAAAATCTCAAAATCTAACACAATACGCAAAGGCAATATACGGAGTCTAACTATTGGGGGGGGGGTCTAACACTCAAAAACTAAGGTTTTTTTCGAACTATTTATAGAAAAAAACAAAAACCTAATTAAACAGATTCTAATGTTGGAACTCATCCAAACCGCGGCTGGGTTGACAGACCTCACGGCGGACCGTCATGTACTCCGTCGTCCATACTTGTTGAAATTTCTTCTGTCTGCTGCTGTCCTTCTTCCCCTCGCCTTCAAGTATACGGACCTTCACAGCACAACAAACAGTCCGTCGAGGGTCTTCGTTCCCAAAACACTTCAACTCTTGAATCTGGATTATGGATCACTTCTCTGATCTTCATGACGAAACCGTTTCGTAACCACGATGGACCGTCACAACTTCGTAATCCAACACTTGGTCAGACTATCCCCATCTTCACTTCAACACTGCAGCTGACGCTGCCACCTAACGGGTCCGTCACAATCACGACGGACCCGTCATAACTCCGAGGTGGTCTCTTCTTCTGCATTTGTTTCGCTCAAAAAATCGCCGCATTCAGCTTTTGACAAATTTCTTGCAAAACAAAGAGAAACTTATATAAAAATCAGCACAAAAAGACTTTTCAGACACACTAAACTTAAGTAAAAAGTATTAATTATACCGTGAAACCACGATATATCATATACCAAAAAATACCCTCTACAATATTTATTAAATATGTAATTTCATATTTAGGGTAATTACGATACTACCTTTAGCATGGAAAAAGACCATTTTACCCCTAGACACTCCAAACTTAAGATATCCCCTTTTTAATTCTTGTAAAGACTCATCCGGGTAAATCTTCATATTCGGGAGCCCTTCATGGCTTGACAACCTTTCCTAGATCAAATAACTCCCCAAGTTAGTTGTCTAGAGTGTCGCAAGGGTTCAAAGGTCTAGTAATACATGGATGAATCCGTGTTAACCCGGTCTAATCGTAAGCATTCTAGACACATTAAGCATTACTTAGCATATACATTTTTTAGGATTGTTACATGATGAATCAATGATCCATCTTGTCACTCTGTCGATCGACTTTTTTGGTAATATTCATGTTTGGTCTGTTCTTGGATACGGGATGTTACATGGTTTTAGATCCCGAACTAGGACTATGCTAGGTCGAATCTCGAGTCTAAATTTTAAATAAAGTGTTGAATAAGGCAATCTTCAATTGAGTTTCAAATTTTTCAAGGGCGGTATACTGATCGTGTGATAAGATTGTGGTTAAGGAGATAGAGTTTAGGTTGTTTAGTTGGAATAAATGGTGAGGGTATTGATGTTGAAACTAAGAAGTCAATATTTTCCTTAAAATCGAAGGAAAATAATTTAATAAAATATTTTTCAAAATATTTAATCTCAATAAATTTAAGAAAATCTGGAAAAAAAAAACCTCCATGGCTAACACACCCTTAATAACGAAAAAAAATTAGTGGTACTTTTGCATATCATAAGATACATATTTTACAAGAGATGATTTCATCCACAAACCTTAGATTTGATTCCATACCACTAAAAGTCCATGTGGTTTGTGATATTAATATTAACTTCCTTTTAATATATTGTAGCAATTCTTTGAGCAGAATTATGTTCTAAAATCAACTAAAAATAGTTAGCACAATAAAAAAAAAAGAAACATAAGCAAAGCAAACAAAGAGAGTCAAGAAGAAAATGCTTAGAGATTTTCTCATTTTTTTGAGTAATAAATCAATTGTTAAGTATATCTCAATTGTTAACTTTATCAAATATGTGCTTTTATGCCTCTAATTATAAAGTTCATAGATGCATACAAATGTTTGTGATGATTTAGAATTAATAATAAGACCATCAAGAAGGTACATGATCCGCGAGTTATAACTATAATTGTGTGTGGAGTAGTGAGTGATTAATTATACATCATGAAGAAGATCAATAGTCGTCCATATTTATATATCATACCTATTTTTTTTTAATATTAAAATATATTATTTGAATGATTTTCCTTTAGTGATATACTCTCACTAAAACTAATTTTACAAAATTATGCATGAATTTAATTTCGACTAATCTATATTCAAATTACTTTAAAAGCATTAAGGGTTTTGGTGTAATTTTTTCTCAAATGGTTAAAATGTCTCTAATCCTTCAATTTCGTTCAAATCAAGCATCTTCTATCACTGTTATCATCAACAGACAATATCATTTCTACAGCTAAATTAATCACTAAATATTAATGGATAAAATTTATTGCTATTAGAGTTAGATATCATGTCTCGCCAATACTTGGTAAGATTTTATTTTCAGATAAGGGAGGAAGAGTCCAGAGTTCTGTAGATGTTTATAGAAATCTCAAAAAGCTCTTAGATATTTCCAGAATGCTTTGGAGAGTTCTATAAGAAATACTAGATATTTTCTAGTAAACCTATGGAAAATCCTTGAAATTGTAGATTTCTCTAGAAAGAGGACCAAAGTGTATAGAATTTTAGGACTTGTAAGTAATTTTGAATTAGACTTTAGTCCCTATGAAGTAGTATAATTACAGAGGCTCTAATTTTTAAATAATCAAACAAAGGTGTAAGCAGTCTTTGAGGAAATATAAAGCATTATTCCATATGTTCCTACACCTTTCTTCCATTGTATTAGCCATCTTAGTTTTAGAGGGGTTACTTGAGCTTAAAATATCGTTGAAGATTTTTTGTAAATTGTGAAGTGTCGCATAGAACATTACTAAGACTCTATGTCCTTGACAACTTAATATTAGAGCGTTGTTTGATATAGTATAACAAAAATGATTATTAGAGGCAATTAACTATTAATCACTGTTAAATATGTATTTTTAGCGACAATTGACAGTTTTGTATATGTCTCGTAAGCCTTTAGAGATATTGGTTCTAATGGCACATAACTAATGTTGGTAACCATCTTATCACTCTTTATACATTTTAATATTTAATGCCGCTAAAAGTTGCTTTTTTGTAGTGATAGTAAGTGAATGGACAACGAAAGAAACGTTAATGCCGCTAGTACCACAAACGTACGTTTGGATGGTGGAAAGAAGCAGCAAAAGGGAAAGAATCCCCAAAAGGGTCATGAAAAAATGCTACCCTCTCCCACACCAAGCGAGGTGCTAACTTCTAATCCACCCTCAACCACCAAGGCAAGTGAGGACGCACCTGACGAGGAGACCATTGACGTCACCACTGAAGATGAATAAGTCCGAAGGTTGAAGTGGAGAAGACGGCCATGTAGATTTTAGGCCGGCGCATGAATGTGAGTGATGAAAAGTTTATAAAACTTTAAAACTTCATCCTCGTTGAGAAAAAAAAACATCCGTAAAGAGTTGGAGGGACGCTATCAGGATGAGTTTTAGATAGAAAAGGTTATCAATTCATTGGATTTTCGTCTAATGAAGGCGTTGAGCGCGATTGAGACCATGAAGGCCGAGATAAAATCACTCAAGGAAGGTGTGGAAGTTTGAGGATTATTGTTGCTTGACAATTATAGGGAGGCCAAGGTCGAGGCTCCCAAGCCAATAATATTCAAACGCGTTAGTGACGCGCATGAGGTGGAGTATTTGTTGTGGCACACAGAGAGTTACTTCAAGTCAAAACGAGTGAACATTGATTAGAATAAGATCAACATCGCTGTGTTGCATCTTTTTGGGTTTGCCATGTTATGGTGCAGGCATAAAGTGTTGTAGGTAAGGTAATGGATGTGCACCATCTAAACATGGGAGAAATTCCAAGTGGAGGACAAGAATGCATTCTTCCCAAACAATGTCATATATGAGGCAAAGTGCATGTTTAGATATTTTAAGCAAACGGGCAGCATACATGCGTATGTGAAGGAGTTCACCACCCTCATAATTCATATTCCTAACCTCATGGAACAATATATGTTGTTCCACTTCACGTATGATCTTTTAAATTGGGCCAAGAAAGAGTTAGAACACTGACAGGTCAGGACTATTGATAAATTCGTCACGGAGGGATAAACATTGAAAGACTTTAGGCATGATAATCCCGACAAATCCACAGGACAGGAGGTGAGAGGTATACATCACCATGGTTGGATAGATTGTGTCAAAGGTGGGGAGTAGAGACCACATCCTACGACCCATTATACCTATAAGTCCGATGGCAAGAAAAGTGAACTTCATGGCGACGAGAGAGAAAGAGAGAGGTTGCCAAGAAAGGTGGTTGCTACATATGTGGTGGGCCGCATGAATATGCAAGGGTTACAGGACTAGTTTTACGCGCATCAATCTGTGTGAACCCGATCTAATCATAGGCAATATAGACACATTAAGCATTACTTAGTATATCAATTTTTAGGGTTGTTACATGATATATCCACGATCCATCATGTCACTCTGCCGATCAACTTTTTTTGTTAATTTGCCTGTTTGGTTTGTTTTTGGATTCGGGACGTTACCTTGTTTTAGATCCCGAACTAGGATTATGTTGGGTAGAATCTCGAATAAGGTCCTAAATTTTCAATCAATTCTTAAATCAGGCAATCTCTTGTTGAGTTTCAAATTTGTCAAGGGCGGTATACAGATCGTGTGACGAGGTTGAAGGTTAAGGGGATAGAGTTCAGGCTGTTTAGGTAGTTTATGTTTTGAGGGTATTAAAGTTGAAACTAAGAAGTCAATATTATCTATAAAATAAAAGGAAAAAAAAATCTAAAAAATATTTTTCAAAATATTTAATCTAGATAAATATAATAAAATTTTCAAAAAACCTCCATGGCTAACACAACCTTAATTAAGAAGAAAAATATATGTTACTTTTTCATAACATAAGATACATTTTTTACAAGAGAAGATTTCATCCACAAACCTTAAATTTGGTGCCATACCACTAAAAGTCCATGTGGTTTGCGATATTAAGCTTACCTTCCCTTTAATATTTTGTAACAATTCTTTGTGTATAATTACGTTCTAAAATCAACTAAAAATAGTTAGTACAATAAAAAAAATATGAAACATAAGCAAAGCAAACAAAGAGAGTCAAGAAGAAAATGCTTAGAAATTTTCTCATTTTTTTGAGTAATAAATCAATTGTTAAGTTTAAATCCATTGTTAACTTTATCAAATATGTGCTTTTATGCCTCTACTTATAATATTCATAGATGAATACAAAAGTTTGTGATGATATAGCATTAACAATAAGAACATGAAGAAGGTTACTAGATGCGCGAGTTATAACTATAATGGTGTGTGGAGTAGTGAATGATTAATTATACATCATGAAAAAGAATAATAGTCGTCCATATAAATATTTCATACTAATTTATTTTTAATATAAAAATATATTAGTGACTGATTTCCTCTAATGATATACTCTCTCTAATACTAATTTTAGAAAATTATGCATGAACTTAATTTCGACTAATCTATATTCATATTACTTTAAAGCATTAAAGGTTTTGGTATAATGTTTTCTGAAATGGTTAAAATGTCTGTTATCCTTCAACTCCGTTCAAATCATGAATCTATTATCAGTGTTATCATCAACATATAACGTAATTTCTGCTGCAAAATTAATCACCATATATTAATGGGGAAATATATTGCTATTAGAATTAGATATCACGTCTCACCAATTCTCGGTTAGAATTTGTTTCCGGATAAGGGATTAATAGTCAAGAGTTCTTGAGATGTTTATCGAAAGCTCAAAAATCTCTTATATATTTCAAGAAGGCTTTGGAGAGTTCTAGAAGAAATACCAGATATTTTCTAGGATAGCTATGAAAAATCCTAGAAAGTGTAGATTTCTCTAGAAAGGGGAAAAGCGTAAATAATTTAGGTATTTGTATCTAATTTTCAATTAAATTTTGCCCCTATGAAGTAGTATAATAACAGGGGCTCTCATTTTAAAATAGTCAAACAAAGGTTTAAGCAGTCTTTGAGGAAATATAAAGATTTTTTCCTAATGTTTCTACGTGTTTCTTCCATTCTCTTAGCCATATTAGTTTTAGAGGGGTTACTTGACCTTAGAATATCGTTAAAGATTTATGTGTAAATTGTCAAGTTCCGCATAGAACTTTACTAAGACTCTATGTCCATGACAACCTTGTATTAGAGAGATGTTTGATACACTATAACATAAAATGATTATTAGCGGAAATTAACTTTTAATTGCAACTAAATATGTATTTTTATCGGCAATTGATACTTTTGTATATGTACCTAAAGCTTTTAGCGTTATTAGTTTTAATGACACATAACTAATGTCGGTAAACATCTTATCACTCTTTATTAATTTCAATATTTAATGCCGCTAAAACTTCTTTATATTGTAGTGATAGTAAGGGAATGGCCAATCAAGGAAATGTAAACGCCACTAGCACCACCAACGTCCGTTTGGATGGTGTAAAGAAGTAGCGGAAGGGAAAGAATCCCCGAAGTGGTCATTAAAAAATGCTACCCTATCCCACAACAAGCGAGGATCTAACTTCTAATCCACTTTAAACCACCAAGTAAAGTTACGACGAACTTGGCGAGGATACCATTGACGTCACCTTTTAAGATGAATGAGTCGTGAAGGCTTAAAGTGGAAGAGGCCAAGTGATCGCTCAGACTTACTCGCAAATGAATTAAAGCGGTCGCCGTCAAGAAATAACCCAACTGTGAGGTTGGTATCGTTCCCTTCCGCGAGGGAAAATAGTCTAGAAGCTTACTTAGCTTGTTATTACTAATTTGTCAGAAAGGAATTTAATAACTTCCTTTAAAAGTAAAACATAAAACTGTAAAAAGGGGGTTTGTATCTCCTAATAAGAAAAAGAACTAAAAAGAACTAACGAATTGAAAGAGACACTTAACACATCTTTTTAAGAGTTGGGTTTTAATCAATGAATCAAGTAACTAGGGGTTTAACGTGTATCCCCACGAGGTTTCATAACTTGATAATTTCATAACTAATAACAATTCTTTCCTAAGTATCTTTCTTGCATGCACATTGATAAGTTTATGTATTTCTACTCCTTGGTCCCGGCCTCTAGAAAAATCTCACTACCGCAACCTTGGGCCTGCTACGTGTGTTGCGTTCCTAACCTTATCGTTACCCCATATTAAGCATCGTATTCCGATATTTACTAAGTTACTCCCTCTTACCAATCAATACTAGCCTATTAGATAGTATACACTAAAATCTATGTTAATAATTCTTTTCCTATTATCTACCCCTTGGTCCCGGCAAGTAGCATTAAGGCGATTCTAACTTGGATCATCCGTTAAAAAGACTTCTAAGCGAAAGAAAATATTATACAATTCAGACACTATTCTAGAATTGGTATATAGCTAGGGTTTATCTCATTATTTGCTATGTTCCCTCAACCCAGTTATGGAGTTTAGTTACTCATCGCCAATAAACACATCTTCAAATATATTAAATAAATTCATGTACTGACTCTGAGAAAGAGTAAAAGTCCAAAGATTTGCTTGAGAATCACCACAAAGTACTTGCAGAATTATCCAAGGATCACACACTAATCAATCAATACATAATATGAGTTCTAAATATTGTAGAGTCTAATTATCAGGTGGTCTAACCTCAAAACGAGGTTTTTGAACTATTTCTTCAAATACAAAAACCTAATTTAAACAAGAATTCTAATTAACTCAGATTCTATTACGGGAAATCTGCCAAAAACGACGGCTGGGTTCGCCGGACACGTCGACGACCAGTCGTGGCATGACGGACCTCGTGGACTCCGGTCGTCCCATACTTTGTGCATTTTCCTCCCTCTTTTTCCTCCTGCTTTCTACTCTTCATTCCCCTCAACGGCCAGTGGACGGACCGTCATATGCATCTAAACGGTCCGTCTAGTCCTCGTTTCAAAGGCTTCAACTCTTGGAATTTGGTACTGGGATCACTTTATCTCTGATCTTCACGACGTACCTGCAGAAACGGACCGTCATGGCCTACGGACCTCACAAGCCTCTTAATCCCACACTTGTCCAGACTTCCCCATCTTCCTTCGCAACGCTTCTCTCTCAAAATCTCCGCAATTGGCTCTGTACGAATTTCCCTGCAAACAAAGGAGAAACCTTGGAATGAAAATTAGCATAAAAAGGAGCTTTTTGAACAACACTAAACAATTGAGGTTAAAAGTATTAATTATAAACCGTGACGCCCGTAAAAGTATCAAACAACCCTCCAACTCAATTCGTTGTTTGTCCTGCACAAGCCGAAAAGTACGCACTCATGAACTACCACAATACACACATCTTTGTACAATAGTACATTCCCTGATTTTAATCCTTTGGCAAGCATATTGGGGAACTATCAATAACCGATTTAATTACCATCAAACATCTATGAACAAAATAAGCTTCACTATTAGGCTTGAATTTTGTGGGATTCGAACATGCACAATACTCCCCATGCACTAACACCTATCCCTCTTCAATGTCTCACCGAGGTGCTAACACATCTGGTATTGCAACTAATTTCCCTCACTTTAAAAAACCAAACCTCATTTTTTCACACAATTATTTCAGTTTTGAGTATAAGATTCCATTTCAACCTCTCTCTCGAACAATCACACTCATTTCTACCTATGCCATAACAAGCTTGCCCCTTATTTTCATTTTCAACTGCCTAATTTCGTATATACAACCCTTCGGATCACGATAGGACTTTTTTTTAGCTTGTAACATAGGCCATGGTCATGTAGGGTTACATTTTTTAGATTAACTCTAGTGACTTTTTTTTTTTTTTTTTTTTTTTTTTTTTGCCTCCTTGACATATCCGCTAACATCTTTCCCCCTTTCTTATATCTTATCTCGCCCATTCTCTCCTTTCTTTTCCCTTTGCTCATTTCTCTTCGTTTTCCTTCATTTGTGTAAGTGACTCTCTTCTCTTTTTTTTTCTTTTTTTTCTTTCAACTACTTTTTGAGTCAGTTTACTTTTGTTCTTTCCTCTCTCTTTCTGTTCTTTCAACCTCACTATTCCAGAGCATTCCCTCGTAAGTAGCCCCCCTCCTCAACTCAATGGCTTTGCCATGATTCAAGTACACAGTACCCAAAGTTGGGTCAGGGTCCAGAACGTAGGTTTGTTATTAGCCACCCTCAACTTAAGCTTTTGGCATAAGCTTAGGTTGCCCATGTCCTAGAGGGAACCAGTGCAACACGTTGTTTCCCAGAAAAGATCATTTGGTAAAAAAAAAAAAGGCTAATTAAGCCTCAAATTAATTTGGATCAAGAAGGATACTTTTCATTCGGTTTCTTTTAATTTGGGTTAGAAATGGGCTTTTCTTGAATAGGGCTTGATCCTTTCCTAATTTTTGTTACAAAAGCGCCTTTTAGCAGACTAACATGCAGTTCTAGCTCAGTATCAATGGTGGCTATTAATTTTCCTCACTCTCACTTAAACATGTCATCACTATACCAGATCATTAGACACCTCAGTGTTTTTTTGGATGTTGAAGACTTAGGGTAATGCCCAAGGGTAACTCTATTTCTCTTAGAGCCCACACAATTGGTCAGTTACAGGGGAGGGAGAAGAATAGGAAAGAGTGAGGAGGGGGGGAGAGAAAGAACAGAATAAGAACAAGGGCGTAACTAATTGGAGATAAAGAGATTTAAGGGAGAAATAAGAGAGGAAGGATAAGGGGGGGAAAAAGAAAATGGGGAATGGGGGGAGGAGAAGAAAAAGTGAGATGGAAAGGGAACCCGCAGAAGGAAAGGGGGGAAGCAAGAGTGGGGAAAGGGGAAGGGGTAGGCTGGGGGAGGGGGGAGAAGAGGGGAAAGGGAAGGGGGAGAACAGCAGACGGAGAAGTAGAGGTAGTACAAGAGGGGGAAGGAGAGTGGGAAGGGGGAGGAAAAGGAGGGGGGGGGGAGGAAACCGTGCGGGAAGAGGGGGAGGGGGGGGGAAGGGGTGGGACAGGGTGAAACGCTAAGCAGAGCGTCTTCCTCTTCTAGCATTGAATTTTCAGTTTATCCAGGATATCATTGCCACAATGCTTTCACGAGTAAACTTTGTACAAAAGAATATAAAACATGCCGGTTTTCAACAAAAAATTCATCAGTCTTTTGGGGAAAAAGAACTCAGGCAAGAACACCCCAAAAGAGGATAGGGAGTTTGTCACTCAGACTTCACCCAACACTCCTTTTCCATTATACACCCACCCCCAACAAAAAACGACAGGTGAGCAATTGTCCCCAATTGGCGTAAAAAATTCTAAAGATTAGAGGGTAGGGTGAAGCAAACCGTGCGCATAGCGCCGTCGATCAAACAGCTGGTGGGTCCGGTTTTTTCCCCAAGAACCCACATCCTCTGCAACCTGGACACCCTCAGTGTGCCTCATCAATCTGGACATCCTTCAGTGATGCCCCTCCACAGCCCCGCACCCTCATAGGGCCTCGCTGCTTTCCTCTGCATTACGGGAAGCTAGACGCCCCATGCCGTCACTGCGATGCTCTGATCCGGTGGTGCCTCCGCCCAGCAAGTGAGGGCTCTCCTCGCAGCGCGTCCACTCTCGGCGCTCCTTCTTCCTTGCTCGCGCCTCATCCCTGCGATCGACTCCTTTCGCCTCTTAGCCTCTCTCTCGAGGGAAGATGGGGAATGTCTGGAGTAGAAACAAATCCTCCAATACAGTATCCTCAGCCGGCTCGACAGACGCCGGAACTCTCGTCTCTAAGATCGGACTGAGTGTATGCACAAGACTGTCTACTTGTCTCTGCAGCCTGAAGAGTTGAACCATCTACCGTAGGGCTGTCGGGCTAACCCCCTCAACTCAAAGGCATCTATGCCTGTCACCTCAGTAAAAAAAAACAATCTTCCGCTGCACTGCCTCTCCAATACGCGCTTCAGACTCACTATAGACTTCTCTGCATCCACGGCTGGAATAGATGCAGAAGAGTGGGCCCATTTGTGTGCCTCCAGTTTTTGTACTCGAGCAGTGGGTGCCGTTGGTCGGTAGAGGGGCTGGCTACTACCGCACCCTACCCACCGGGATCACTCACCGGGGTAGTGTCAGGTTTGTTATGTCTGTGTGGCTGACGGGCCTGGGCCACGTATCCGCAAGATCGTCTGCTAGTGGTGGCCTCTCTGGACGGGGCCCCTCGACTGGGCTCAACTCCATATGGCCTCGTCTCTGATAGGCCGACATCAACGTGTACCGCGACGGGGAGTTCGCCAACTGATCTATGTGCCAAATGGGCATACCTGCAGACCTGCAAAGGTCAAAGATCAGGCAGGAAGGGGTCGGTGGGTGGTGGACTTTGAAGGCCCCTCTCGTGCATGACTTCCTGGAGAAGCCATGCATGGTCCACGTCGAAGCCGGCTATCATTGCTGATTTGCCATCAGCAACTGCTCGATCCCCAGGTAACTTGTTATCAGCAGATGTGGGGGAAAGGCATTACGCACGAGCGCGCCACACGAACTTGGGACGAACGGAGGTTTGGCCTTTTGATGGCCCCCTTCGGCTCGGGTGACCCATCAGCACCCTCCCTTCCCCCTCTCCGTCGACTGATAGGTGCATGGCCATCCCCCTCTTGGTGGTCTCCCTCAGTGCGACTCCTCGTAGAACTGTCCATTCCTTCACTAGCTGCCGCGATAGTCAAACTCGGCAGTGATGGGGGTCCAATTAGCATCAATACATGTCGCCGTATAGGAACCGGCGAATGGCTGGCAGGGAAATGTCGACCTTCACTCCCGGCGCGAAACCTGCTCCACTTGGGCCTGTTTAGCGGTAGCCAGCCCGCCTGTCGATCTGATCGGAGAGTCCGCTACATAGGAACGCGATAAACTCTCGACCATCTCCGCGCTGTGCGTCCCAATGGGCGTGCTGTCCCACTCCCAGCGATTCCTGGTTGAAGAAAGTTATGAATCTTCCGGCATCGTGGGAATGCTCCTGTGATTAAACCCGCCGCTCCCAGGGTGAGTGTGCGAGTTCATTACTCCTTTGTCGTTCAGGACTTTGCGTCGGATACACTTGAAACTGGCCCGTCGACACAACCACGGTTTGGCTGGTCAGCGGCTGGAGTTGGGACCTGAACTGGTGCCTCCGTATGTGGAGTCGAACTGTCACAGCCTCATCAGACGAGGCCAAACGCCTGCAGCTTTGGCGGGTACGGAAACCTCATCAGATCCGAATCTTCCTCGGACCAGGATACTCCTATGGAGCCAGAACGCTCGTCCTTCCTCTTGGTGGCTGACCCAGAGGGTTTGCCGGCAGTGTGCGCTCCTCATCTACTGGGAGGCGTTACTTAACGCCGGGCGCCAACCATTCTTGGTGTGGCTTCTGGTGGCACGTGTAGTACGGGAAGGGTCGGAGGTGCCTGGGAGCACATATTCATGTCCCTCTCATCAATCAGACCCGATGATTCTCGTGCAAGACGGGGCGAACAGACTTGGGTCGCCCGCGTGGCGTAGGCCTTCGGTCTTTGCTGGGTGCCATAATAAAGTACCTGCAAGGGGTTACTATTAGTACGAGTAATGTTAAACAAGATAGGCAAACTCATCTGACATAAATTTGAATAGTGTGTTAAGTTAATATTGAAACCTGTATCACACAACGGACAGATACTGTCCGTCGTGACTATGACGGACGTCATTAGTCCGTCGTGTTATACTTGGTATCTGTAACGTGAAGGAACCCTGAAGGAGGGATCCCTGACCATCATGACGGTCAAGCAGGACGGCCGTCGGGGTATGACGGTCCGTCACAAGATTCCGTCGTCGGACACTTGGAACCAATTGTTAAAGAGACCCTGAGAACAGGGTCTCTGACCCCATCCTGAACGTCAAGCCGCCGGACCGTGTGGGTATACGTCCGTCACACTAGTCCGTCGTAGGACACTTGGAATCAATTTTGAGAGACACCCCTGAGAAACAGGGTCCTCTGACCATCATGACGGTCAGCCATGACGGACCGTCGGGGGTAAGGACGGTCCGTCACAAGGGTCCTTCGTAGGACCCGACAAAATTTTGAGACCCTGAGAAACAGGGTCTCCTGACAACCATGACGTTCGCGCAGGCCGGCCCGTCGTGGGGTAAGACTGTCCGTCACAAGTGTCCGTCGTAAGCACTTTAAAAATTTTGAGACCTGAGAAACAGGGTCCTCTGACAACCATGACGGTCGCAGCAGGACGAGACCGTCCCGTGGTTAAAGACCGATTTCGTCACAAGCGACGTGTTAGCAGTGGTTCTGGGCTTGTGCGACGACCCCTATGACGGTCCGATCTTTAGCTGGCGCCGACTTGGTCGTCATCGGGGTTTTCGTTTCTGAGTAGCAGTCTTAGGCTTGGGGGTGCCCTAACGCATCCCCGATGAGCCCACATGGTTTGTGAGTTATGTGGGTCTATATGTGGCTATACTACCCACGACCTAAAAACTACCAAGCACAATTAACCTATGTTTTTTGGGTTATCAACATGGCACATATGAACATTTTGAACCTAGGTTGAGACATAAGCAATAAAGGAACAATTCGACTAAAAACTAAGCTATCCCTACCTCCAAAACTAAAATGCAAGAAAAAAACAAAGTTAAATTAGAGACAACATACCTTGGAATGAGAAGAGACAATAGAGAATGATCCTGGCAAAGGGCAACACCGCCACTTTTTTTTTTGTAGATTATAGTGATAAGGCTGAGGTGATTTGTGGGAGCAATGAGCATGTGAGGGTAAGTGTGGAAGTTGAAAAAGAGAGGGGAGTGAGTGGGGAAATAAATAAGTAATGTGGTGGAATATGGAAGGGGGCAAATATAAAACGTGTCGAGATTTGGAAAAGGGTCCAGCCGGGTCGGGTTCGGTAGATTCATTACTTTCGCGACCTGGTTCACTACGTAACTGTCCGTCACATGTGTGACGCCCTTCGTAATGTTTCCGTCGTATGTGCCCTAATTTCAAGAATGACAGACTACAGACCTTGTGTGACGATGCCTACGACGGTCCGTTTCGAGTGAAACGGTCCCGCGTCGTTCTCCATCAGTGGCTATCTACTGCTAAGTAGTGTTCCTTGCAGATTTCCTGGTGATTGTGCCTACACATTTAAAACCCATGGTAATGAAAGAAAATGCTACCATTATTAAAAAAAAACTGGTAAGTATTGGGTTGCTCCCAACAAGCGCCTGATTTAATGTCCGGCAACACTGTGGGGGACACTTGATTACTTCAGACTTCATCAAGATGGTACGCCTCCGTCACACATTCATTCCCGCCGATTCAGCATGCTCCGAGAATAGATTTTTATGCGCTTCCCATGTCACCTTGAACCCGCAAACGCCCTCCTTGGTTTCCACTCAACTGCTCCATGAGGAATTTAGTTGGGTAACCGGTAGGACCCTGCCATTTGGACTTTGAGTTTGCCTTGGAACCAAGCGCAATCTGTAATTGAATAAAAGCACCAAATCCCCAACCATAACTCTCATCGTTTTTCAATTTTGGTTGTCATGGTAACTTTCTTCAATCTTTTCTTTGTATAGGGCTTGAACTTTCATAGGCTTTTAGGCGAATTTCATCACGTTTTCCATTCAAAACCCATTTAACCGGTGCTTCTGCAGCTCTCGCTCCAAGCCATTTTTATTAACTTCTTCATAGCCCACATGGCTTTATGCTCTAACTCACCGGTAAGATGACAAGCTTTTTCCCATTAACAGAGGATTTGGTATGGAGACATACCATGGGAGTCCTTATATGCCTGTCCGTTAGGCCCAAAGAGCATCATCAAGCCTCCTTGACCAATCCTTTGCTTTCTACTAGCGTCAGTTTTGGAACAATATCTGCTTGAATCGCCGATCTACACTTCCAACTTGCCCCACTAAGTTTGAGGGTGGTAAGGGGTGGCCACATTAATGGCGAACCCCATATTTCTCCCAAACCCTTGAATAATCGTTGCAGAAGTGGGAGCCCCCATCACTAATAATACCCTTGGGGTGCCAAACGAGAGAATATATTCCTTTTTCAAAAATGCAAGTGACACTCTTCCTTATTGTTTTTCGAGTGCTATGCTTCGACCCAGTTAGATACATAATCAACTGCTACTAGAATGTCACTTCATCCCATGGATACTCACGAAAGGGCCCAGTACATCAATACCACACATCAAATACCTGCAATCACAAGAATGGGTTTAGAGGGCCTCTTTTGCCTTTCCTTGAAATACCACCCTCACGTTGACTTTGTCACTCTTAGCAAACCCATGAGCATCTTGATTAGAGTTGGGCCCATAGTAACAAAAAAAAAAAAAAAAAACACAACAAAAAATCAGAAAATAAAAGGACAAAAAAAATAGTTTTGTGAGCGGTTTCGATTACCACTTGTGATGGGTCCGCCAACAGGTTAAGAATGGCATGCCCTCCAACACACTCAACATTTCCACAATTCTGGTATACAACGCCGAATAGCCCCGTCGGCACAACATCCTAGACAAGTATGGTTCATCCCAAAAGAACTTCTTCACATCGTCACATAACTTTTTTTCCTTTGAGAAAGGAAAGTCTCATGAAAATATCACTAGCCAGATATTTTTCGCAAATCTGCGAACCCATGGAATCAGTCTTGGTGAAGCAGCCAATACAAGTTCATCGGGAAATATCATCAATGTGCATCTTATCCCCTAACTCTCTCATAGCTTTCAATCCTCGAGACGAGACCAATTGAATAGCAACTTTATTTTCAGATTTTTCCAGTCAGTTCCTTTTCTATCCAGCACTTCAAACAAATTCTTGCAGCAGTAATTACCCAGCGAATCACCTTTGTTTTCGCATCCTTTTTCGCCATCGAATATCTCAAATGCTGAATGGTCATGTATGAACTATAACTCTAGTCCCTTAGCAATAGGAGCGAAATTTCTCAAAAGCAACACTACTGCAAGAAGTTCTTGCTCAGTCACTGTGTAGTTCTTCTGAGCTTCATTTAGAGGGGATTTTACTAGCATAGTAAAATGGGGGTTAAGAGATTTGTTTTGCCTCTGTCCCAGTACTAACCTACACCAGAGCTACCGCCCACTACGCCTCGCACATTACCGTCCAAATGGACTGCCTCCAATCCGGGGAAATATGATAGTCGCAGACACCATTTTTTCTTTTAGTTTCACCGAATGCCCTTAAGAACCAGATTCATCAAAACAAAAATTTTACAATCTTTCTCCAGCAGTTTGCAACTGGGTGTGCAATCTTTGAAAGTCTTTGATGAATACTTTCGGTAAAAACCTGCATGCCCAAGAAAGCCTCTCACATTCCTTTCCACAGAGAAGTTGGTGGGGGCAGTCTTTCAGACCTCAACTTTAGCTCGATCACCTCTATGGCCCTTTTCTGATGCGATGACCCAACCCAATACCCTCCCTTTACATGAAATGAAACTTTTCCCAGGTATTAGTACCAAATTGCGTCTTCACATCTCTTAAGAAAACCTCAGATAAATTGTTTAGAGCATCGCCTCGTAATGCATCACTCACCAACCCCAAAAAATCATCATCATAAAAACCTCTATAGTATCCTCCCCCAGTCATAAAATATTGGACATCATACATCTCTGAAAGGTTTTCTTGTGGCTTGTCACACCCAAATGGCATTCTTTCTGAACCAAAAGTCTCATATGGGGACAAGTGAAGTGGTTGTTCTCTTGATCTTCTGGTGGCAATAAGAATCGATTTATCCACCCCGAATACCCATCAAAAAACATACAACCCTTTTCCGGCAAGTCTATCCAACATCTGATCCTGAAGGGCAAATGGGAAAATGGGTCTTTTTCAGTCCATGAGGTTCAGTTTCGATACATCCATACCACCCTCCATCGTAACTGGTCTCATTGGAACAATTTCATTCTTTTTCGTTGGGGACCACAAGTCTTCCCCCTTTCTTAGGTACCACTGAACCGAGCATACCCAACTACTCTACTATCGCGATTGGATAGATTACTTACTTAACTTCCCTCATCCAACCACTTTATACTTTCCATAATTTTCCTTCTTCCACAAACCTCTTGCATAGGAGGACAAGGCGCGGTCTCTGGTGCTCAATACTCTGCTTGATGATCAGGCATGAGTTGATTTTACTGGATAGCAAATACCAGGAGGGATCCCAATAATGTCCCAATGGGTCCCACCCAATGGCTCCGTGTTTGAACCTTTTTTTAGTACCTTCACCAAACTCTTAACCTGTTTGTTCATCCAAGTCTGATGCATCAATGATTACCGGTAAAGTGGGTCACATTTCCTAAGAATTCCATACCTAAGATGAGAATGGGAGAGCTTTTTAATTAAACTTTTGGAGCTTCCTCTATAGATGGTTTCGCGTGGGGGACTCGCGAATTCTTCATATCGAGCAATTCTTCGTTTTAAAACCGAACTCACCTCGGTCAAGAGCCGCGACTAATGACTCATACTCTTTACTCTTCAATGTCAAATCGCTATCAAAGTTTCATTCTCACTCCCGCTAATACTGACTTGTCGACCAACCTAGACTTTCTCGCTATTTGTGTCCTCAAATGTCTCACCATGTGTAGATATAGCAGATGCCGATTGGAGCTCCCACTCCTGCCCTCATGGACCGACACACATTAAAAGGTCACTTCCTCATTGTTTCAACAATCGAATTTCATTTGCCCCTTTTCCATGTCTCTAAGGCTCTTCCGTAGCAAGGAATGGCTCCCAAGAATAATGGGGACTTCAAAATCACCTCGCATCAAGAATAACAAATCCTGCTGGAATTAATGAATGTGACTTCCACTTTACTAGCACTCGTGGAGTATCCCTATAAGGTCCATTTTATGTTCGTCCAGCCATCAGTTATCCGCATCGAAGTTGGGTTTTGGTCACCCAAACCCAACTTTCGTGTAATCGCGAGGGGCAATGAGATTTATGCTTGCACCCAAATCACATAATGCTTTCGCAAATGGTAATAGCCCCATTGTACAAGGAATCGTACACTCACCCGGATCTTCTTTTTTTGGACCAGAGATTCTGTAGCAATCAGCACTACAATGCTGCCTCTATCATCATCCTCAAAAGTGACCTCGATCTTTCTTTGTAACCAGATCCTTTCATAAATTTGGGCGTACCTGGCATTTTGGTTCTAAAGCTTCTACCAAAGGGAACATTTATAGAAGTTGCTTCAACATTGGTTATAAAACGCCGGTAAATTTTACCATCTCGGTCCTTTGTTTTTCACTAATCTTCTGAGGAAATGTGGGTGGTGGCCTAGGCATAGGAGTTACCTTTTTAGGCAACTTCAGCATCTTTTGCAGTGTTATCCCCTAATTCAGC
>JAKWJA010002492.1:37734148-37894872 GCA_027704765.1 Solanum habrochaites | reverse complement strand
TCCCACTAATGCCTATTGTCTACGTGACACTCCGATCCCCTAATCTCATTCTATTATTCTCAACCTTCTATTATACCAAGGCTTCATATCTCTCACTTTAGTTTCTCAGCCGTCTTTAATACCAAGGCCTCCTCATTAACATAATTATGTTTAATGCAGATTTGGATTCCAATAGATTCATCATCTTTTTTTCAGATATCCATATATGCTTTAAAATCACATCATCCATACCCCACTTATACGCCATAACAGAATACTCTATTCTCCTCCCGCAACACATAGATTCGCTATTAGAGTTTCACGAATATTGTAACAAAACCATAACCTACCTCCCCACCGAATAATCGTGATCAAGCAGCCATTCCCTCAATTCATTGTTTCCTTTCGTTCTTCTCCTCGACTACTCTCTACTCGTTCTCCTCTCTTTTTCTTTCGGCTTTGTTCTTTCTGCTTTTTCCTTAATGATTCAAACCCAAACCCTCTTTCGTTTACCCTAATTACTTTGTCTTAATCAAATGACAACGGAATAATCCCCACTTAATTAACTTTCACGTACCCCTCTTTTAAAACCCCCAAGTACTTAACTTATTAACATTAACCCTTAAACCCTCTAACTTTATAACTAAAGCCGAATAGTCAAAACGTCCCTTAAAACGTGTAAAGAAATCCGACCACCCGAACTGGGAAATGCTTCGTCCGTGACGGGCCGTCGCGCCCTGCGACGTGGCCGTCCTGCTGTCCGTCTTCATCACATAGACTTTTTTAAGTTGATGGCCTGTGACGGGCCATCGAGCCTTAGACTGTCCGTCCCGTCCTGCCCTCCCTTCACTGCCGTTCAGAGAAAGTCTATTTTCAGGGTGTACCCGACTTTCATATTTTTTCTACATTTTTTATAACGCAAAAACAACAACCCTCCCACTACGGTCCGTCGTCGCCCTGACGTCCTCTGGCCCTCCGGCCCTCCTGGCCAGGTTTTCCAAATAAAACTCTGTGCTCAAAATGACTAAACAGTTCGTTACAATAGATACCATTATAATTAACCAACCCATCGTTTCGTCCCCGAACGATCACAAAGAAGGAAACCAGGGCGAAAGGATACCTGAATGCTGTAAACAGGAATGGGTGTAATCCTTATCTCGCATCTCTATCTGCCTCCTTCTCCCAAGTGCTTCTTCTTCCAACCGGAACCATAATCGTATTTCTTCCATTGTGCCCCTTGATGGATCAATCTCTCGTGACCTCAACTTGCGAACTTCTCTAGCTAAATAGCAACAGGCTCCTCCTCATAAGACAAGTTCTCATCAAATCAAAACTGAATCCCAAACGGATATGTAGTTTCCATCCCCCATGGTATCTTTTTCAAAACATCGACACCTAACAAAGAAACACCGCTGTACTACCGGACAACCTGGAGAAAGGCTACTCTAAAGCGCACCCCCCTACACTCGCTTAAGTAACTATTTCAAAGGGACCAGGATACCTGGGCTTAGCTGCCCTCTTTACCAAACCGCACACCCCTTTCATTGGTGAAACTTTCCACAAGCTTTTCCCCTCCATGGACTCTAATCTCTAAACCTTTCGACTGCATATTCTTTTTGTCTCCCTTGCGCCGCTAGAAGCTTCTCTTAATCGATTTCACTTTTTTCCTACGATCCCTCCCTATGCCTCAAAAATCATACCCAATCCAGCCCCAAGGTTCTAACCCTCGAATATGCATCAAAACCAACCAATGGAGAACCTACATCTCTACCATACACTGCTTCAAAAGGAGCCATATAATGCTTGAGTGATTAGCTTTATTGTATGAACACTCCCTAAAGGGTAAGAATCTTCCCAATGGCCACGAATTATATCAACATCAGAATGCATATCCTCCAAGCACTGAATCGTTCGCTCTCAAACTGAACATCGTCTGAGAATGGAACGGCGTCTAAAAAGGTCCAACCTAGTACCCCCAATCTTCATTGCAATGTTTTCCAAAACTTAGAAGTACCGCGTACCTCTATATCGGATAATGATGGATAGTGTAAACTCCATGGCAATCGAAAACTTCGGAGAGTAAAGTTTGGCTAACTTCTCGGCATTGTAAGTCACCTTAACCGGAATGAAATGAGCAGACTTAGTTAATCTGTCCCCAAGGCACCCACATGGAGTCGAACTTGCCCAATGTCTTTGAGACCACCACGAAGTCCCCCTGCATTCTCTCCATTCCATTCCGGAATGGGGCATTCTCTGAGTGTTCCCCTCCTCCGTGCCTATGTGGTTTCATACTTTAACTTGTGACAGTTATTGGAACATTTGGGAATAAAATCCCCCAATATCACGCTCTTTCTCCTCCCACCGATGGTTGCGTTTAGGTCACGGTACATTTGGTTGCGCCCGGCGCCCGGATGTATCGATTACCTGAAACTATTAGCCCTGTCAGAATAGTGTTGATCAAATCATCAACACGAGGTACAACATCCCTTCTCTTAATCCTCAAAACACCTTCCCTCATCGATTTTCCCCCGCTTCTTTTAGAGCCTCTCCTTGCAACCTGTTATCTCGGATCCCCGGATTAATTTTTTTCATCATTAAAAACTGCTTTCCCTTAATCTTATCAAGGAAGGAATATCTATGCTTGCCATCCACAGCTAAAAATCCTAAATCCTCCCTTCTCATTTTACTTCTAATCTCATAAGGTCGTTAGCACAGAATCTGAACTTCATCTAGCCAATGGCGCCTAGAGCTTGCAAGGGGGCTAGACTTCCCATGCTTCCCGCCTTTTCTACTTAAAGCATCCGCTACAAACATTCGGCCTTCCCCTGATGATACAATATAGTGGATGTCGTAGTCCTTCAGTATTCCATCCATCTCTCTCTGTCTCAAATTCAAATCTTCTCTGAGTCAGACATACGTAGCTACGATGATACCGTGTAGACTCAACACTTAAACCCCATATAAATAAGTGTCTCCATTTTGCTTGTAGTGCACACTTACCATACCGACCGCGTCAATTTCCAATCGTAGTTTGGATAGTTACGTTCATGCACTTTTAAAATTGTCTTGAAGAAAGCAATCACATTCTTCTCTTGCATTAGCAACTGCAAAACCCAAACCCGAATAAGATGCATCACAAATACAACATAGTTCTTGCCTCCACTGGCAAGGTGATAATTGTGCGTAGTCACAGGTCGTTGAAGCTTCGAAAAGCTTTCCTCAACACTCATCCGACCATACAAATGGAACATTTTGCTAGTCAAGTTCGTCAGTTGGAAAGCATAGAATAGAATCCCCTTGACAAAATCGCGGTATTAGCTATCTAGAAACCAACAAAGCTCCTTTTTCCCTGACACATTAGTAGGTCTTACCCTTACCCATATTTTCACTACTTCGAGCTTAGAAAGGATCCACTATTAACTCCATCCTAATCCGTAGAAACAACGTGCCCCGAAGGCACGGCATCTAGCCAAAACTCACACTACACTTGGAGAACTTGGCATAAGCTTTTTGCTCCCTCAACGTTTCCAAACCATTCCGCACATGCTCCTCATGTTCCTTCTTACTCTTGGAGTATATCGTATACTCAATCAATAAATAATCGATCACAAAGAGATCTAAATATGGCTTAAAATCCCGTTCCTCAAACTCATGAACGCAGCGGGGCAATTCGCTACGACCAAAGACATCACTACAAATTCGTAATGTCGTAATGCCCTCCTGGTTCTAAAGCTCTTTGGGCACAATCCATTGCTCGTATTTTCAATTGATGATAACCGGTCTCAAGTCAATCTTAGAGAAGACAACAACACCTTGTAACTGATCGACAAGTCATCAATTCAATTCTAGGAGAGTACTTTTTCTTTATGGTCACCTGTTCAACTGCCGGTAGTCCTATGCACAATCCGAAAACTCCCCATCTTTCTTTCTTCTTTACACGCGAGACCCGGAGCCCCCAATGAGATGCACTTGGATCCTAATAAAGCCTTTGCTCAACCTTCTTGAAGTTGGGGCTTTTAAATTCTCTTAACTTCCGCGGGGGCCATTCTGTAATGGGTAAGAATGGGGCGTGTACCCCCCCCGGTTCAAGATCAATACAGAGTCAATAAATATCCCTATCTGGGGGCATACCCGAAGATCTGCAGGGAATAACAAAATCATCACGAAACTCACGGACCACCGAACCGACCAAATCGAAGGCTATTTTCGTGGGTAGTGTCATATCCTTTGAGATTGCCACGAAAGCCTAACAACCCCTTTACTTCACCATTTCTTAGCACGAAAAAGGAGATGTATACTCAACGCGGATGGAGTGTAGTCACCCTCCCACACTAACGGATCTGTCCCAGGCTTGGCTAACGTCAACCGCACCGTTTTAGCATTACATCAAAGATCGCAACTTGCGGAGAAAGCCAAGTCATACCCAGAATTACAATCAAAATTCCCCATCTCTAAGATCACCAATCCACATAATGTTACTTACTTCCCCACAAAAAGTTTCCCACCAAACAAGACCTATATACCTTTTCAACTACCACCGACATCACCCACTGGAGTAGAAACAAACGAATAGGAGGCATCTCAAGTAATTCCAATGTAATTTAGACCATTAGCAATGAGAAGATACTAGAAAATGTGGATCCAGGATCAAACGTACAGATCCACATGGCAATCACAAACCAGAAGATTACCTGTGATGACAGCATCAGATGTCTCCGCCTCTGCTCTCCCAGTGAAGCATAACAATGGCCCTTTCCCGTTTGTTTGTCCGTTGCCCCTACCATTTTGTTGATGCATGTAGTGGCTTCAGTTTTTCCCATCACCCCCATCATTCATCCCCGGGCCGTTTTTAGTGACCACCCATTCCCTCGACCACCACACGCCCTCCGGAATACGCCTCTACCTGACCCACCTCGCTGCCTCTAGCTATTGGTGGTCTATAATCTGTGGGGACAATTCCTTCTAATATGTCCAGCTCCCCAAAATCCATAACACTATCTGGAGTCGGGCTGGGGTTCTCCTCAGAGAATTCCAATATTGAACACAAAAAAAAAAAAAGTCTGAGGTGGACCCCCAACCACATTCCTGTAGTGAAGACTGGAATGGGTCGAACTGAGTAACCTCCGTAACCTGGCCTCTCGAGTAAAACCTTAAACCACCCCCTTTTCCGAAACCTTTTGATGGTCGATGCCGTGGTGAATCTCATCTGGCTTCACTCCCTTCCACCCCCCTCTAAACCCCACGAAATCTACCCACTTCTTTGGAAGGAATTTTGCCGTCGAGGCGACCGCTTACCCTGGTAAGCTAATTTCGCACTCTGATCTCAACCCCTTCCCAAAACGGCGAATATCAGCGCTTGTGGACTAAAACATAGTTGGGATGGCATATCTCGGATAGTGCACGAAACTTATCCTCAATATGTATTGACCGAGCAATCCTCACCACTACTACATGCTCCAGGCTCAAGAAACTCGCCATCCTTTTTTCTATCTTCTCAAGTCCGGGAATAATATTTCCTCCATAAACAGCCATAGAGAATGAGGACAAGTTCATCGGTGGTGCCTCTTGTTGGTTGACCCTCAACTGTTACCACACGCCAACCACTTTTGGCTTCCCTTGAAACTGGTACAATCACGAACTCAACACAACCGTTCTACTAATAACCCATTTTTGTGCATTAGCTCATGACCGTAACCAGAACAATCGTAAGCCTCCTCAGATTCCTGCACCCTGACTACCTGGAGGTTTTCAATTCAAGAACTACTGAAAAGTTCATGCTGATCATTTGGTCATATAGGCCAGTATGACAGGCGGGGAAACGTGCCTATGTCAATGAGGCATCCCTACGAGGGGCCATAGTGGCTGTCAGTCGTACCTCTGAACCTGAGGTGTTTTGGTGCGAACGTTGGGGTGCCTGACCCTGATCAGACAACCAACAAAACTACGATAACGAGCACCTTATTGATCATCTCTGGGTAGGTTTGGGGTTGGCATTTCCTCGTTTCTGTACTTGTTCATTCTCCCCTCCTCCCCATCTCTTACTACTTCCTTCCTCATCGTTGGAGGCGTTACCGCCCTAGTCCACAGATGGGCTAGTGCCTCGTCCTCGCCCTCTAGAGGACTCCTCCCACCCCTCTACCGTGGGCCTCTTGCCACTTTTGCCACATCCGAGCTACAGCCCCAGTGGCTTGTCAGATGCACAATCTTGTCTTGCTGATGTTATGTTTTGGCCGTAGTCCGTTCCTCTAGTTTCTACTAACCATCTGCGAAATAGAATGAAGATGGTCAATACCATTTGTATCATCACCTAGATACCAATTGGATCCAAGTAATAGCACGAAAGAAAGAAAGAAAGAATGAAATTTCCTAAAGTCTTATATCTTCTACAAAGATAAAGTAAAGGCGTCCCCCATCCCGTTCTTTAAGACTCTACTAGACCTGTTCTTTGTGTGATGAACCCAACCTAATGCTCTGATACCGCAAGTTTGTCCGACCCAAAACTGAGCCGCGACTGGCCCCCACATTTACCCTCCTATGGTGAGCGACCACCAATCTAAACCTATCATTCAATTTAATATCAACAAAGAGAATGCGGAGACTTAAACTCTAAATAAAAGACAATTCAAATAACTATACTGTAAAATTCAACATCTATAACTATCCCCCAAAAATCGGAAGTCATCAACCAGACACGAAATCTATGAATCAATTTACTAACTAGAGTATTCTACGAAGCTCAATAAATAAAAGCTAGTCTATGCCGAACTTTCAGGCACAGACATAGGAATGAGATCCGTCCAAGCTATAAGCATAGTCACCCTTGACGCTCCGGTGTGACGAAGATCTGGCTTGAACTAACTGTTTGAGTCGAAGATGACGGCCACTTATTGCTGCACTCCACAATAAACAAAAGGACAACATAAAAGTAGGGGCGAGTACAAAAACTCACAGTACTAGTAGGTTATCATCGGCACACCTCAAAATAGAAAACAATATAGCTCAGATAATATCATAAAATCAACTATATTCTTAACATGTGATAGCAACAAGTACAAAACACCTCATTTATAAATATCCCCGTCATATCTATGGACTCAAGCCTCCTACCATACTCGTTTGGGATCATGGTTCTTTAGTATTGAGTATATTAGTATCTTCTCAAGATTCATTATCTTATTCCTCTTGTGTCGGTACGTGACACTCCCGATTCCCCTACACTATGTGTCTGAACGTACCACTCCGTCCCCTACTACTATGTGGCAGAACGTGGACACTCCGACCCCCTAATTCAATAGTGTCGGTAACGTGAACACTCCACTCCGATCCCGACATCTACGTCGTTTCGTGACCCCCGTCCCAACTATTCTATGGTGTCGATACGTGACCTTCCGACCCCTACATCTACGTGTCGATTCGTGACACCCGTCCCAACTAATTCTAAATTCTATGTGTCGGTAAACTGCACTCCGATCCCCTAATCTCATTCTATTAATTCACATCAAGCCTTCCTTGATACCAAGCGCATCATCTCCTCACTTTAGTTCCTCAAGCCCTTCTTTTATACCAAGCATCATCATTAACAAGAGATTAGGTTTTTTCAAGATTTGGGATTCAATAGATGCATCAGCTTGTTTTTCATCATAATATATATATAAATCACACACAGCATGGCAATACACAACATAAAGCCATAAAGAAGACTCTATAATATACCCAACACATATCAGTCGCTTTAAGATTTTACTACGAATAGTGTAAAAGAAACTCATAACCTACTACCTCCCACCGAAGACTCGTGACAGAGCAAAATTCCTTCCTCATTTCTTGTTGTCGGCTCTTCTTCTCTTCTCTCTCTACTCGTTCTCCTCTCTTTTTCTTTCTGTCTTGTTTCTTTCTTGATTTTTCTTATTCAAAAAACCCTCTTTCTTTTAACCCAATTATTATTAATTAAGAATGAAAGAATGGAAATAATAACCCACTATTACTTAAGGTTACCCTTTTTAACCCCCCAAGTCCTTGACTTCTTAACATTAACGCCTCTACTTTATAACTAAAGCAGGAATAGTCAAAAACGTCCCTTAAAAGTGTAAAGAAATCCACCCGACTGGGATTTTGCGTAGTCCGTGACGGGCCTAGCGCCTTCGACGGTCCGTCCTCTGTCCGTCTATGCAAAGAGCTTGTTTAGTGGAATGGCTGTGACGGGCCGTCCGAGCCCTGAAGGTCCGTCCTGCCACGTACCCGTCACACGACTTGGTTTCAGAGGTCGATTTTTCAGTACCCAATTTCAGTATTTTTCTAAGTGTTTGAAACGACAACCCTCCACGATGGTCAGTCGTGCCCCTTTACGTCCGTCGTGGTGCCTTCCGTCAACCTCTGGCCACCCATTTTTTCCCGAATACAATTTGTGTGCTCAAAACGATAAACAAGTCCGTTACAATTGAGTTGATATAGGAAGTCGCTCACGCCCTTGTCAATATCAGTGGGCTCCCACAACACCAAAATCTTAGGCAACGTCGTCTAACAAACTCTTGAGATCCTTTAATGTCTTAAGCCCCGTTGAATATAGGAGGATCCATCCTCACAAAATCCGCAGTCTAGCAGCCAGTTCTGCGAACCAGGGGGTTCTACCCTCTCCTAACCTCCTTGATCCGACGGTTGACTTTGGGCAGTCATAGCCTGAGCCTGCATCGTGGCTGGCAGTCCTCTGGGCTAGAGATGCCCTCACCTCAGCTCAATCAACCTAGCTGGATCTTGGGGTGATTCTGATTACCCTCTAGCAGTTGCTCCACCCCTCCTCTGATCCTTAGTTCCTCCAAGTGATCATTCTCCTGAAAATCAACAGGATTGATGTTAGAACACAGTCATAACAACCGGAAGAACTCAGACATTAGGAAAAGCACGATAATATCAAAAGAAATGGGATTTTCCTACGCATCATGCCATCTTATCAGGATAGGGTGCAACTTCACTACCATGACTAGAAACTACGCATGTGTTGATTTGACGTAATTATCTTGGAATTTAACCTTGTGCTTCTGATACCAACTTTGTCACGATTGGGAATCTAGACCCGCAACCATACCGGCGTCGTTGACCTCTCATAGGTCCGCACAAGCCTCTTGTGTCATTCTTTTCTCTTTACTTTATATATAAGGTTAATTTTAAGCGGAAAATTTGAAAATTTTTGATTCTTTAACATGACTTGCTAAACATTCTTTAACATTTCATACTCGTTCATCATCAATCTCTAACATTTAAAGAGATAAAGAACTGAACGAAAATATTCATTAATCTCAATTGTATAATTGCCAAAATGGCACCAATAAAAGTCCTGAATCAAAATAGGAAGAAAACTAGTTGGAACTAGCTCCACTAGCTCAAATCTAAAACTATGCAGAATATAAAACAGTAGCACTCTCATGAAGAATGAGGACCTAACCAAACCTCCGTATGATGCTGAAACGCCTGGGTAGCTTGCACACAATGAGCCTGTAGCTCTATGCCCACATGTGCCTGCATCCCTAAAATAGTATAGTGTATAGGGTTGTACAACACTTGTAATAAGTATTGTATATGCAAGCACCAAGACATCCAACAAGACAAAAAATTTGGGCATGAGCAGCATAGCTTCTTTCCCCTACGACATGATTTTTGGAAGTGAAGTCTATAGCCTTGCCCATGGAGATAAGGAAAAATAGTGAACTTTTCTCCAAATTGATCTAGGAAGGTCATGTATGAGTGTAACACCACATACATCATTAAATATCGTATAGCACAAACACATAACATCTTCATATAGCACATAACTATAACATAGCTTCTTTTCTCATTCATTCATATGCCATTAGACCCTTGAAACTCATGGACTTGAACCATTACGACTTCCCAAATGATGGCTCAACATATGGACCTAACTAGGGAGTCCGTCATTAGCAAAACAGTCTGTTTTATCACATTCATACATACTCATTTTATTTCATTCATAGGCCAGTCTGAACACCCAGCTATACCTAGGATGTAGTTAAGACTTTCAATCGGGTTTGTTGTGGCCATGATCAGGAATAACCTAATGATCATTACCTGGTCTAGCTTACCTCTTGATTATCCGTCTTGAACACCTTCGAATATCATTCATTTCTTTAATGTTTGCTGCAGTTTATGCTGGCCTCATTCATTCATTAAGAACTTAACTTTAAAACCTAAATCGATCATTTGAGCATCACAATGAAATGTTTGGTCCCCCCCACACAAACCGAAAAGGACGGATTACTCACCCAGCCAAAAGTAAACTCAAGAACATGCCTAAGCGTATATGGGGATTTAACCCTGCCATATCCTATATTGGCATATAGGTTCAAAGACTAGGAGTGTATGGATACCCATTACCCGGCAAACCGTGCAGTCTTATCTCATGAGAGTTAGTGAACCTTCTCCCTTCCCAAAGAGGCATCACCGCTCATAACATCCTTCGGTGGCTCAATATAAAGTTCCATACATTCAACTCCTACGTCCATGGAAAGGTGGCTTTTCTAGTGGAGGACAGCTAGCTCTTATATGATTTCTCATCACATCATTATGTATTTAATATGTTTTAAACTCAATACTTTTCATTAGATGTTAAGAGAGACTGGTCTCTTCATTATCTTACACTCTCTTGTTGAGTAACGTATTGTAACTTTACTTTAGGCTCATTTGATATTGCTCTCATCATATAAATAACCTTATTCATGTGTCACCATATTTTGCATTATTAGCACCTTTGCTTTGTAGTTACCTACCACCTCTTATTCGTGATGTTTCACTCTCATTCGTTGATGCCAATATGCACTTGTCCATTTAGTGTACTTACACTCATACTTTACGCTTTTAGGGTCATTATTTCATTGCGTACACTTATGTAAACTTACTTTAGAAATGTATGTTAAGACGTATTTGCGTCTATACATCCAAGCCATGGGGCTTTATTCATATTGTTAGTGATTTTTAACGTTCCTATGATTATGTAGTACAAGAATTAGAATACGTTAATATATGGCGAAGATCTTGATTTCTTATTTAAGTATAATGGCATACTCTTGGATTGTTACTCACGTATAACTTAATATCAATCCGGAAGTTTGGGCAAGGGAACCCGAATCTTGAATCACTTGGATATCATTTATACTTTTCATTGATTTTATTTCTAATATTCATAACATTAGAACTCTAAATTAAATCGCAACATCAACATTGAAGGATAAATTTTCTATTAAATTTTACTCTTAATTTAGTCGAGGGGTTGTGGATTCGAACCCCCACAACCCCTTTTTATTTTTCATTAAGAATACATTACTTATTTTTGCCCAAACCAAGAGGCTATAGGTTCAAACCCCCATAGCCTCTATGATTTTTCTTTTAATTTTGTTGTGGAGGCTATGAGGTGGTGGGTTCGAACCCCCACAGCCTCTCTATCTTTACTTTATTTAAATTGGGCGAGTGGCAGAGAGGTTGTCGAATTGAACCCCCACAACTTCACTTCATTTCCTTATTAATTTCGCTTTTTCCTTCAGCCTTGAGGTCGTGAGTTTGATTCCCACGCCTCGCATTTTCTTTTTCCTTATTTTATTTTCTTTCGCGCTTGGAGGTCGTGGGTTCGAATCCCACGCCTCCTATTTATTTTTTTAACTAATTTTCTCCTCCTTCTCCCCACAGATCGCGAGTTCGATTTCCCCAATCCCATTCTTTTTTTTTCTTTGAGGCGAAATCAATAGCTAGGATCGAATCCCCCAGCCCCCATTTTCTTTTTTCTTTGCCTCCGCGACAACCATTAGCCAGGGGTTCGATTCCCACTGAGCTCCTTCACGTTTTTCTTATTTTTCACAGCCCTCTCAACAGTGAGGTCTTGGGTTCAATGCCATTGACCTCACTTATTTTCATTATTCCTCCCTTTTAAAACCCATATTTCAACCTTATTAAATTTAAAGAAAAAGTACCCCAAAATCTGGGAAAATTCTTTTCATTATTCAACTCATTTTTTTAGTCATCTTGTTCAAGTTTTTATTGCTAAAAGATGGTTATGTCAATCCACTATCTTTCATGTAATGAACATCACCTTGTACACACATTGCAAACAACATAATACAACAATAAATACATGATTTATACCACTCCCAAAACAGTGGCCAAGCCACTTGCCCATGTGCATCACACAACGTACACCAAACTTTCGATCACACTTTGAATATCATGTTTCGTAATTTACCAACCTCACATAAACATTTCACACTTTAATATAAAACATCATTCATGCCTAAATATAGAACCCAATATACCCATCCACGATTCGTTTGGGAGCTAAGGCCAGGACATACAAAGGGGAATCTTAGTTTTCAAGACCTGAGAATCTTTCGAAGGAAAATTACTCTTGGAGAAAGTAATTCCATTCCATGATAAAAACCCATCCTTTTGATGTCTTTCAGTTAAAGATCTGCCGAACTACTCCCTCTAAACCCCGCCCAATTCTCCCAACGTCCAAACCACTCGACGAACAACCTCCAAGAAACACCTCCCTTATTTTTGCCTTGAACGTTTTTGATTACCCACCTTGCTTTCTTAAACTATTCGTGTGTTTTTTAAGTGTGAAGACATTGTTTACTAAACTGTCTTGAGCTTTCATTGTTAGTCCAGGTGTGGAGAGGAATGTGGTTGAAAGACGGAATAGAGTGAAACGTGAGGGAGAGAGTTTGTAAGGATTAGGGGACTAAATTCAAGACTTAGTCAAAATAGGATTTAATTAATTAATACCAAACTCTGATTTATTTTAATTAATATGTGAAAGGACCATTTTACCCTTGATGAATAGATTTTAATTGATGATTAAATCATCATTCCTTGTTCCCAGTGGGGTTCGAACGCGATTGGCACCCCATTTGCGAAATGGACCACTCCGAGTAACCCCAATCCGAATTGCTCTTTTAATTTAATTAAATTAATTAATTAATTAATTCCTCAGGGTAATTACAGTATTACCCTTGGCCAAGAAAATACCATTTGAACCCGGGACCCTCAAAACATAAAATTTCATCTTTTAAGTCCGGTAAAGACTCCTTCGATTAAAGCTTCATTTTCGCGAGCCTAACTTCGTTGGTTCCAACCTTTCCAACCTCAACCAACTCCCCAAGTTAGTTGACTTGGTCGTAAAAAGGGTTCTTAGGTCTAGTTCTACGCGTATCAATCTGTGTAAACCTTCGTTTAATCGCAAGTATTCTTGACACACTAAGTCTTCATCTTATTCATTTTTAGGGTTGTTAAAAATGATTTAAATGAAACATAAGGGTATTGTCCTTGAATGCTATGGGGACTCACCAATCTTCACTTCTTGGAAACGTGGGAACTCTATCCTTCAAGAAACTCAATCTCCTCAACACCCTACATTGGAATAGAATGTAGGAAAATATGCATTAGCACGAAATGTACCAAGTGTGAAAGTTAATACATAAAACATAAGATATCGCAAAGGTTAGTTAATAATAAACATAATCATAAGGATAATTACATAACATAACATGAATATCATAAGCATAGTAAATCATCATACGACATACTTAAGCTCACAATCCTAATTATTTGTCCTCCTTATTCAATTGAACTACCTCACAAGCCACCTCCAAGTATACTTGTGCAAGGTCGTAGTAGCATCCCATTCTACTACCTAGCTAAGTACCTCTCTTTGGTCATTCTTGATCGTAGTCCACCTTCATAACTAAGACCTAAATTCTTCATACATAAGAATACTATACCCTTTTGATCAGCTCAAAAAACACTAGTGCAATGCATATGAGGCATCCCATACTAGCTCAAACACTAAGCATATCTTCAATTTATCCTTAACATGTCACCCTCCTAAGACTCATAATTAACTTAAATCTCTTTACTAAGATCCTCTCATCTGTATTCAACTATAACTAGGAAAGGAAACTGTAGTCCCATCTATCTTCAAGCCTCCTCTTTAGTGACCCTAGGTTATACTTTGTGCAATGCACTTATAGCACCCTATAATACTATTCATGCAAAGTATTACCTGTAGGTCCTCTTTCTAGTTTTTCTTACTTTGGAACCTAATTTTTGTCATTAATTTTAAAACACTATGAGGCATTCTATCTCAAGCACGTCTTAGTTCATCACTAGGTTGAACCTTCTGAGATACTTCTTAAAGTATGTCTAAGTTCCTTATTCACATGGATCCTATGAGATACTTTTTATGGTATGTCTTGATCCATCAATAATCATGAACACTATGAGCTACCCTCTTGTGTATGTCTAAGTTCATACACACATCTTTGAACACTAAAAATTACTTCATTTAGTAAGTCTTAGTTCATTATGCTTTGAATACTCCAGGATGCATCTCAAGCATGTCTTAGTTCATAGGATATGGAGATCTCTACTAGGAAACCTTGACTCCACTACGTGAAGGACTGCCGCCTCATGAGAACTAACTTTGGGAAAACCCACACTCTACTACATAAGAGTTCCCTTTTAAACTTGGATAGTCATCACAATAACTAGGTGTGGCTCTCCTTTCTACTTGGAGTCCAGACCCTTTTGTGACAATCCTTTTGATTGAAATATCCAATTGGAGTCAAGCATATACTCCAAGATTTTCTTGTTAAGCCTTGCTCAACATTTATCTCTCATGGAGGGATGTCCTTAACAATCTCTCCATGTTCAAGTGAATCTACCAACTCCTAAATCTACAGCCAACACAACAACCTAGGATCATAATTTTTTACTTCATTCAATCCTCATTTATAGGACTATCAAGTAGTAGGCTTCTTCTCAAGTAACTCTCCTAACAATCTTCATTACTAGGTGAATCTAGCCATAATTCATCTTTAAGGTTCAATTCAAACATATAAAGTCAAGGTCAATCCTAATAAATAAGGTCTTGTTCAATTCATATATAGATGATCCAACTATGATCTATTAGCATTCAAGACAATTGAATTAAGAAGATCAATCTAGAACCCTAAATCTTGCCTCTAATGGCCTAAATCACCATGATTCTCTCCATCATCAAAGACTAGAATTCATCAAGGAAACCAAATGAAAACATCATAAAACCATCATATAAACATAATTGAATGTTATCCACTGGATTGGGATCACAAACAAGTCTTACCCAAAATTCAATCACAACCCTAGTTATATTGGGGTATTTTGGATTCACAATTAAGGGAAACTAGGGGGTGCTCCATGGACGGAAGAATCAATGGATGGAGGAGTTTAACATACCTTTGATCGATTCCATAACCAAGCTTGAATCCAAGGAGAATTTGACCTAGGTTGCTGCGTTGCTTCTTCTCTTCTTCTTCTTCTATTATAGAGAGATGATTTTGAAGAGAGTTTTGGGGTCTTTAGATGATATAGTTAGAATGGTTAGTTTAGGGTTTATTTAGGCTTATATAGATGGCTAATAACCTATTAACCAACCCACATTAACCCCTAATTAACTACTAACGCAACTCCTAACTCCTAACTTAAAACTAAAATTTGGAAATCTGGCAGCACTCACGACTTGGTCATATATAGACAGTATATTGATCCACTGTCCGTGATTTGGTCTCGTGGATTGAATCTGAAACTTTAAATTCTGCAGGCCCCTAAAATTTCTAAGTATGGACTCACGAGGTCCATCCAGAGACCGTGCTTTGATCTACGCGGCGTGGAATGGCTCCGTAGATCCCTAAAAAGGTGAGAAAACAAAGCTGTCAAGGCAGCATATGGGGACTGTTTTGGGGGTCCTGTTCCCAAATGATTCCATGGTTCAACTTAGGGATTTTTTTAGCTTAAAAGGGTTATTAACTAACTAAATAAAAAACCCCATAAGCCCTTAATCAATCAACAAACTAAACTCCAAAACACCATCTAAAAACTAACACTCCACAAGCTGACAGCACCTACGATTTCCCACCCACGGATCGTGGATGGGTCTACAGGCCGTGTTGTGCCTCCGTACATTGGGGTTGGGGCTCATAATTTAAGGTAAACCTTCCTAGACTAAGTCCTCATCCACGCCCATAACCTACAAGCGTGGATTGATATACTAAATGTAGATAGCAACCGTTGTTCACCGAACTTGACAGTTTTGGGGACTGTTTTAGGGGTCCCCTTCAAGGACCCCTTGGGTAGTATTTGGGGGGTCGTATCCGGACGTTTAGACACTAAACATGTCCATCTAGGTGTAGGAACCCTTAATAATCAATTTCATCTTCATACCACACTCCAAAACTCCACTACAAAACCTTACAACGAACTAGTTCAACTAGACTAGTTCCCAGGCATCATAGTGATCTCTTGACTCTTCACTTCCCAAATTACCAAACTAAATTAATTGCATTAGATTAGGTCTAGAAACATCATTTTAATCCTTTTTAAGTTATTAGACTTCATGTATGGCTCTAGCTTATCTTATTTCATTTTGAGGTCATAACATAAAGTATCTAACAAGTAAGAGAAATATTCTTCTTTTTTTCAATTTAATTTTTTTAGATTGTTAAATGCTGAAAATAATTTTCATTTTTTAAAATTAAGAATTTGGATCCATGTGTCACTTGTTGCTTTTCGATTAGCGATTTTTTCAAGAAAATGTGTGAATTACATGCACAAAATTTTACAAGTTACTTTTCATTTTGTGTTCAATAGATAAATAATCATTAATATTAAAGTGTCTAAAAGGTAAGAGAAGTGTTCTTTCTTATTCTTTCTTTTTTCAATTTAATTTTCTAGATTATCAAAGACTGAGAATATTTTTCATTTTTCAACATTAAAAATTTGGATTCACGTATCACATTGTGACTTTTTCAAGAAAATGTGTGTGGATTACACACAATATGTTAAAAGCTACTTGTCATTTTGTATTCAATCGATAAATATTCGTTAATATTAAAGTGTGTAATAGATTAGAATCCTAATTGAGGTATCTAAGTAAATTATGTGGACATAATTAAAAGGCGGTTGCTGATTTAATTCTTATTTAAATGATGTCTTGTATGGTACACATGGCATGAATTAGGCCATTCAAAGCACATTTTCATATATTTTACACATAGCAAAATCAACAACTGTGGCAATGAAAAATAGACGCAAGTGATTTGTTTTGATTTCAACAATTTTTAAAAATCAAGTTAATTTATTTAGGGGGGGGGGGGGGGGAATGGAGCCAAATCACATCATTCACAAATCTGAAGTTTTAGTACGAATAGTGGGAAAACCAAACATTAAATAATAACCACCAACTCATTGCTCATCACATCCTAACCCATGTAAACATTGACAACACATCTATTATAGCAACCCACCCACCCACTCATTTAATCAATGTTTCCATTTACTTTGAAGAAGTAAAAATTTAGGTGTTACATAGCATCAGAAGTTAACGAACGCATTTGAATCAAAACACCTCCATTTGACCAAAAGTGATTAAAACACCTGGTGCCAACTTGTCAAATGTACACTCTACATATTTGCACGTGTAATTCTTCTCTGACGGTAATACAACCCTAGAATTCTGTATCAAAGCAAGCCATCATCACTTTGGACACCATGGACCTTGCAAAAGGAACGTAACTCAAACTATACCTGTAATTCAACAAAAGAACATCAACTTTCAAGTATAAAGAAATTATATTTACGATGTCACAATCTTAGAAAGATAACAAACTCGAGTAGATGCACATCCAGTTCTATTTTTAACCTAATACTCCTATCTGCCCTAAGTTTGAGCCAAATGCAAAAGTTAGATAAATAAGAGATTATTACCAGCGTCCTACACATAAAGTTACCATGTTCATCAATAAAATTACACATACAACTTGTCAACATACTAGTTTATTCCAATTCTCAAAAAATTATTCAAGACTCTGACATACCAGATAAGTGCACCAAACTCCAATATAATTGACAACAGTGTCAGTAGCTTGTTCCGCACCTGATACAAGCAAAATGTAGATGAGACACAGAATGGAAAAGTTCGTCAAAACCCAAAATGAGGAAACTAAAAATGTGACTCATACAGTAACTCACATATAGAGCACAAAACAGTGCAATGATAATGCTTGCTATATAAATAGCAGTGGCATATATACGAACTGGGTCAAGCATCATTGTCGCTTGTCGTTTAGGCCCTATGAGGAACGCTGTGCTGCCACAAAAAAAAAAGCAAGTGAAAATCAAACACAATGATATAAAAAAAGGAAGAAATCCCGGTTATGGATGCTATATATTCTCTTATTCCCTATTATCAAGTCTACTCTCTATAGCCTCCTTGCGTACTACTTATCCTTGTTCCCTATTCTATTCTCTCATCAGAAGATGAGAAAAGTTAGATTAGAGATTTCCTATGTGATGGAGTAGCGGGAAAGGAAATATTAACGGAAGAAGGTCGTGACTTCTTTTAAGGAAGGTCAGAGTCTGAAACATTTCTAAATCGAACAGACCTCTCCTTCGAAAGAAAAATGATTGGTTCACTAAAAAGTTAAGAAATTCATGGATTTGTGTGTGGAAAGGAATAATGAAAGGGTATCTGACTTCTCAACATATATGAGACTCCTAGTTGGAAATGGAAAATAAGTGTGTATGGTACACAACTAAAAATGGTTTTCTAGAAAATATTTTCTTAGAAACTTTATACTCATTTTCTTGTGTACAGAAAGTAAGCAAAAACAGTTATCCCAAGAGTTATTATATGTAAGCTAGCAAAACACTATGGGGGTGAGATGGGGCAGAGAATGAGAAGACGTCATTTTCCTCATTTTTAAGGAACTTGTTTTCCTTAGAAATAAAAAATCCAAAATAGTTCCGAACATGGGGAAATGGAAAATGTTTTCCTCCCTACCACACCCTAAATTTGTTTTTGGCTTGACGTTTGGTGGGAGGAATTAACATACAGAGATGCTTCCTGGCTATACTTGACACAAAGAAGTACCAACACCAAATTAAAATTAGAAGACAATGAACTTGTTATCCCTACTTCCATTAGAGAAGTCACTGTCCTCATATTTAAGGAACTAGTGGGGTGGTTTCCCTAAAAAATCCAAAATTGTAACGAACCAACATGACGAACTTTTTCTGAAAAATCTTTTCCTGCCTACAATACCCGAAGTTCGTTTTTAGTTTGCATTTGGTGAGAGGAATTAACGTACAGAGATGCTTCTTGGCTATTTTCCATTGCAAGAAACAAAGAAGTACAACACCAAATTTATTGTCTTATGGTAAATGTTGGGCTGATAAAGAAGGTTACAGCGAAATATCATAGGATATAAGTCCTCAAAAAACACATATGATGGTAAATGTTGGGCTGACAAAGCCTAACATATTAACAAAATAAGTGTTGCAGATATGTAAACATTAAGATGAACGAGACAGTCAAAAGATTAAACAGGATTAGAAACTGGTGGCTGACTGTCTTAACACCCCTTCCACATGAAAACATCTAGAGCAAAGAGATATCCCTCTATTCGCAATATTATCAAGAGTAAGAACAGCCACATAGGCTAAAAGTCAAGTTAAACATGCTACTTTATGAGACACTTAGATTTTCCAAATATGCTTTCATGCCAGTTGGTATTTTGTGCTCAATCTGCTTTAACATCTTACATGCTACTTTATGAGACACTTAGATTTTCCAAATATGCTTTCATGGCCAGTTGGTATTTTGTGGCTCAATCTGCTTTAACATCTTATACCCGTCCCTCACCTTGTACATACCTTTGCCATGTCCCTTCCACCATAAGCAGTCTCCTCCATTTCTTCATCCTTGAAATGTCTCCAAAAACTTGTATAATTCAATCAATCCAGAAACCTCTCAATCATTCAAAGGTCTTCTGAGTCATAAATCCCAACCCTGATGATTCCATATCTCAGCCACTTCCTTTCTCTATTATTGGGTCAGGGTAAAAATATATGAGAATAAAGCCTTTAGCCAGTAGAACTCATCCACCTGTCTGTCCAGCGAAGAGTTTTGTTACATTGAATACCTTTATATCAGTTACTATCCAGGAAAGGGCAGTAGAATCTGATGGTTCTCCAGAGACAAACTCCATACAGGGTGGTAACTTCTTAAGAAACCCACTCATCCAAAACCCATATTTAGTTTTGGTGGGTATAACTCCACAATCACTACACCTTGAGAGCTTTACTCTGATGCTTGAGGTTTGTCTTTTTGATGCCTAACCCCCTTTGATTTTTCCTTCTGATAATATTTTTTCAATATAACTAAATGGAAACCTTTCCTTATTACCTTGCAAAGAAATCATTTTCTGGTTACATCCAGCCTCTGTGTAACTGCCTGGGTATATGATACAGGCATCATACATGTTGGTAGTGCAACTATTACAGATTTTATCAAGGTAAGTCTGCCTCCTAAGGATAGTATTGTGATTTCCACCTTGACAACTTCTCACACTTCTCCTGAACTACATTCCAGATTTCTATGGACCTTGATTTTGCTTCCAAAGGCATGCCGAGGTATACTGAAGGGAGGTCACCTACTATACCTAGATTTTGTATCAGCTGCTTTATATTAGGTACCAAATTAATTGTGTTAAATATGGTATCCTATTAGACAGTGTAGATGTGACAATATCATCAATCTCTATAATTAGGCAATTAGGAGATTAGTAATACTCTTATTAGTTTCCTTCCTTTATTTACATTCTTTCTAACACTATTTAATCCCACTAACGTGAAAGAATGATCAAGACACTAATTCCCAAATTCTATTCTCTTCTTTTTATTTGTCATCATATCAGAGCGCCTTCATTTCTCTAATTTCCTTCTTTTTCTCCAAAAACAGATTCTACAAAACAGAATCAAACAAACAAAAATACGTCTGTCAGTTTTGTTCTACTCTGCTACTGCTGGTTTCTATATCTTTCTGGTGATAAATAATGCCTCCACGCAACAATGACCGCCCTTTGATATGCAACAAATGTGGTTTATAATGGAGACGATATTTTCCCCAAAAGATGACAGAGATAGATCATCTCAATCTATCACATTAACTGAAGCAAACTATAAGACTGCCTTCAGTACCACGCATGAAGGCAACAGTCATCAACTTCATCAATTGCTTGCACAATGCAACCCGGTAACTCCTTTGCTTATGCCGCATAGTCTTCATCTCAGGAACAATGCATTCTTGCTGGCGCTTCTGACCATATTAATGGAAACAAAAATTATCTCTCAACTCTTATTACCCCTTATTGATACATATGATTCCGAACCCAAGTCGGGCACCACCAAGACACAACCTGCTGTGTATGGATAGTCCTATTATTGTTATACTAATTGAATCCTATTTGGATTATACTACTGTAGCATTAGAGACATCCTATAGTGTATATAAACACATCCTTGTATAGAAATAAAGTAAGCCGCATAATAATAATAATTGAATTATATCTTTCGTGGTCTTATATGGTATCAGACACCATGACAGGAGTGAATTCCTCCATCTCCTCCGCTTCTTCTTCACCCACAACTCTTAGCCATGCTCACCACGTTATCTTCATTACACTTACCTCGAAAAACTACGTTTTTTGGCGCGCACAACTATTCCTTTCCTCCGTGGCCAAAATCTTCATGGTTAGATTGACGGGTCTACTTTGTGCCTAACGTCAACTATCAGCGACACTGTTGATGCTAAGCCAAACCCAGATTACACATGATGGATACAACAAGATCAATTAATCCTTAGTCTTCTTATCTCATCCTTCTCCAAAGAAACACTTCCAATAATCATTGGAATGAATACATCGAAGGAGGTCTGGGATGCACTTGTAGCTACTCTATCTTCTCCATCTAATACACGGGTTCTCAATCTCCATATGCATCTACAGAACTTAAAACAAGATGATCTCTCTTTCACGCAATACTTACACAAGGCCAAACTCATCCCGGATGAAATTTCTGCTGCTGGACGACCACTTATTCTTGCAGACCAAAATATATATATCTTTAAAGGGTTGCAATCAGAATTTAAAGGCATTGTTACTACCTTATCAGCCCGTCCCAAGCCAGTTGCTTTCACAACTTCATAGTTTATTGCTAAATCACGAGTTCATCAATGGCTCCTCATTCTCATCCCTCTCTTTATCATCTTCTACCCCTTCGAAATCCATTAACCAATCAACAACCAACCTTAGCAATAAAAGTACTCCAAATGACGGTAAAGTCAACCCCAATTTCAACCGAGTAAGAGGTCTTCATATCGTGGTCGTGGTGGACGTTCCCATCAACGAACTTTCTCCAATAACAATTAGCAATGGAACTCCTATGATTCCCATCCTAGATGCCAAATTTGCAATGGCGGCAATCATCTTGCTAACACTTGTTATCAACGCCACAACAATTCACCCTATCCTACTGCATGCCTAGCTTAACCATCCACCGCACCACCACCACCCACACACAAATAATCAATGGTTTCTAGATACAGGCGCTACTTATCACATCACCCCAGATCTCACTAATATTCATCAAGTTGAAGAGTACAAAGGACCAGATCAAGTTCATGTCGCCAACGGCCATGGCCTTTCCATCCACCACACTAGTAGATCTCTTCTTACCTCTCCTCTCGCTCTTTTTCCCTTAAGAATATTTTACATGTTCCCACTATTACAAAGTCTCTTCTTTCTGTTCAGTGTTTTGCTATCGACAATAATGTTTTTTTTTTAATTTCACCCATATCACATTCTTGTTAAGCATCTAGATACCAAGAAGCCTCTTCTTTCCGGTCGGAGTAGTGGTGGTCTCCACACTCTCAATTCATCTCCTCCAATGGACCCTTCCTCTTCCTCTGTGTCAGCTCATTATTCCATCAAGGCATCTCCTTCATGTTGGCATCTTCATCTCGGTCATCTGCATGAACGAATTCTTCAACAAATGCTTAGGAAAAATAATTTGCCTTGTAATAGTTCTAAATTTAATAATGTATGTAGTGCTTGTCAATTGGGCAAGTCACACAAATTATCTCTTCCTTTGAGTCTCAATAAAACTTTTTAAATTTTACAATTATTATATGTCGATATTAGGGGTCAAACTCCACTTCTTTCTTCACAAGGCCACAAATATTTTTTAATTTTTGTTGACGACTGCACAAGTTATACTTGGGGATTTCCCATTTCGAACAAGTCCAATACCTTAGCAGTGTTTCAAAAATTCAGAATTCTTGTTGAGCGACAATTCAACACTAAAATGAAATTTATACAATCTGATTCGGGAGGGGAATTTCATTCTATGTTGCTTATTTTATCTAATCTTGGTAACTCACATCGTATATCATGTCCACATACCCATGAATAACAAAGTAAGGTTGAACGAAAACATTGACATATTGTCAAAACTGGACTTAGTCTTCTTGCTCATAGTTCTACTCCTACTCGCTACTGGCATTTTGCATTCGAATCAGCAGTCTATCTCATTAATCGACTCCCTTCATCTACAACTAATGGTCTTTCTCCATATGAACTCGTCCATCACTCCATACCCAACTATGGTTTTCTAAAAGCTTTCGGTTGCTTGTGTTATTTGTACTTACGCACCTACAACAAGCACAAGTTTGATTTTCGAAGCAAGCCTTGTGTCTTCCTAGGATATAGTCCCAGCCACTTGGGCCATAGATGCCTTGATCGCTCCACTCAAAGAGTTTATACTGCCCGACACATCAAATTTGATGAGAGTGAATTCCCATTTGCCGAACCTTCTATCCTTGGCCCTCCCCCATCCCAACCAACTTCATCACACCTTTCGGTTTCTCTCCCTATTGCTATTCCTCCAAATTCCGGTCCTCCACAACAGCCCACACCTCCTAGTGTATTTGCACCCGCACCTCGTGACACATTTCATTCTTCGTCATCACATTGTAGTACTAGTCACGGTCTCCACCAAACTACTGTACCCATCACCTCTCCTAGTGAATCTTGTCCTTCATCGTTGACCTTGACCCTGCCTACACCACCTCCAATAGCCGACTTCTCTATTTACAATCTTCTTCCTAATCCGCCTCTACCACCCAAGCCACAAACATCAAAACTCATCACATGAAGCTTCGTAATATGAAGCCTTCCACTAATTTAGCTTCCGCCTCCAATCCATACCCTCCAACATTTGAACCAACTTGTTTCACTGAAGCAAATAAATACAAAGAATGGATAGTTACCATGACATCCGAAATGGATGCTTTGCTCCGCAATGATACATGGTCCTTGGTCCCTTATGATTCATCAATGAATGTTCTAGGGTGCAAATAGGTGTTTCCTATTTAAAGAAATTGCACTTGTGATATTGATCGTTATAATGCTCGCCTCGTCGCCAAAGGATTCCATCAACTGGAAGGCCACGACTACTCTAAAACTTTCAGTCTGATTATCAAACCAACCACTATTCACATCGTCCTTTGCATGGCAGCAACACATTGTTGGTGTTTACACCAATTGGATGTCCAAAATGCTTTCGTGCATGGGGATCTTCAAGAGCAAGCTTTCATGTCTCAACTATCAGGTTTTACTCATCCTCTTTATCCTAACCACGTATGTCACCTGAAGAAGTCTCTCTGCAGCCTCAGACAAGCACTCAAGGCCTGGTATATGCGACTTCTTCATTTTCTCGAGCATATGGGATTTGTTGCCTCCAAATCACACTTCACTGTTTATTATTTGCAGAGAAAATGATGTAACAATATATATCTTGGTCTATGTAGATAATATAATAATTACGGGGAGTCACACCTCATTTTTGGATTCCATTACTTCGAAGCTCAGGCCCGAATTTTCCATACGTGATTTAGGTCCATTAAGCTACTTTCTTGGTGTTCAAGTTTCTATAGGGCGAGATGGTATTTTCCTCTCTCAACACCAATATATCAACAATCTTCTTTCTAAGCCTGGCATGCAACAGTGCAAACCTTTAGTAACCCCTACGGCAATGAATACAAAGCTTGATAGAGAGGACCAACCCACTATTTTCTGATGCAACTATGTATCGCCATGTTGTCGGGTGCATTACTATATGTCACTCTCACATGCCCGGGCCTTGCATTTGTTGTTAATAAAGCATGTCAATTCATGCACAATCCCACGGAAAATCATTGGGCTACTGTTAAACGAATCTACACTACTTACAACACACTCAATATCATCGCTTTCACATTCCTTGCTCATCTAATTTGCTACTTCAGGCTATTCGAATTGGGCAGGCTGCATAGATGATTGCAAATCCACATGTGGCTATGCAATCTATTAAGGTGTTGCTCTTGTCTCTTAGTCCTTGAAGAAACAACGCACTGTCTCTAGGTCCTCCACTGAATTCGAGTACAAAGCTCTTGCCGATGCAACTGCTAAATTAACTCGGGTCCAATCTCTCTGGTCTGAGTTAGGCATTTGTCTCCCAAAGGCTCCAATTCTTTGGTGTGACAACATTGATGCGACGTACCTTTACCTTAATCCAGTATTTCATGCTCGGACAAAGCACGTAGAAATTGATTTTCATTTTGTTTCTGACAAGGTTGCTCGAAAAGATCTCTTTGTGCAATTCTTATCCTCCAAGGATCGAATTGCGGATGTTTTTACTAAGCCTCTCTCGTCCACCAAGTTCGAGTTCATGTGATCCAAGCTGAATGTGTTTCCTCCACCATCACTTGCAAGGGGATTATTGATACATATGATTCCGAATCAAAGTCGGGCACCACTAAGAGACAACCTGCTGAGTATGGATAGTCCTATTATTGTTATACTAATTGAATTCTGTTTGGATTATACTACTGTAGTATTAGAGACATCCTATAGTGTATATATATACATCCTTGTACAGAATTAAAGTAAGCCACATAATTATAATAATTGAATTATATCTTTCGTGGTTTTCTGTCGTATGCTTATCCACTCTATTGTTACTTTGACTAATCGATCAAAGGTTATTCTAGAAGGGATAGGTATAGGCTCACCCTCTGCATTCCATACCTTTAAACACAGCTTTTTTTTGAAGCAGCATGTCCATATAATCTTATTTCCATTAACAAATTAACCAAAAATCAGAAATGTGTTGTAATCTACCTTGGTGATTCAATGTTGCTTTCACTTCAATTACTCCATAATCAACTAAGTCATCTGAGTCTCTCGAAACTGCAAGAAGATGGTTCCCGACTATTTAGTTTATATTTGTTAGAATGTGAGTCGTGTCAGTTTGGGAAACACACTCGTGCCTTTTTCCCAAAGTGCGTCAATAATAAGGCCACCTCTACGTTTGAAATTGTTCATTAAGACATATGGGATCCAAGTTGTGTCAGTTCTTCCTTAGGCTTTCATTATTTTGTGACTTTTATTGATGATTATTGTATGTGCACATGGTTATTTTTAATTTTAAAAAAATGGATACGAGTTATTTTCTATCTTTCAAAAATATTGTGATGAAATTTGCAATCAATTTGGTATTGCCATTAAGAAGTTAATCAACGATAAATACAGAGAATATTTCTCTATTACTCCCTTCTTTTATGTCATTTCAGAGCACATTGCACTTGTCTTCTTGTGCACATACTCCTCAACAAAATGGACTTGTTGAGTGTAAGAAAAAATATCTATCTGAAATAGCTCATATATTGCTTATTCACAATCATGTCCCTGAACGCTTTTGCGGTTATGCCATTGTTATTGCCTGTTATTCAATCAATCATATGCCTTCTTTTCTTTTTGCAGTACAAGAATCCACATTCAATCTTCTATCCAGACCAAAATAGATTCCCCCTTCCTCCAAGAGTGTTGGTTGAACATGTTTTGTTAATAACCTTACCCCTGGAAAAGATAAATTTTTAGCACAAGCCTTTTAAATGTGTCTTTCTCGGTTATTATTGCTTACAAAAAGCACATAAATGCTTTGACCCCTCTACTACTAATAAGTATTTGACCTCTGCATATGTTACTCTTTCGAGTCTTCTCCAATTTTTCTCCTCATACTGAAAATCAAAAGACTATCAATAGTCCTTCCAGTTCCAACTAATCCACCCCCCGCTTCACCTTGGTCTCTTAAGGTATATTCCCAACGACCTCAACCTCCTTGAACATGCTAATCCAGTAAGTATTTCTAACTCTAATACAGGTAAACAAAGCACTCTTGGTGACTCATTACCTACTACAACAATGTCTCCTGCTTCAGTCAACCCAGTATTTTGGACGGCGAGAGACGACGAAAGGTGACAAGGGTCTGCCTCGCCATGCGGCAACGTGCTCACCCTTTGAATCAAGGCGCCAATTAATACCAAAAATTATAAATATTTGATTGCATATATAAATATCCAAAATTTCAATAGCAATAACATATATTAGCAAATATTTCAATTCAAAAATTAATAGTAGATACTAAAAGTTTAGAACTTTAAAAACCCAATAATTCAAAAGAAAAATGAATAAATAATTACAGAAGATATTTTTAAAAATAAAATTATAGACAGCAAGCAGTGAAGACAGTAAGCAGTGAAATAACAAAGGAAAGGAAAAAAGAAGAGTAGAACTCTAAAGAAAAAGAGAAGTAGAGAACTCAAGAAGAAGAAGAAGATCTGAAAAGAAAAAAAAATGAGCAGCACTCGAGACAGTCGTGCGATGAGCAGTTACCACCGACTTCGAGGGAGAAGAGACGCGAGGAGAGGAGCAGTCGTGACAGTCGACTTCAAGTTTCCAATCGCAGCAACAACTCTAGTTACAGTCGATTTGAAGTCTTCAATTGAGAAGAAGTCGTCGCAACATAAGTTTGAAAAAATACCTCCAAGAAAACCCTAATTTGATTATTTGACTTTTTAATTATTAAAATTCATACTTAAAAAAAAGGCGACATCTATTGCATCGCCAATTCCACGTCACCCCTCGCCTTGGCTCGCCTTTTTGATCTCGACACGCCTCACCTTAAATAAGCGAGAACACGTCGCCTCACCAGCGCTCGCCTTTCTAGACATTGGGTGCCAATGTCAACCACTCATCCGATGATCTTCCCGTTGCTCTACATACGAGTACTACAACTACCATCAATCAAGCCCCCATTTATACTTATTTAAATTATCATCGCTTGTCACCTTCATATCAAGCCTTCATTATTGCTTATCCACTGTCAATGTTCCCAAGATTGTCGCAGAAGCATTGCTTCATCCAGGTTTGTATCACGTTATGATTGAGGAAATGACTGCTTTGCATGATTTTAGTACTTGGGAGCTTGTTCCATTACTGAAAGGAAAAACTATTGTTGGATATCATTGGGTATTCAAAGTTAAGGTAGGTTCAGATGGAGCTATTGATTGTCTCAAAGTGAGGCACAGCTGCTAAGGAATACAATCTAATTTATGGCATTGACTAATGGAGATACTTTTTCACTAGTTGCCAAGATGGCTTTTGTCCATCTTCTCATCTTTATGGCAACAATGAAACATTGCCCCCTTTTCTAGCTAGACATCAAAAATGCATTCCTTCACAGAACTTGCACAATAGGTGCATATGGAGCAACCATCAGGATATGTTGACTTCGCCAATCCTTTTATGATCTCTTATACATAGCTATATATCATATACGCATGGTTATACACTATTTCTACAATATTGATACATTACACATACATGTGTCTATTTAGTCGGAAAAAAGAATTGGTTGATGGTACATTTATGTAAGAAGCCTAGCAAAATAACATTAGGTGATTTCTTCTCATCCATTTAAGCTTTGATGGCAGAGTTATCCTCTACATGCGCTGGTGGGAGATAGCAAGCATTTAGTAGAATAGTCGAGATGCGTACAAATTGGCCCGGACACCACCATCTTAAACAAAAGAACATCTTGTCACACAAGAAAATTAGTACAAAGACAAAGAAGACGCAGCCAATTTTTAAAGGATAAAGGAATAAGAACCTCTAATGAGAATCAACGCTCTAAGAAAATGATGTAGAGTCATGTCGATTGTTTCCACAAAAGGTCACCTGCCTCACCTGGATTGTCCTAAATGGAGTAACTCCTACCCTGGACAATCTCAAATGAAAAAACATTGTCATAGTCAACAGATGTTATATGTGGCTATATGACTCGGAGAGTATCAGTCATCTCCTACTACGTTGCCCATTTGCAACAGAATATCTGGAAATTTTTTCTGCCTATTTTTGGTCTGCAATGGGTCACACCACACCACACACTATCAAGGATACTTTGACAAGCTGGAATTTTTGGAGAGTTGACAAATCAATCAAGAAGATCTGGTGATTGAGTTCAGCACCAATTTTTTGGTGCATCTGGAAAGAAGGAAATAACAAATGCTTTGATGGGATTTCAACACTAATTCACTCTCTTTAAGTTTAGATGTTTAGTCCTTTTATTTAGTTGGTAATATAGCTCCCCTGTAAATAGTATGGACAGTTTTTTGGACTTTGTTAGCTCCCTGGTTTTAGTTTAGACTTTACTGTAATGGAGCTAACCATTTTTACTAACTTTTTGCTCTCGTAGCCTCTTCCTGATGTTTTTCAATGATAACTACTTACTTCATCAAAAGAAAGAGCAGACTGTCAAACCATGAAAGGAAGATGATTAGGGGAAATTTTTCCACACTCACTGTGGTAGCCAGCTAGTAAGCAGGAACTACACAGTCAAACCACTCACGCCTAGTGCCACCAGAGGAAGAGCAATAAATGAAAACATTATCTTTTTTGTCCCTAACTTAGCATCCTTCTGTGTTACTTTGCATGACGATTGAGATATAGGCTAATGATGTCAATTTCATTAAGGTTAAGTGATTGATGCTGTGGGCCTACATACTAGTTATCTCTGGAAGACTATAATTTCCTGACAGAACTTCAAAACAACACCCCTTGTTCATCAAAAACGCAATGAAATGGGTGGAAAATTAAAGTGCTCCAGCTATTTTTTAAAAGATCAGGAAACAGGACTTTTCAAAGCAACTGCCAAGAACAAGTTTGTGGTATTCTGCAAGGTTTGATGATATTTTTGCATAACAAGTACATATTTGCATCTTCCTTGGGAAAGAGTGCATCATAATTTTCACTCGGAAAGACTTCCCGGCATACTTGATCTATAGCCACTACCATTATTAAGTGAATCCTTTTCACACTTATCATTTGTCAAGTATATAGGCCTTCAATGCAAGAAAAATAAACAGAAAGAGGTAAAACGAAATTGCTGTAAAGCTGCAGGGACCCAAAACAAGTAGAATTAACATCAATTAAGTAATACAACAATATCTAAATTTCTGTGTCATCAAATTAAAAAGAGAGAAAGTAAAGCATTTACTTATCCAAGAAATGAGAAAAAAATCATAGAACGCTAGTTTATCAATCTTCCCAAGACCTTATAAAACACAAATTCAGCACCCGAGGAAAAGCCCAAGAACACCAAGGCAAATCTAAAAAACACTTGGTTAGATCAGTGCACAAAAGACAGATATCTCACTAAAAGGATTCCTAACAAAAAGGTTGCACGGGAATTAAGTCAAATGACCTGTTTCATTACTTATTTCTGTTTATAGTTAAGGTAGAGAATCTATTAAATGGTACCAAGATGGTATAGGAAAAGAAACGAAAACAGCATAAAACAAAAAGAAGCCTACTACACTCATCTTCCTATCATATACAAGAAACCCATACTGATTTCAAACCATCTATTAAGCTTTTTCACAGCAGAAGTACAAATTTAGTAAATGTTTATCCATAATTTTAGAAATGTATTCTCTGCCCTACAAAGCAAGCTTTGTTCCTTAAGCCCTAAAGTGAGGCTCAAAACGTGTTGAGCGCTTCGTCTCGCTTTATGTGCGCTTTAGTGTTGTCATTAAGGCTCCAAGGCAAGCATTTCCTTGCTAATGAGCCTCTTATGAAGAATTTGAAGCTAAACAATTGATAGTTCACTCTATCATAATTTTATTCAATTTCGTTGATCATATATTTTTCATTCATGTTTATAAATATTAGTCTTGGACTAAACATATATATTTTGTTCTTTTCTCCCTTTGCGCCTTGTTTCGTTAAAGCCTACGCTTTATTTGCGCTTTGCGCCTAAAGCCCCCACAGACCTTAGAGCTTTTTTGCGCTTTTCGCCTTTGATAACACTGTGTTCCTCTCAAGCAATATTGTCCATAAGATGCACTGGAATAGTTCCAGTCCTCCATATCTGCTTTATCTCTATTGGTATCACCTGCTGCTGCCAGACATCCAGCAAAATTTTCAGTCTGAGGCGTCACCGAATTAATACCACGGAGATTTAGGAATAACTCCCAACATTCTCTAGAAAATCTGCAACGGAGAAAAAGGTGCTCAACTGTTTCCTGATCTTCTTCATGCAGGAAGCATCTACTACATAGGTCAAAACCTCTTTTCTACAAGTTATTTTGAGTTAAGCATCCCCCCCCCCCCCAAGTTGCAATCCATCGAAAATATCCTAATCTAAACTTGTGTCTTCCATACCATCTTCCAAGGTCAAGAACTATCCCACTGACCTGGCTGCTTTATCAACATACTATTGCAATTCTTGACTGAGAATTTCTCGTCTTTACTTGCCAGACAGGTCAGGTATCCACCTTATTCTGATCAATATAAACTGATCCCAATTGCTGAAGCAACTGACAAAATTCTTCTATCTCACAATCATTTTCAAATTTCTCCGGAACCATGGCTGTCAACCAGAGTTAGAATGAAATTCAGCAATATTACCATCCTTTTTAGCAGAGAAGTTAAACAAAGTAGAAAATTGTGTTTTAAACATTTTTCACCAACCCACTAATCTGTCCAGAATCTAATGTTTTCTCCATTTGCCAGTCTAGTAAATTGAAAGATGTCTTCCAAAAGTCTTCTTATGCCATTCCATACTCCCCATTAACAGTTCTCCATATATCCTTCTTCCCATATATGGGCATTAATAAGCATTTTCCACACTTCCTTACTTTCCTTGCTATACCTCCACAACCATTTGAGTAGCAGACTTCCATTATCAAGACTACAATAATCTACCATATTAAACAAAAGATTTCTGGGTATGTAGTTGTATTATAGTAGATTATGTCTACAAAGAGAACAAGATATTTCATTACACTATCAAAACAACATACATGTTGTGTCAAATGGTAGAAAGGTTATCTGACAGCAGTGATTATCAAATGATCTATGAGTTGCAGATTTAAACAGTATGTAGTACAAATTGGAAACATTGACAAAGCTTAAGCCTTAATGCATCAAAACATGCATCATGCGGGAAAATATTGAGATGGTCTGGACTTGAATTGGTGAGGTGATGTCAGGAACGGTTAAAGAAGCATTGCTTTGTTGGATCCGTACAAGACAAGAGAGAAGATGTAGGGCTTTAGATGTTGCTCCACTAGCGCTTATGTAGATTGTACGGAAAGAGAAAAATAGGGAAGCTTTTGATGGGAATGACGGGATATAGAAGGGTGTGGTATAATTGAAGAAGAGCCTCTTATCTGATTTCTTTTTGGTGCACCAGGGTTCCTATTTGTAAAGAACATTGGGTGTTGTTTGTTGAAGCTCACATTTTCTATATGGATTTTCTACTTTTTGATATACTTCTTGTACATGGGTGTTGAAATCTGATCTCTTTTTGGTGCACCCACAAGGTTCCAATTTTTATAGACATTGGCTGTTGTTTGTAGAAGCTCACATTTTCTATATGGATTTACTTCTTTTTGATATACTTCTTGTACATGGGTGTTGAAATCTGATCTCTTTTTGGTGCACCCACAAGGTTCCTATTCGTATAGACATTGGGTGTTATTTGTAGAAGCTCACATTTTCTATATGGATTTACTTCTTTTTGATAAACTTCTTGTACATGGGTGGTGTTGAATCCACAAAGTCTACAAACAAGGAAGCTATAATTAATGCAACTACGAATCTGATGGGAAGTGCGATCTTGGCACAGGATGAACTTTTCACCCTTCATTTCATAAAATTTTATTTCATTATCAACAAAAATCAAAACATGCATCATACAAAACAAATGGAAACAGAGAATGTTATCACTGACCTTCCAAGAGCAAGCAAATTCCCAAAAGAAAATGTTATTCCAAACTTGATTGGATTGAAGAAAACCAGCATTGACTGTCTTAAAGAAAACAATTACATATGCATGAGATCTTATGTCAACTGTGCGATTATTCTATAAAAAGTGACACTAAAAAACTAAAAAGATTATACTACAGAAAAAAAGTTTATGCTGCCAAGAAAATAAGTTAGCAAGTGAACACTTCATTGAAGAACAAAAGAACTAATAAGCTGATGTTATTCAACAAAAAATCCTTAAGATTAATGTCCAGTTAAATTTAACCATTAGTTCTGAACAAATTTGTACACAAGAAATCATTGGTAGTGCACATAATATCTCCAATAATTATGACCAAAAAGACTCAACTGAAAAATATTAACTTTTCAAAATAAACATAAATTGTCAACAAAGCAAGAAATACATTGGTCAAGGACTTAATTCCTCATCATTGCTATGAAGAGGTTGGAAAAGAAAAGGCTAGTCCCCTTTTACTCCTGTCTCCTGTAATACATTTGTAAAGCACCAAATCCAGATATCTTCCTTAGATCAATACTACCAAGAATTTAATCCATCCTGCTCCCACAGACAACATAAGAAATGGTATATGACAATATATTCTAGTCTTAAATCTAGCCATCTCTTTGCGTCTAATTATCACTCTCACTAAAAACTATGATAATTTTGAAGAAAGAATATAAAGAAAGTGAAGCATCTTCTGTAGGCCCATTAGGTATAACAACACCAATTAAGAGTTGTGTCACAATTCAAAACGTAGCAGGTATAACAACACCAATTAACAGTTGTGTCACAATTCAAAACGTAGCAGAACCACTCAAAAAGTTACTGTTTTAGCTAATGAGCTGAAAGCGACAAGCATGTAATGTTTTAAAGCCAAGAACCTATAAAGATAAGTTACAACACAACAAAAGCCCATTCCAGCAGTCACCTATAAAGCAATAAATTCTTTTTGACTGGAAAAAAGTTGAACCAATAGGTTACGCATCGCTGACTCAATGTAATGCATTCCAAGATCCAAAAAAACTAGACATGGAAATGAAAGAAGAAAAGGAATTAGAGAAGTCAAACTCACCAAGAGAGTACAGGCGATACCAGTTGTTAAGCATATAGCGAAACCATAAAGCCTCTGTTGAAAAGAAAAAAGTTGAACATTGTTGGTTACTGGTTACATATATCATAGTGCATTCAATTTATGCAAGAAAATTCTGTATAGATGTGCTGAGGCCTCACATTCTAAGATGAATAAAGCAGATTTTTAATAGACCAACGGACAGTGGGCATTTCCACTGATCACCATAGTTAGTTCTTCTTGGTTAAATCTCACTAAAAGCACGTGTTATATTTTCTTCAACATTTTTCATGTTGTACTCAATTAAAAAGTAGATTCTTTTTAGCCCATTACTGATCATATAGGAGGCTTACTAAATGGAGAGAGGAAATCTGGAAAAGCAATGTAGAAAACAGAATAATGAGAAAATCCCGTTCACAAGTCAATACACACTAAATTGACACGTCTGCATAAAATTAAGTTAATTAACAAGTCCGTTCCTTAGGGGATTGAGAATATCCAGGCCCTTTATCCAGCCTTTGTGAATCCTCTCTAAGTTTACATTTTATAGGCAGCAACAACGGTGCATTTCAGTAGTAATTACATCAGGAGTATAAAGTAAGCAAAACCAAAAGATTTATCATCTATATCCCTCCTAAACTATCTAAAAGGTGAGTAATAGCCTCCACCTCTTTGGGGAGGACATGGTTACACCAAAAATAAAGGTTTATAAGTCAGTTCAACTTCAAACTCTGGAAAGGGATGCTCTTCTTTACGAAGCATCTCTGGTTCCTTCCCTTCCAAATTGTCCAACAGATTCAAACGAGGACAATCTTCCATCTCTCATTGTGACCTGATGTATCCCTTCTCCATTCCAGCATGCCAGAAATCTGAGGTGTGTCTTGGCATGGACCGGATGCTTCCCCTCAAATTCAAAAGACCTGCCACAGCTTCTGTCACTCAGCAATGGAGGAAGAGATGGTTTGTTGTGTCTGTTTTTATCTCACTAAAAAGAACCAGGAGCATAACTGCCTTCCCCTTTTCATTAGATTGTCCTGAGATAGTACTGCTTCCCTAGCTACCAACCAGGTGAAACAAACCACCTTGTGAGGTGTATTAATTTTCCATATCTTACAAGACAATTAGGTTGTCCTGAATCCTCTCATCTTTGGCGCCTATCTTACAAGGTTTCTTCGTTTTTTCTATATATAGCTATGTCTAATGAGTACTAAATGGTTAGGTCCTTCAAACTACTTAAAGAATCGAAAAACATCATCATAAAACAATGCTGCGATTTCAAATGATGCAACGTGCTTCAATGCAATGTCCAACATGACATGTGAGGAAGACATGAAGATGTCTTATACCTTATTTTCTTTTCTTTTACTACCACTAGTACTTGTTTCTCAAATTGTCCAAAGATAACCACCTGTTAAAGCTTAAAAACAAGCCTGTTTCTTTGGGGATTTATACATGTGACTGACACTATAACATACATTTTAAGTTCACTCAACAAGGCTCATCCTAATCTATGTAAAGATTATTGACTTAGCCCTATCGTATCAACTTTATACTGGAGCTCATCTAAGTTGCTCGGACTCTTCAGTTTTGGTGCCGCAACCGTGTCGACACGACATGGGTGTAGGTGGGTCTGGGATCCGTGCCCAATTTGGTCAACCAATTATGGGTGCTTTGACCAAAATTGATGGGAAAAGTCTAGATAGTTATAATGGTTACTGTAATCAATACAAAAGCTAAGGTAAAATTGAAGAAAATGAAATATCTTTTATATAGAAATTTCTATGTCACTACTTTTCCTTTATTCTCCTTCCTGTATTTTCCTCAAATTCTCCACATAATATCTTATAATTTAGGTTTTACAACTCGATTTTTGATATTTTAATTATTTTTAGGAGAATCTCCGCCACCCGTATCCATACATGAATCCATATCTCCGAATCTTAAAAAATTAGATCATGAAGGATCCGACTTGTAGATCTGCACCCGTATCGGACACACACACACCTGAGTCGGAGCAACTTAGGAGCTCATCATGTTAGACAATTTGATATTAAGATTTCACATCAACATTTCTGATTGACATACTAACTTACCTACCTCTAATTTATTTTTCACTTTTTGGTTTTCACCCAAAATTTTAATACATCACATCAATGCTTAATGCAAAAATTGGTTAAACAATCAAATCCCATGTTGTATCAAATAAAGTAGGTAAAATGGAAAAAGTGGGCTCTTTGGAAACAACAGTACCTATCATTTGGGGTAATTAATAAATAGTGTTCTTGATGGAATTGCAACCTATCTAATGTCTCTGATCCCCATGCCAGCTAGTGTGGAGAAGGATATTGATATGATCAGAAGGCAATTTTCAACGTTACCGATTTCAAAAAAAAACAAAAAGATCAGAAGGCGATTCCAATGGTAAGGCAATGCAGAAAGAAGGGAGTTTCATTTAGTAAAATGGAGAATTGCGACAGATCACAAGAAGGAAGGATCTGGGAGTTAGAAATCTTAGAGCTCACTATCAAAACATGCAATATTTATGCTATGGAGGTTAAGTGATGGGAATAAGGTTCCTGGAAAGCAGTGGTAGAGGTGATTTATGGAAGATAGGGCTTTTGGTCACCTAAAGCAGTGAAGACTCCATATGGAGTAGCTGTTTAGAGACAGATTTGCAATCTCTGGAAGGATTCGACAAGTATGATGTTTGAGGGTAGCCAATGGGAAAAAGATCAGACGTTGGAAGATAATTAGATGGTAAAGGTTTGCTGAAAATCAATTTCCCAAATTGTACAGATTGACCTATAATCCGGAAGTCCTCTTAGCTGATATATTTATTGATTCAGGATGGAACTTCCAGTACAGAAAGAATCACTTTGAAAGGAAACTGCAAGAAGTTGATTCATTTATCCAAAAGATTCAATCAGTAGGGTTAATTCCATATAGAGACGATAGCCTAGTCCGGGAAGTAAGTAAAAAGGTTCTTTTACTGTTAGCCCATTCTATAAAATACTAACTGTTATTCTACCAGTGCAAGTACAAAAGTGGCACTAGAGGATGATCTGGAAAACTACAGTCCCAACAAAAGTTGCGTTCTTTGGTAGGCTAGTCTCTCATGAAGCATTTCTAACACACGAAAATTTGAACAAAAACGCTTGGATACTGTGCAGCAGATGCTACTTGCTAAGTTGCTCGGAATCTTCACTTTTGGTGCCGCACCCATGTCGACGGTGTAGGATCCATGTCCGATTTGGTCAACCGATTTTGGGTACTTTGACCAAAATTGATGGGGAAAGTCTGGACAATTTTAATGATTTATGTAATCACTACTTTTCCTTCAATCTCTTCCATAGATTCATTCCTCAGTTCCCACATAATATTCATAATCAGTTTTATAAACACCTAGTTTAGAGATTTCCTTAAGTTTAGGCAAATCTCCGCACCCGTATCCATTACATGAATCCATATCCGCAAATGTTAAAAGTAGATAATGAAGGATATGACCTGTAGATCCACACTCGTATTGGACACCCACAGCTTAGTCGGAGCAACTAAGGCTACTTGTGTATCTGTGAACCATATTTTTGTGCATTGTAAATTTACTTGGCAGATGTGGGCTGCATTCATAGCTAACTTTTGCATCCATTAAACAAGTCCTACGGCATTCAGGAATGTGTTAAGAGTGCTGGGAAACTGCATGTCCAGATGCATCCTTTTAGAAGATCTGGAGAATTATTCATCTTAGCATATCCTGGACTATATGAAAAAAAAATTAAATAAGAAGTGTTCTGAAGGAAAAAAGGAGCAGTTGCAGACTGTGAAATGTAGTTGTTTGCACCACCTGTACTATTGGAAAGATGGAAATGTTGTTATGAATTTAAATAACAAGGTGGACATGCTATATTTCTTAGGATTCTAATGTAATGTAACCTGCATTTTCTCAATACTTTCACAATCTTGATTCGAGAACATACCCAGTGTAGTGTAATCCCACAAGTGGGGTCTGGGGAGGATTGAGTATCATCTTGATATTGTTTGTAATGAAATCTTACTTTATCAAAAAAAAAAATAACACAAAGTTCTCTCCCTCTCTATCACCCCCTGCCTCCTCATACTGGAAATTACTAACTACATCCACTGCATTCTTATCTTCAATGCCAACTATACACAACAACGACTATATACCCAGTGAAATCACACTGGGCACAGAGTTAAAGAAAGACTGACTTTTGAAACTTGAAGTCTAAAAAAAGCTTTAGATATTTATATGGCTATAAATTAAAAAAGGGTAAAATAAAAAGAGGTTTAATGTTAAATTGGTCCTAAATAGGGAAGTAGGACACTCCTTGTGGACAGACTAAAATGAAAAAGTTGACACATTAATTGGACAGAGGGAGAATATCGGCATCCATAAAAATCCAAGTATTAAACCAGGATTCAGCAGTACCATATCATTTCTTGATACCTTGAACCTCTCGAGCTCAACATTAAACAGTTAGTTATTCAAACAAATTGACTGTCTTAGTGTCATCCGAAATCATTTAGTTACTTCATTTTTTTATTTTAAATTACATCCATCCTAATTGACCAATTCCTTCTCAGTTACCTACAGGAAAGTTTGCATTGTTGAACCTTGTAAGGAGGTTGAAAGGGAAGCATACGATGCTTCAAGGTGATGGAATAAGATTGTGAAGATTCACCAGTAAATAACTTTCTACATTGGTTGAATTTATTCTCCTTTGTTCTCTCAAGGATCCCTACAAACTTGAACCGTGAATGAGGAACAAATGAGTCCACATTTGGATTACGATCTCCTGAGTTGTTACCTTTAAAATTATTGTTTCCCCCAATACAAGTGCTTTATTTATCAATTCGCCTAAAACAGAGTCACAGAAACACCTGCTCCTCATATCCCTAGATAGAGATATTTTCAGTAATATTGGAGTACTAACTAGAGCATTTTCAGACTCAGACTGCTTAGTTAACAAGTATATATATTCCATTTTCCGATATGCTAAGCAGGAATGTCTATTAGAAAAACTCTACTAACACATTTTCAGTGAGCATCCCATTATGTTATTTGAGCAACATTCCAGTAGCATGTAGTGCTTCACCAAACAGGATAGGTCATGTGAGTTAAAAGCACAATTTCAGGATTTTACCATTGCTGGAGTTTATAGAATATCTTCCATTCTTCTAATTTCGCTTCAAGTCATCATGCACAAAGAACTTTGAATAGTTATTTTAACCTTATAGCATTGAGTTACTGGTAAAAAACTCCTTAGAGTTTGAAACAGAAACAAAAAGAAATTAGCGGAACTATTTAGACAATATTTGATCAAAGTTGTGAAGAGGAAAAGAAGTTGAATATGTGTTTTAAAACATTTTGCTATGAAAGAGAAATCTAAGCAACTTCTACTGGGGTTAGATCTATATGGGTCGTCACAAAATAGTTTCATAGTTTGAATATGCATTTATGGTCTGGACTCTGATATACAGGAATGCATAAGGTTTAGGTTATTTTAAGGGATCAATTTGCAGTATGCGTGTTAGCTCAAGTAAAGAGTATGTTCGCCATAAGTAAAAAAGTTGGGATTGAAGAGAAAATGAAATGGCCCAATAAGGGTTACCTGTTTGGTGGACAAAGTGCAGTTGCGATTCAAATCATCCATGAAAGATTCTTGTTGAGGAGCTACTTCTTCATCTTCTACATCCATTCCCACCAACATTTTCATCTTCTCCAGTGCCTGGTTCATTTTCTCCATTTTTTCTCTTCAAACAGAGCAAGATTAACGATGGAAGAGTAGTGTTAAAAAATTATTCAATGGGTTTTGGGTTGAAATTAATGACTGATTATGGTTAAAACATAATTCAATTTAAAATATGATATTTGGTGTACTTAGGTTTGATTTTAAATTTCAAAAATTACACTATTTGGTTTCATTCTGATTTTACTCAAAAAAACAGCCAAAATAATCAAACTCAACCAAGAATTAGGTATATAATTTTTATGATTATTTATACGATTATTTATAGATAATATTTTGTTAAAAGTTTTATTAACTCAAGTCTTAAATTTTAGAGAAAATTGTATAAAAAAACAAATTATTAATTTAAATTAAATGTTACAACCACAGTTTTCATTTAATTATAATTCGTATCAAACACTTGACATTCGCCTCTCTCCCCAGGAAATCTCGCTCGCCACTCTCCCTCGTCTCTCTCACTTTATACAAACACAAATGTAAGCTGATGTATTTGAACAAAATGAGGGAAAATTCTTTATACAAATACAAATACACATATTTTCGTCTTATACACTTATAATTATACAAAGGCAAAAGTATTCATTACCCCCGAACTTGATGCTTTTTTTTAAGTACACCTAAACAATATTCCATTTTGATTACCCCGAACTTGTTTATTCCTCCATTGCGTACACTTTTGTTGTCCACCTGGCGTAGAAATTGACAACACACTCTACTAGGCACGTGTGGAAGTGCTTTTTTGCCACATCATAAAGCTACAACGGAAAAAAAAAACGTAAAATCTCCATTTTTCTTTAATATTTGGAATATTTTAAAATGAAAAATTTGGAAAATGTAAATGAAAAGTAAAGGAAATAAATATTAACACTTACACTTTGTTCGGATCATTATTATCTATTGTTTCATAATGTATTGTATTGTAGTGTACTCTATTGTATTGTATGATATATACAATTTTTGGCTATATTGTATTGTTTGTTGTTGTTTAGTAACATTTTAATTGTTTGGTTTGATTGTATCATATTGTATTGTAATTTATAAATTTACTTAAATATCTTTAATTATCTAGAGTAGGAGGTTGACTAGATTTAAATAATTAGATAAAGGGTAAATAATTTTGACATATTATGTAAAGATATAATTGAAAAAAGAAATTAGAGAACAATGAGAAACACACCAAATTGAGCTTGTTCCAGAAATGGGTTTCATTGTTACGTACAACGAAAATTAACAATAAAGTAAAATATATTTTAAAAAAATATCAAACAAAAACATTATAGGTATGGTTAAAAATACAATAACTACAATGGGATAACAATGATCCAACATAGTGATTACTTGGCAAAGAAGTTCACACAAATTTGAATAAATTTAATTGACCAACGTCCATCTAGAAAGATCCAAATCGAGAAGTTTCACGAAATCAACCCTTGTGTATACCCTAAAACGAACTAATGTGAACTAGAGCTTCGTGAATGTTTCGTGAGTTGATTTTAATTTAAATGAGTTTACATCGTGTTTTTGGCAGTGTGTGAAGTTGGAGGTCAAACGGCCCATGACGTTCGGAAGGTGTGCTCTGGATTAGCGCTTGTGTTGTCTTGAGGTGGTTAAGTGAGTTTTACGGTTTGTTTTGACTTCGAAAAATATGATGTGGGAGTTTCCTAAGACGTACGACGACGTGTTAGGGGTTAACGTTCGGGTAACGAACTCCATCCTAGTATCCCAATGGGGCCCTATAGAAGGGACCCACCTCTTGGCAACAATCTGTCAAAACAACAACCAAACGACGACCCAAGGGACGGTCCGTTGGTCAACCATGGGCGTCGATTGGACCTGCAAGTTCAGTTGGCCAGGCTCCAAATGGATCTAAGTCTCAACCAACGAGACCCCACAAACGTTCCATCCTTTAACAAATGGTCCGTTGGTTCGTCCGTCGATGGAGACTACCCCAAAAATTGTCCTTTTCCTGTGAAGTCTTAGGGTGTTTGGTAAATTCACCCCAAGTCTTTTAGGACCCTAGGATGATATTTTTAGGGTTTATTAGTTATATTAATGTGTTCTAAACCCTAAGACCTAATTTTAGACTTCATTTCCTAAAACCCAAAACCCAAAACCCCTCTCCTTTAGAAGACTCTCTCAAGTCACCATGGAAGCTAAAAGTCAAGAAGGAACTAAGAGGGTTGTTGGTGGTCGTTTTTTCATAAAAAATCATTGGTATTTCTTCAATGTGAGGTATAGTATCCATCCTTGAACTCTATTCCGTTCAAGGAGTCCCTTCTAATGGATTTTCAAAAAGGATTTTCAACCCTAGTTTCTTCTATCTTCAACTCTATATATGGTTCTTGCATGAAAATGTTTGAAATGACTTAATAATGATGTTTCTAGTGTTATTTAATGATTTTAAGGTTAAGACTTCAATGATATCATGTTAAAGCTTTTCATCAAATGTTGGCTTAAGAAATGGGTTAAATGAGCTTAGTTTTGTAGTCTTTGAGCTTTGGTTTTTTTGTGCTGTTAATATGATTTAGATACTGCCCTAAGGTCCTTATTATGATAATATATTGAGAAAATGATTATGGGTGGTGATGGCTTGTTTAAATGGTGAGTTGCTATATTGTGTAATTCTTATTATAAATTGCTCTTGAGTGGTATAGCACCTTCTTGGTGACGGTGTTTACTTGATGAACTTGATATTACTTAGTAGTGAGTGTGGATTTGAAGGCCGAATATGTGAAATGAAGTGGTATTGAAGATAGGTCTTGTATTGTGTTTTGTGAAGCTTGAATTGCATGTTTGGCTTAAATTATGCCTAAATGAAGGATATAATTATGTGAAGCATGTAAAGTGTGTGAATTGATGAATTTAGGTCTAAAGCATGTATAGAAGTCAATGTAAATGAAATGATGTTTATATGTAAGAGGTGCTCACAAGTACACATAAACACTTAAATGAATGTATGAAGCTAAGTTGAGTAACTAGAGCAGTTTGAGGGGTGGAACACTCCTTCGTGAGTTGAGGATGAAGAGTGTTCTAGTAGCAACCTCACTCATCCTAAGAGCCTTTCAAGATAGGTCGGAGGATGAAGCCCTTCGTGAGTTGAGATGTGGGTGTTCACTAGTATCATTAACAATATATTATTAGAATCTGTGGGGGTTATTGTCTAGCAACCGAGAGGATATGAAGAAAGAGGGGTGGTGAAACTTCGTTTGAGTTGTGAGTTGAGATGTTGTATCCCCAATGTATTTCTTGAGATAGACCCTCTTTAGTAGAGAAGGATTACTTAGTAGCAATCTCCTTATCCCCTTGACTTGGCATGCATAGGTGAGTATTGTGCCAAGCAATGTAAAATCTAACGAGAATGACCTTACCTTAGGCAAGTGAGGATCCCTAATCCGATAGGGTTATATCAAGAATCCATGTCGAGCTCTCATTGTCATGTCGGTTAAGCTATCCCCCACAAAAGAATTGAAGGAACTAAGTCTGCTTCTAAAAACAGAACGTGGTGACTACGTAGTGTAGTTGGTGGTATGGAACGAATTATCCGTTGCACTAAGTGACCTTCGGAAAGGGGAAGACTTGGTGCCAAACCTTCTAAAGAGTGTACTACTTAGGGGAAGTGGTTGGTTAGGGACGCGATCTATCCATTGCCACTAGTAGGCATCCAAAGGGAAGTCTTGGTGGTTGTGAGGTCTTTTTAATGTCATGTGATTTGAGTGGTGAGTTATTTTCTCGGGTGGAGTAAGCTTTTGGTGGGTAGTCTTAAGAATCCCTTTGGTGTGTATTGAAGGAGGTGTTTAGACGTTTCCTTCATGTCATACCTTGGAGAGTCTTACGATAACCTCAGTGGGGAAACTTCTACAGAAATGAGCTCACTTCCTCATTGGCAATACCTTGGAAGTTCACTATCTTTGGAGTCTTTAGTTCACTGTAATGTTTTGTATAGTTTACTATAATTTTAGTTAAGTTCTTGAAAAGTGCTCAATCCAAGGGAAGCCATTAGGAGCACTAAGTGGGAGTGGTAGTATGGGATGCTACTATCATATTGCATTTAGTGTTACCAATAAGTACTATTGGAGAAGGGTACTTGCATGAAGTCTGTACGAATGAATGTTTGGCATATGTTTAGTTACGAGTGTGAATTTGATTCCCATATGAGGTAAGCCTATGGTTGGTGGTCTTAAGGATCCCTTTTGTGTGACTTGAAAGGGGTGTATGGGCGTTCCCTTCTTGTCTTACCTTAGGGAATCTTAGGATAAATTGGGTTAGGGAAACTTAAAAGGAAAAGGGTTCACATGATTTGCACTATTCCATTGACTGTAATGTATTCATTATAATAGTCCTTAATGTTAGTGTAATGTGTTCTATAAATTCTAAAATTATGAGATTCTTCTATTAAGTGTTAAATGATGTTTCTTATGTCGTTTTACTTCTTAAATTATGAATATTTTACTTAAGTGACATGAAATGTTCTTTTACTAAAATATCCCTTTTTGCATGTTTTTGCGTATATCATACTTTAGTACATTGTTTATGTACTAACCCCATGATTTTTCCTACTCTATAAGTGTAGGTGTGGAAAGCAAGGTTGCAAAGACTAGAAGGTGAGCTTCAGAAAGTTTATATCAAGGCAAAAATATGTCCTAAATATTCGAGGGGGCATCAAACCTTTACTAGTTTCTTTATTAAAGACTATTATAAGTTCTTTTTTTTAAAGGTAAGGGGCAGTGTCCCTAAGATATTTATGTCGTGTCGTAAGTTGGCTGGTGACATGAGATTCTATAAATTTATAAAAGACTAGTTTATTTTAAATGTTTAAAAAGTTCTGTAATTCGCACTATTTTAGTCTTATGTAATGAACGATAGTCAAAGGACTTGTACAAGACCCCTAAGGGTCAAGTACGCCTTTCCACGAACCGAGGGTTCTTCCTAACTTCTAGGGGATACTTTCGGGTCATGACACATTTACTCTACATAATCGACTAACTTCATGTTTTAGAGATTTAAAAGTTTTGAAATCTACAAAAATTTGACGTCGTCGATTATAGTTCTTAGAGCTAAGGGAGAAGTTTAGTCCGGATGTTTTAGTGAGAAGCTTAGGATGAAAGTTTAAGGTGAAAAACCTAGGTGAAAAGGTGAGAATGTTTACTATTTATTTATCTAGGTGGCAATCCACACCACCACTTCTACCAGCTGTCGCGCACGTGTAGTCACAATAGGAGTAGGTGGACAAAAAAAGTGTACGCGATGGAGGAATAAACAAAGTGGGGGAGGTAATTAAAACGAAATATAGTTTAGGTGTATACCGAATAAAAAGCTTCAAGTTCAGGGGGTAATAAATACTTTTGCCTTGTACAAATACATATCTTCCCCTACCTGTTCTCTTTTGCCTTTCTGTCTTACTCGCTTTGTACAAACACAAATTATACAAATTACATTGTATAATTTGTATTGTTTAAAGTGAGAGAGAGATTTGATATACAAATTTCTTATTTCAATTCAATTGTATACAAATTGAGATTTTATGTAGATACAAACACAACTATTTATACATATGCATGGTAGTTACATATATATAATTATCCAACTGATATAAATATACAATTGATGTTCTTTAATACAAACGAATGTCTGCCTGTGATTAATTAAAATATGATGTTCCATAGTAGACATAAAATTTGTTATGGAGCACAATTTTGCAAACTATAGCTGCAATATATAAATATGATTTTTATGCTTGCTAAACCTAGAAGTTACTCTTAATTTTATCATTTTCTCAAGTCCAACACTTAAATTTTAGTCAAACTGTTATAACCCTAAGTCCAAGTTCATCAAAAATTATATTTTTAGTCTTTACCTACCCTACCTCAAATAACAAGGGTTGTGGTGGATAGCGTTGGTCATGGTTATGACTATAAATCAAATTGAATTGCAATTTGAACCAAACTGATTAGAAAAATTGATATTTAATTTGGTTATAAATTTTGAAAACCGATACTATTTCATTTGGTTCTGGTTTTACTAAAAAACAACCCGCAAAAATAACCTAACCGATCGATAAATTAGAAATATAAATATTTTATAATTATTTATATGTTTTTCTTAAATATAATTTAAATATTTTGTTAAATTTTAATTAAATTAATTCTTTGATTTTACCATTTTATTAAGCTTCAATACTTAAATTTTAGTCCAACATTTACAATCTTAAGTCAAAGTCCTTTATTTTTTACCCACCCTACCTCACATAAGATAGTCACACTTTCTCTTAATGGAATCACTTTATTCGTGTAATAATAACTTCAGTATTGATTAATTACTTAATTGAACCGATACTACTACTACTACTACTACTTCTTCTTCTACTACTACTATTACTACTACTATTACTACTACTACTACTACTACTACTACTTCTACTACTACTACTACTACTAACCAAGACAAGTGAAACCCAATAATTTTAATATAGTTCGGAAGTAAAACAAAAGTCCAATAACAATTACTAATATGAAAAATAAGTCAACTTAATTCAATCACCAAAACCCGATTGTCACATGCACAATCCTCTAAAGTAAATACTAGAATTGAAGTTATATATGCAAGTCTCAAATGACATTGTGTTTCAAGTAAAAATAAAAGCATAAGTTGGAGTAAGAAGGTCTGTTATGATGATAACAACTACCTTAAAAATCTCCACAGAAAGCCTCGGAAATGAAGAGAATCGAAGGTATCACGAAGAAGATCTAAGTCCGTAACCAACAACAATTTGTAGAAGAAAAAGGTGAGTACCAAACAACACGATACCCAACCAAGAGAACCTCTAAACACATGCTAAGGCAACAAAATATGGGTACTCCTTACACCCTAACCAAAACTCCACACTACAATTTGCATAAAACCAACCCAACAACATCAACACTCTAATAGATTATATATTCTCAATAACAACTAAATATTCAATGGACACAAGTTTACAGAATAGCACTCACAAGATCAGCAAAACACAAGTTTAAGTTCATCAATTATAAAAATGTGTAAATGAAATGCAATGTCATGTATAATGAATCATGTATTCCCTGTTGATGCACACCCGTTGTCTGAGACCTAAGGAAGACATATATGTCTATGCATCCATCACGTTATGCGATACGATCCTTGATAATAGTAACCATTGCGACGCACGATACGGTCCTCGAAATGGTTCATCCTTTTATCACATAACACTTATCACAACCATTTCTCATAAACCAGTGCAAATGACATGTGCAAACAATTAAATGAGAATATAACCATTTTGATAACAAGACACAATTCACAACAATGCAATCGTGATAAAACATCAACAAATAGTCCATAATCCTTTATATAATTCTCGAACATAACACAAAAAAATACATGAATATCATAAGCTAACAAGGATTTAGAAATCCACCTGCCTTAGCCAATCGAATAATCACTCCCTGACTTGAGCTTTTCCCTTTCGTTGAGTTTCCAATTCAATGCAATATATTCAAGTACATATTCACAATAAGATTATAAAACTAAAAACACTCATGTAGCTATACGATTAGCATAGAGCCAAAAGCTTGCCCAAATTTATAATTAAGTTCGTAATTCTTGATGCCAATTAACATTTCAACTATTCCAAGTTTCAAGCTTAGGGTTAAACTTCAACTTCTCCAATATCATAAATCAAATGATATTTATACAATTTCTTAACCCAATATTTAATTACCTATCTCAATACGTTAAATTTTTAATTTATAATATGATACATGAAAAAAGAACCATTAACTATAAAATCTAACCGGTCATGCAAATGAACAACTCACGATATTCCAACAAATAATCCCTTCCTCACAATAATTGCATAATGCCATTAATAATATTCACATCCACCATATTTTTACTTCAAATCCCCCTTTTATTAAACCCCCAACAATGTACTAACAACTATTCCATTCTCACACTTTATTTCAATCCAATGATTGACTCATCATGGACAATTATTGGCCCACCATCATATACTCAATCAACCTACATGCCGTATATTTTCAAAATAGCCTCACAGTCCACCTTATCAAACATTCAACAATATACCATAATTACCATCCAATATTTTTTTAATTATAAGATCTTTATTCTATTATCTAACCTTGCCCTCTCGAATGCCAACAATTCATTTATCCTCACCGAACCTCCAAATTTACCCAATTACGGATGACACACTAAATCAGAAGAGAATATTAATTATTCTGTTAAACCCAAATCTCAAATTCATACGAGACTCTATTTTATCACACAATAAATTAGTTAAATAAGTTACAACTAATTGACACTACTAATTTTTACTTGAAGAGATTCGTCATATTCGTTCTACGCCGCTTTTGCTATTCTTTTTTTCTTCTGAATTAATAGTTTATTAAAGCAAACAAAATCCACTAACTTATTTTTTGAATACATGGTTCTAATAGTCTAAGGTCTTAAATAAATTATCACTTTAACCCATTAACTATCAACTAAGTCATTCATATATCTTTACTTATCAATTAATTAACTCTAGTCAAAATTTCAAAAACATGACCTTCCGGGTCATTACATTATCCATCACTAAAAATCATGTTCGTCCTTGAAAAGAAGGTGAAAGAAAGAACCAGAAGCTTCAAAAAGCTAAGGATATCTGGCAAGCATGTCAGACTCTTTCTCCCATTGTCTCTCTCATTGATCGGTGCTTCCACTGCGCCTTTTTCGAAGCAATCTTCTTGGTCTGAAGCTTTCGAACCTACCTGTCCAATATAAGTATATGTTCCCCCTCAAATGTCATGTTTGGACCCAACTCCACTGAATTGAGGGAAAGTACATGTGACTCATTCGGAATATACTTTCGAAGCATAGAGACATGGAAAATAGGATGAACTGCCGACAAATTAGGTGGTAAATCCAACTTATAGGCCACCTGTTCCACTTGGCTAAAAATCTCAAAAGGTCCAATAAATCTAGGTCTAAGCTTGCCCTTCTTTCCGAACCTCATCACACCCTTCATGGGTGATACTCGGAGCCAAACATGATCACCCTCATAAACACTAAGGCTCTAACTCTCCGGTCTGAATAAATATTCTGTCGAATCTGAGTTGTCAACAATATATATTGAATCATACGGACTTGATCCATAGCATCTCTTAGAAAGTTTGTATCCAAAGAGTCTATCTTCGCCGAATTAAACTAACCAATCGGAGATCTACACCATGTACCATACAATGCCTCAAATGGCGCCATCTGGATATAGAGTGATAAATGTCATTGTAGATAAACTCTACGAAGGATAAATATCGATCCTATCTATCATCAAAATCGATCACACACGCCATGAGCATCCCTTTGAACACTTGAATCGCCTGCTCGGACTGACCATCTGTCTGAGGTTGGAAAGTTGTACTAATATCTAACAGAGTACCCAGACCATGTTGTAATGCCTTCTAGAAGTGAGAAGTAAACAACAATCTTATAAAAAGAAACATGAACCCCATATAGTCACACAATCTGACTAATATATAGCTCGGCTAACTTCTGTGTCTTATACTTCACCCGAATTGAAATGAACTGGGAAAACTTGGTCAGCCTGTCAATAACAACCCAAATAGAGTCATAAATACCCACTGTGGTAGAAAAACTCACAAAAAATTCCATGGTTCCAAGTAGGAATTGGCATCCTCTAAGATACACCCCCGGGACACTAGTGCTCACACTTGACTTGCTTGCAATTCTAATACCTCGAAACAAAGTCTTAAATATCTCTCTTCATACCACACCACTAGTAATGTTTACTTAGATCACGATACGTCTTCGCCGCTCACGAATTGTAACACTTCAAAAATTCAAGACATGTTCTAGAGCCTAACATAAGTGTCATAAGGTTTATACACTATTTTAAGGTCCATTGGGATGAATATGAGTCATTTAGGAAGTCTAGAAACCAAAACATCCATGACGTTCAGAAACTAGTTCAATGAAGTGCTAGCATACCTTAGCCTATTTGATTAACTTTTAGAAGTCGAAAAAATTATGAAAATTGGTGGAAGGGCGTCTAACATGTGTTTAAGTTGATTCCTAGTTTAAACGTCTATGTATGACTCCACAAGGACCAACCAAGGTCCCTTGAGGAGGACCCTTTCATTTTGTGGTCAAGGACTGCCTGGGCAGTGTGCACCCACAAAGGGAATCAACGGGGCGTGTGTGGATTGATGGGGCATCGATGCCATCCGTCAACCAACACATATCCAATCACTTGAAGGGAATATTTTTTAATATTTTAACTTACCTACGGATGTGCAGAACAGGAGGGGGGTTTGGCCGTCGATTGACCCACGATCCGTCGATCGTGGTGTCGTCTGGGAAGGCCTAATTTTCTGCATGTTTTAAGTTAGTTCCAATTAATTAATTAGGGGGTTAGGTACTTATTTGGGGGTTAATTTTAGTCTAATTAAGTTAATTAATACCCCATATAAAGACCCCAAACCTATTAAACTAACCTAAGCTCTCATAACTCACTAAACCCAAACTCTCTTCCTTCTCTCTTCTTTCTCTCTCTAGTGAAAAACACCATTGAAGACCAAGATAGGGGAGGGTTTAAGGGCTTCAAAGATTAAAGTTTCACCATAAATATTTATCAATTATCAAGTTATGGGATATATTTTACCTTTGAGGCCTCATTCCTCAAAGGGTTCCATCAAATAGATTTCTAAAATTGAGTTTTCAAGTGAGTTTCATCCAATCTCGAAAATTATGTTATGAATTGATTTTTTTATGATTATTTTGTATATTATGAAGATATGAAACATGAATTCTAATTAATTAGTATATTCTTGATGGTTTTTGGTCTAGTTTGTAGAAAAGACTTTAGGCCCTTAACCCTAGGGTTATGATTCGTGATATGAAGATATTGTATAGGTTCCAATGGACTTGGTATCGGTTGTGAATTAAAGTAGATGATGTTTTTATACTAAAGTGAATTAATTAGGGTGATGTATAGTCCGTCATACTAGGTCTGAGAAGTGATCTAGATGAAGGATGTGTGACTTGACCTAAAGTGATCTGGTCTTGAGCTAGACTAGTATGAATTGATGTGGTGATTCTTTTAGCCTTGTTTTAATGTTGGCGTTGAACTATGATACTGTTATACCCTAGTTGAGTTGAATTATAGGTTAATAGTAAGACCTTCATGATGAATTATGAAGGAGACTTGGTATGTCTTGTGATCCCTATCCTTTATTTCAAATCGTGGTTAATTGTGATTAACTCATGATGTTATATTGGAGTATGCCTTGTATTAGGATTGATAGGGTGGTATGATGTTAAATTTAAATTTCTTGACTATGGTTTGTGAGGTTTTGGTAAGATGTAAATGTTATAAGAATGGTGAATGATTTACCAATGTGCCTTATCATGATATTAAAATGTTAATGTGCTAACCTCACCTATATGAATTTTAATGAAAGGATTATACGGCTGCAATTCTTATTGATCTATGATGATGATGAGATTATAAAAGGTTAGAAATATGACCTACAATAGCTTATCATGATTAATATGACATTAAGAAATTCAAAAGGGACTCTGCTTAGCAACGAGTAAATTAGATGAGGGAGTGTCCCTCCCCACATAAGAGAAGGGTTAGGATCACTAATGTACTGTTTGAGACTGGAGACTAAATGCATGTATCATTAAAGCGCGGTCCCAAACTATATCTTCTAGTTCTGAACTATGTTAGCGCCCATGAGGAATATAGCTAGTGGATCCACGATTTGCTATGTTAAATGTTTTGGTACTACCTTGGCATAGTCTGCCTTCTTTTGGTATAGGGTTCATGACACTGGATTCCACATTAGCTCATGTGTCTATGTCGGTGAGGGAAAAGATTATTCCCAAAAGGTAAAATGACTTAAGGAAATTGAACTCTAACTAGGATACCTAAGGGGGTTTAGGTTATTCTAAGTATGGATATGCGAATCTATACCTAACATTGCACTAGTATCCGAAAAGAGTGTTTTAAAAGGATGTTCTGATGTATGAATATATGCTATAATGTACATTATGTGGAATATGGTGAAACTTGCACATTATGATACTATATGGTGATTGGTGCATTATGAAATGTGTGGTCTATATTGAAATTATGATGCATGTTTGTATTCTCAAATGTTATTAGCTATGTGAAGTGGGTGGGATGTGGTCATGATTATGTTGAGTTACTTGATTGGAGTAAGTATGGGTTTTGCTTGGCATTGATAATACCGTGGTTTCACGGTATAATTAATATTTTTCCTTAAGTTAGTGTGTCAAAGATTTTTTGTGATAATTTTTATATAAGTTTTCCTTATTTGCAGAAATCTGCTCAAAATGTATGCGAAGGTTTTTAGCGAAGAAATGTAGAAGAGACCACTACGGAGCTTGTGATGGTCCGTAATGCTTGTGACGGTCGTAGTGGCCACAGCGTTAGTGTAGATGCTGAAGGAAGATGGGGTCTAACCAAGTGTGGGGTTACGGAGTCCATGATGATCCGTCAGGTCTATGCACGGTACGTCATGCAGGTTCGTCATGAAGTTCAGAAAGTAATTCACCAGAACCCATATTCCAAAGAGTTTAAGTGTTTTTGGAACAAAGACCTCGACGGACCGTCGCACTGTCGTGAAGATTTTTCGTCCATTACTTGTCGTCGAGGTTACTGAAGAGAGCAGCCAGAACAAATTGCACAAGTATGGGACGAGGAGTCCAGACGTTCCGTCGTGACCACGACGATACCGTCGCGCGGTGCTGTCGACCCAGCGCGTTTGTAGATTTCCAGGCAAATAGAGTCCGTGGTAATAGGTTTTTATTTCTATAAATAGTTCGAAAAACCTCATTTTGGAGGTTAGACTCGGGATCCTTATTAGACCATGCGTACATTAGTGTTATACTTGTGATTATATTAGACTTTTTGTGAGCTTCTTGATTACTTTGAAAGATTATTGCAAGTGATTATTGGTGATTTTTGGTATTAATCAAGCAAACTTGGGATTTTGACCCTTTCTCATTGAGTGTAGTACAGGAATTCTTTTTCTAATATATTTGAATTATTGTGATTATGAACCTATGGGTAAACTAAATTCCATAAAACTTAAAGGGGGGGTTTGTGGGGAAACCATAGAAAAATAATGAGGGTAAAACCTAACTAAAAACAATTCTAGAATAGTGTCTTGACATGTATTAATTAATCTTTCGCTTAGAAGTCTTTTGACGGATGACCACGTTTTTCTAGAACTCGCCTTAATGCTCCTTGCGGACAAGGAGGTAGGATAATAGGAAAAAATCTATCAACATAGATTTAGTGTATACTATCTAATAGACTAGCAATTGATGTACGAGGTAATAAACTGAGTCAAAATATCGAATGATGCTTTAATATGAGGTAAAGATAAGTTAGGATTGCAACACACGTAGCCAGACTAAGGAGAGAGTGAGATTTTTCTAGATGCCGTGACGGACCAAGGATTTAGAACTACATAATTATCACTTGCATGATAGATACTAGGAAAGAATTGTTATAGTAGAATATCAAGTTATGACCTAGTTACTTTTTGAGTTAATTGATTAACTCACAAGATTCAAAGATTGTTAAGTGTCTCTTTCAATTGCGTTAGTTATTTTTATTCATTTAGAAATAGAAACACCCTTTTATTGTTGTACTATTCCCCAAGGAAGTCATTGACGGAACCAATAGTAATAATAGATTGAAGTTAAGTCTAAAAACTATTTTCCGGTGGGACGACACCAACCTCACTAGTTGGGTTATTGACTTGACACGACGCTTACTCTTACTTAAGAAGTAAGTTTGAGGTATCAAACTTTTGGCACCGCTGCGAGGAATATAGTTTTGATAACTTGAATTATTACTATGCAAATACACGGAGAGAAGGAGAGAACCTTGTTTCCTACGATCACGATTAGAGAGTACACTACGTAATATGGAAATCGACAAACCTGGGAAATAATGATGATGACCCAACAAGAACATCTTCAGCTCCGGTTGATGTTCATGATCAGTTGTTACCCGATGCTCGGGTGAACAACAAACAGAGGGGACCAAAATCCCATTTTCCACGGCCAAGCATATACAGATAGGCCCACTTGTCTACCTCATCACCCACTGGCCACACCTTTGTGGGTAACTAGTAGCATGATGCAAAGGCACATGGCCAGAGGTTGGTTTTCAGGCTACCTGCTGAGGATCCACATGCCCATATAGTAGTAAGGGCGTGTGTTGTACAAGTTTGTGGTAGACGAGGCCGACTTGGACTTAGATTGTCATAGGGCTCAGAGTGTTTCCTCTCTCACTGACGGGGAGAGGTACTATATGGTTTCCAATGAGCTCCCTTATAACTCAATGTTCACTGGAACCAACTAAGGGATGTTTCTTAGCACGCTAATATCGGTCTCCAAGAAACTAAACCACAACGAACAAAGTGAATAACGTTGTGGCACTCCAGGAGACTCAGTTAGTAGTTCTTGGGATATATCACGCGTTCTGAGACGTGCCACAAAATCACCGGATAGATGATGAAGTCACTGAAGAATAGTTCTACTATCGGGGACAGGATGATAATATAAGCGGTGTTGGACACTATAGCAGGTGGATCTTATGGGAGGTCCTTGTGCTAGTTGCTGAAAAAGTAGAAAAATCTCCAGGAATAATAAAGCTTGGAGTACTAGGAGTCAGATACAGGGGAGAACACCTTCGAGTTCAGTCCACTCACAACCTAGCCAAATATGAGATTTTGGAAGAAATGGCTCAGATGAGAAAACGATTTGGGTGAGTACTAAAAAAATGGCACTAGGGGTTCAGAACAGATAAATGAACAGTCAAACTTACTTGTCGGAAACCACCGCCCACAAAACGATGAGTGAAAATGTATGAGAAGGTTCCTATGCGCTAGTAAATAAACAGGACGGGGGTTTTCGCCCAGTGCCCAAGGCTTAATTAGAAGAATTGGCGTCAAGGTCAAGGCTAACCAAAGGTCAGAACTGCATGGTCACACCACCACACTGTGAGGGTCATATGTCCGGAGATGGAAACTACAACCGCAACAACAACTTCAACAGGGGTACCTATGGTAATAGAACGACACAAATGGACCCTCTGTTACTCCACAAAATCGTGAAGTGTATTCCTAGCGGGGTGGAGTAGAGTATGTCGCGGTTGAGGGATATGAGCTGATCGAGGTTTGATGGTAGTGCTGGAGCACAATAAAGAGTTGAGGAATTGATTTAGCGGGGGTGGTATTGGGCAAGAAGTACGATAACACATGCAATACGATTAAGCAACTTGAGGTAAAATTGTCCCAATATTTGCGGGACTATGAGCCCACGGCAACCGGGCAGGCAGGCACTATTACTGCACACTGCCAAAATTGAAAATGATGGACATTGTATGGCAAATTACTACTGCGGTGGCGGTGGCACAAGCAAAACCATTGACCCACCTTGACGGCGAATGAGAAAAAGGGTGACAAAGATACTGATAAAGTGGTAGATGTTGATGGTGAATTAGAGGATAAACATTGTTAAAGATGTTGAAGTGCCTAAAAAGGTACTCCCATGCCTAGGCCACCTTCCATTTCCTCAAACCTTATTGAAAAAGGACGAGGATGGTAATATCGGCGTTTATAACAATGTTGAAGAAACTTCTATCAATGTCCTTTGGTAGAAGCTTTAGAAACAAATGCCCGTTACGCCAAGTTATGAAAGATCGGTCACAAAGAAAAGATCGGTCCATTTGAGGATGATGATAGAACTGCAGCATTGTAGTGCTATTGCTACAAGAGTATCTGGTACAAAGATAAAGAAGATCCGGGTGTGTTCACTATCCTTGTACAATAGGGCTAGTACCATTTTGCGAAAGCATTATGTGATCCTGGGGGAGTTTGGGGAGGGCAAGAATAAATTCTCATTGCCCCTCTCGATTTACAAGAAGTTGGGTTTGGGTGATCCAAGGGCCCACTGCGATGCGGGCTACTGATGGCTTGGAGTCGAACAGTTAAAAAGGCATATAGGATACTCCCGATTGTTCTAGAAAATGTGGAGTCGTTCATATTTCCGACCGATTTTGTTATTCTTGATTGATGAAGTCGATTTGAAGTGCCCATTATCTGGAGGCCATTCCTTGCTACGGAAGAAGAGCTTAGTAGACATGAAAAGGGGCAGAGGAAATTTTCGGTTTGAACAATGAGGAACGTGACTTTTTAACATTTGTAGTCATGAGCAGAGTAGTGAGCTCAATGGTATATGCTATATCCTAAAACATGGTGAAGACTTCTGAGACACCAATAGAAGAAGTCTAGGTAGAAGCATTAGCGGCACAGTGATAGTGAGTGAGGTGAGTGAAGTGATAATGATTTTGGATAGCGATTGAATTGAAGAGTATGAGTCATTAGTCGCGGGCTCTTGATCGAGGTGCATGTCTCGGGTTTTAAATTTTTTTTAAACCAAAGACGATGGAGTTAGATATGAAGATCGCGGTCCCCCCCGCCGAAAACCATCTATAGAGGAGGCTCCCAAAGTTAGATTTAAATCTCTCCCCCTTATCTCAGGTATGAATTCTTAGGAAATGGTGACAATTTGCCCGGGTAATCATTGCATAAGACATGAATGAACACAAATTGGAGTTTCGTGAATTGAAAGTGCTAAAAAAAAGGTTCAAAGAGCTTATTGGAGTGGACTATTGAGGACATTATTGGGATCCCTCCTGAGTATTTGCTCTCATAAAATCCACAACTCATGCTTGATAGAAGCCAAGGAAGTATTGAGCACAAGAGCCGCTTAAATCCTATAGCAGAGGTGGTGAAGAAGGAAATCATTAAGTGGTTTGGGATGCCGGAGTAATCTATCTGATGCCGGATAGTAGTTGGGTATGCCCTGTTCAGTGTGTACCTAAGGAAAGGGGGAAATGACTGTGGTCCCCAACGAAATATAAATGAAACTTGTTCCAAGGATCGGTTTTTTACTGGATGGAGGGTCATGTGTATGGATTACCGCAAAATTAAATTCATGGACTGCAAAAAGACACTTCCTATCTTCATGATCAGATGTTGGGATAGAATTGCTGGAAAAGGGTGGTACTGTTTTCTTGAGGATATTAGGGGTTAATCAGTTTCTATTGACACCAGAGATCAAGGAGAAAAACCACGTGCTTACTGTCCATATGGGACCTTTGCGTCAAAAGAATGTCGTTGGGTTGGTAATGCACTTGCCACATTTCAGAGATAGTATGATGTCAATATTTTCCAACAGTGTAAGATACTATAGAAGTTTTTCATGGATGAATTTTCTGTGGTTGGTGATTCATTCGAGTGGTGTGTGAACAATTTATCTGAGGTTCTTTTAAGAGATGCGAAGGATGAATTTAGTATTGCATGGGAGGGAAAAATGTCAATTTCATGGTGAAGAGGGTATTGTTTTGGGTCATCGCATTTCAGAAAAGGGCCTAGAGGTTGATGAGCTAAGTTGAGGTAATAGAGAGCCTTCACACCACCGATCTCTGTGAAAGGTGTGAGAAAAAGCTCTTGGGCATGCAGCGGTTTTACCGGAGATCATCAAAAGACTTTTCAAAGATTGCACATCCATGTGCAAACTGATGGAGACAAGAGTGTAAATTTTGGTTTGATGAATCCGTCTTTAAAGCATTCAGGAGCTAAAAGGAAAAAAGTGGTATCTGGCATAGTCATTATTTCTCCAGATTGGAACAGTCCATTTGAGGTGATGTGCAATGCTAGTGGGGTGGCGCTTGTTTGTGTATTGGGATAGAAAAGACAAAATCCTTCAACCCCATTTACTAGTAGTAAAGCCCTAAATGAGCTCAGAAGAACTACACAGTAATCGAGCAGAACTCCTTGCCAAAGTAGTCTTGCTTTTGAGAGAATTTTGCTCCTATTTTGCTAGGGGTATAGAGTTATAGTGCATATGATCACTCAGCATTGAGAGTTTGATGCAAAGACGGATGCGAAACCTAGGGCTGATCGGTTGGTATTAATGCTACAGAATTTGACTTTGAAGTGATGGATATTTATAAAAAGGAACTGAAAAATCAAGTTGCTGATCACTTGTCTCGTCCTAGAGGATGAGCTATGAGAGAGTTAGGGATAAGATGACATTAATGAACTTTCCCTGATGAAGCATGTATTGGCTAGCGGCTTCACAAGACTTGATCCCATGCGGTCTTAGATGTTCCAGCGAACTACTGGCTAGTGATATTGTGTCCATCGGATTGTCCTTTCATCAAAGAAAAAAGTTCATGTACGATGTGAAGAAGTTCTTTGGGTTGAACCCATTACCTTTTAGGCGTTGTGCCGACGGGCTTATCGCGTTTGGTGCCAGAATGTGAGATGTTGAGGGGTTGGAGGGCATGCCATCCTCACCTGTTGTTTAGACATCACAGCGGTATCCGAACCGCCATAAGATATTACAATGTGGTTACGATGGCCAAACTCTGCATCAAGATTATCTGAGGTTGTGCTAAGCAGTGGACAGATGCCAACCGAGATGGCGGCCATTCAAGAAATCAAGAGCTACCTCTAAACCACATTCTTGTGATTGAGTTATTGGATGTTTGGGGTCTGGGGGTATTGACTTTATGGGCCCGTTTGTGAGTTCTCATGGAATGAAGTACATTCTAGTAGCAGGTGATTATGGATCTCAAAATGGGGTCGAAGCATATCCCAGCAAACAAGGAAGGAGAGTTGTCACTTGCATTCTTAAAAAAGAATATATTCTATCGTTTTGGCACCCCAAGGGTATATTAGGGATGGACCCGGCTCCCACTCTGCCAAACAGATTGTTTAAGGGGTTATTAGCGAATCTGGGGTTCGCCCTAATGTGGCCACTCCTTACCACCCTCAAAATAGTGGGCAAGTGAAGGAGACGGGAGACAAACAGATATTGAAAAAACAGTGAACGCTAGTAGAACGGATGTAAAGGAGGCTTGATGAGCCTATTTAGGCCTACCGGTACAAGCATAGAAGACTTCCTAGGTATGTCTCCATACCAACTTGTATATGGAAAGATTTTCATCTTCTGGTGAGTTAGAGCATAAAGCCAGGTGGGCTATGCAAAGAAGTTGAAAAATGGATTGGAGCGAAGCTGCAGAACAACGATTAAAAGGTGAATGAACTCGATGAATGAATTTCGGCCTGAAAGCTTAGAAAAGCTCAGCCCTATACAAGAAAATATGAAGAAGTACCATGAATAAAATTGAAAACGAGAGTTTATGGTTGGGGATTTGTGCTTCTATGCATTTCCAGGGTTGCGATTATTTCGGACAAAAGCTCAAGTCAAATGGACTGCCGTACTTGGTACCCAACATCTCCCTCATGGAGCAGTGGTTGGAAACTTAAGGAGGGTCGTTGCGGGTTCAAGGTGAATGGACAACGCATAAAAAAATCTCTTTCGGGCATGCAAAGTGGCAAATGAAGCAGTGATCAAGTCATACCATCTGATGAAGTCTGAGTAATAAGTGTCATCAGTCGTTGCCGCGAATTATTCGGCCGTTGTGGGAGAGGCACCCAATACGTGATAGTCTTTTTAGTAATGGTATCAATTTTACTAATGGATTTTTTATAAATTTGCAGGAACAACCAGGAAATTTTTGCCCAAAAAATTACTATGCAGCAGTCCTGACGGATCAGCGACGGACCGTTGTGCCTGCGACGGACGTGTATCATCCGTTTGTGCCAGGTAACACTTTCGTGATTCTCAAAACTAGGGCAAACATGACGGACCAACGACGGATCGTCACCAATGAGATGGATAGTCATAGGGCAATCGTCAATTCATTAATGAGGCGTGCCCCCAACTACGACCATTGGCAGGAGTCTTTTTCAAAATCATTACCGTTTGAAAACCCCCTCAACCCCTCAGTTCACACCCAGGTTCCTCAGTCTGCCTCCGAGGGACCTTCTTTGTCTGAACTTCCAAAACTCTCGCCCTTGATGCACCGATCATATGTGCCCCCAAAATCCTCCAAAGCCCTAAAAGTTATCATCTACTGTCGGGTTGCTGCTTTGTGGGTGTCTCTCGGTCACCCCAAATACGTTTCCATCTTGTTTTCTCCCCAATTCTCAGGATGTGTCTCAAGTTCTACTCATGTATCTTGCATTTTGTTTATCAATTAGTGTTAGCCTAGTTTTTATGATATGTTCATTTGTTTATATAAATTCTGCTAACCTAGGTTAAAAATCTCCGAAATTGCTTTTGTGTTTACACCCTAGACATTTGTGATTTTGCAATTACTAGTTTACTAGGTATTGGGTTAGACAAAGTGGGTCCAAAATACTACAATTCGATTTGGGTTATCCGAGGATGATGAGGTACCCCCAGTTCTGTCACTAATCTACCGAATGAGACCACGATGACGGACCATGCGTGGGTAGGTTCCCCCCAAAATCCCTAACACCCCACTGCCCTTGTTCTAAGATGTCTTTCAACGACACTGTGACGGACCATCATTACCCAAACGGTCCGTCCTGCACAACCGTTCTGAGTTGGTAAGCGACCCTGTCGTAAGGGTCTCTCATTTTTGTCTAAGTGTCTACCAACGGACAAATGGGACGGACAGTCGTTCTTCACGACGGTCCGTCATGCACAACCGTTCTGGTGTCAGAGACCTTGTCCTGTTGAGGTCTCTCCAGTTTTTAAGTGTCATCCAACGGACATATGTGAGGGTCGTCATACTTGTCAGAGACCGGTTTCTAAGGGTCTCTCTCCATTTTCTAAGTGTCCTCAAACGAACGAGTACGACGGACCATCAACCACGCGGCCGTCTGCATGACGTTGTGACGGTCAGAGACCCCTCTCCTAAGGGTCTCCATTTTTTTTTCAAGTGGGTCCTCTGACGGACACTACGAGGGACCGTCGTATCTGTGACTGGTTCCGTCCTCACATACCGTCAGACTTGGAGAGACTCTCCCTTAAGGGGTCTCCATATATACATTGTATAAGGAAGACACGACAGACCACATGACGGTTCGTTCATAGTCACGACGAGCCCGGTACCAGGCCCGTCGTGTGTCATATTACTATAGAATGTCATATTATAATTTTTGTGTTGGTTGTGCTTGTCTTGTTTGCACTACCGTACTAAATATTGATCCTTACAGGGGTACTACTACTATGGACACCCAAGCAAAGTATCAAATCTATGCACGGGGCTATTGAAGTACATTATGTCGCGCACCGGATGCCCGTTATGGTCATGAGCTCTGATGTTGATTGTGACCCCGAGTAGTAAGTACCCCCAGGCACTCCAACCTTTCCCGTGCCTTCGTGCCACCAGAGCCACACAACCAAAGGTGGCTGTCCGGAGTAGTTTTTCCCCCCCAACGCCTCCTGTCTGAGGAGGAGCAACCACTGACGGCATTACCTTCTGGGTCAGCCACCAGCGAAGGAATGAGCGTCTATTCTTTTAGGAAGTTTCGTCGGGCGGCGGAGGAAGCTCCGGGCTCTGCCGAGTTCCGCACCCTTCACCGCTGCAGAGCGTCGGCCTCGTCCTGAGAGGATGACATTTCGGAATCCACACAGGATCATCAGCCATGCTCTTACCCCAGCTCTGACCAGCCCAAGCGGTGGTGTTGTCGACGGAGGCAATTCAAGTCTACTCGACTTCAAGTTCCGAACGACAAAGGAGTTATGACTCGAAACAATCACATGGAGCGGCGGGTTACGTACAAGGAGTCTCCCGACGATGGCCTGAGATCAACAATCTCTTCACCAGGGAATCGCCTGGAGTGGACAGCACGTCGTTGCTGGGACGTTACATGGAAGAAATGGTCCGCGGGATTTCGCGCATCTACGTAGGGACTCTCCACCAGATTGTTGATAGGCGGGCCTGCCCACCAAACAGGGCCCCACTGGAGCAGGTCCGAGTATAGTGGGCGTGCATGTCGACATTTCCCTAACTGTCATCATTCGGTTCTATATGGCAAGGGTAATTGATTGCTACTCGTATCCCTTTTCAACTTGCCGAGTTTGACTAACGATGGCAGCTTGTTAACTAAAGATGGACAGTTCTTGCGCGAGCCTTCCTGAGAGAGACCACCAAGAGGTGGGATGGCCCGACACCTGTCAGTGATGGAAGGAGGGGTGACGACTGGGTGACCGAGCCAAAGAGGGGTCATCAACAGGCAACCTAATTCACGGCAAAGTTCTTGTGGATGCATTGTCCGCCACTGCCTTTCCCCCACAGCCGCAGATAATATCGTTACAGGGTATTCGAGCAGTAGAGTTATGATGGCGGCGATGATAGCCGGTGGTCGAGGGGGAATTGCGTGGCTTATAAGGCAGTAATGTACGGAGAGGGATTTCAAGGTCACAAACTACATACCCTTTCCCGTGCATGAATTGTCTCTCTGCAGTGTCGCAGGTGTGCGGTATAGCACGTGATCGTCTAAAGGATCCTATGGGTGATGTTATGTAGGCCTCATCACGAGATGAGGCCATGAGTGGTCCACACTGAGTGCCCAGTCCAAGCCCACACGGCTGGCAGGCGTTGTCCAATGACACTACCCCGGTCGAGGTCATCCCGGGTAGTAGCACTGCCCCGAGCTCCTTCTCGTACAACCCCTCTACCCGCGCTGTACCACTTGCTAGGGGCGCCAAAAATTAGAGGCGCAAAATGGCTAAACTTCTGCCACATATTCTAGCGTGGATGCAGAGGTCATTTACCTAGGCAGAAGAGCGTCTGGAAGCGGAAAAATGGTCCGTATAACAGAGGGAAGATTGCTGAGGCTTCACCAGCTGCTTGGACGCTTTGAGTTGAGGCGTGCTGGCTCGGGCCAGACCCTCGGTGGAGCTTGTGTCAAAACTCTTCAGGCTGCGGTCGACAGTATTCGGGCGCAGATATCGACACGATCTTAGAGGCTAGGGTGCAGATTATGAGGCCCCTTCTGTCGAGCCTGCTGAAGAACAGTATGGCTGCCCTATGCCAACCTCAGAGATTCCACCACATCCCCTCGAGAGCATCCAAGAGGCGTCGGGGTGAACAGAGGATGAGGTGCAGCACGGAAGAAGAGTCCGTGAGATGGAGGCTGCGAGGAGAGCCTCCACGTGCTGAGGCGAGGCGCACCAGATGAGAGCAGGAGAGTTAGCGGCAGGGGCGTCTAGGCTCCGAACGTGGAGATTGCGGGAGGCACTGCTGATAGTGAGGTTGTTGCTAGGACACCACTGAGGGGTCCAGATTGCCAGAGGACGTGGGTTCCGATGGATAGGATCAAACCACAGCTTTTGACGACGGGGCTTTGCCACCACAGGTTTGCTGACATACCACTTGTATTTAAAATTTTTTATGCATTGGGAACAATTTTTTTTTGTTCGGGGGGTTGGGTAAGGTTGGGTGAACTGGAAAGTGAAGGGCTGGGTTGAAGTCCGAGTAAACCCAATTCACGTATCCTCTTTGAGGGTTTTCTTGCCTGTGTCCTTTTTCCCCAAAGAGGATGTCTTTTTTGTTGAAACGGCATGTCTATATATTTTGTACATAGTTTAATTCTGGAGCATGATGGATTAAAAGATCCCTGATTAAATGGAAAATGATGACGCACTAGGCATAGTACACTGATATACATGTGTGGCTTCTAAGCATGACATAGAGGTACACCATTGCTTACTAAGTCTAAAAGTCAAACTAGGTGTCTGATAATCTGGTATAGTGATGAGATATCAAGCGAGGAGTGTGAGGAAGATTTTGAATGCCACTATCTGTAAGGGCTAGAACTGGCCTGGTTAGTCCTGGCTAAAAGTAAGTGGAATAGGAAAATTAGGAAAGTATCATAGGCCCTTATTCAATATAGCCCATTTTAGCCTGAAGAAAAGAACCCAAATGAAATTTATCCTTCTTTGATCCAAATGATCTGAGCTTAAATTAGACCTTTCTCTTTGTCACCCAAAACTGATCTTTTCTAGGATACAATGTGTTGGGCCCTGTCCCTCCTTCGACATGTGCACCTCAACTTATGCAAAAGCATAAGTTGAGGGTTGTCAATGAAGTAAAAACAACCTTGTTCTGATGGCCCCTGACCCAAATTTGGGTATGTGTATATGACTCATGGCAAAGCCGAGTTGAGGGTGGCTATTATGAGGAATGTTCTGGAAAAAGTGGGGTTGAAAGAACTAAAGAGAAAGAAAAGAACAAAAGTAAAGTGACTCAAGAGAGTTGAAGCATAAGTAAGAAAAAGATAAAAAATACAGAAATACAAGCAAGAAAAGCAAGAGAGGTCACGTACACAAAATGAAGACGAAGAGAAAATAGCAAGGTTGAAAGAAATGAGAAACTGGGGGCGAAGTATGGAAATGATAGGAAAATGGTATATGTTTAGCCGATCGATATGTTAAGGAGGCAAAAATCACTCTAAAAGTATACCTAAATATACCCTACCTGACCCTGAGCCTATGTTCAAGCTAAGAAAGTCCTATCTTGATCCTTAAGGGTGTATAGGCGAACTTAAAGCAGTGAAAAATAAGGGCAAGCTTATGGAAATAGGTAGAAGGGAGTGTGAATTTTTTAATGAGAGTGAGTGTGAAAAGTAATACTTATACTCAAACTGAAATCATTGTGTGAAAAATGAGGATTTGTTTGAATGAGGACACTAGTTGCATTACCGGGAAATATTAGCACCTCGGTGAGAAATTGAGACGGATAGGTGTTAGTGCATGGTGAAGTATGTATCATGGCCTGATTCCACATAATCAAGCCTTAATAGTGATAAACATGCATAAAGTGATGAGATTAATCAGGATTGATAGACAAATGATTGCAAAGGATAAAACATGGATACTATTGTACAAAGATTGTGTAGTGCAGTCATAGGCGCGCTTGAGGACAAACAAAGAATTTAAGTTGGAGGGTTGTTGATATTACCGTGGTTTAACGGTAATAATGATACTTTTTTCCTTAAGTTTAGGGTGTCCAAAAGCCTTTTTGTACTAACTTTTTATATAAGGTTCTCCTTATTTCAGGAAATCTGTCCAAAGAAGATGTATGCGGAGGTTTTTATTTTTTGAGCGTAAGAAATGCAGAAAAGAAGAGACCACATACGGAGCTTGTGACGGTTCAGTAGGTGGCATAGTCGTTGCAGCTGCTGAAGGACGATGGGGAAGTATGACCAAGGTGGGGTTAAGGACGTCCCATGCGGTACATACTGCAGGTTCGTCAATGGAAGGTTCAGAGAAGTAATCCAGACACCTTATATTCCAAGAGTTAAGTTTTTGGAACGGAAGACCCTCGAGGACGTCGTCATGTGGTGTCTGTGGGACTATCCGCCAGACTTGCAGTCAGGGTAATGCAAGAGAGCAGACAGAGAACGGAAATATGCACAAGTAGTACGATGGAGTCCATGACGGTCCGTCGTGACCACGACGTCCAGCAGTGTTTTGACAGATTTCCAGCAATAGAGTCCTTGTAAATTAGTTTTTATTTTCTTCATAAATAGTTTGACAAACCTCGTTTTGAGGTTTAGACTCAGGATCATTATTAGACTCTGTCTATTAGTGTTACCTTTTGATTATCATTGACTTTTGTGAGATTCTCCGTGATAATTTGAGATTCTTTGCAAGTTGATTATGGTGATGATTTTTGGTGATTGAAATCAAGCACAACTTTGGGATTTTAATCTTTATCATTGAAGTACGGACGAGGAATTCCTGATCTAATATTTTTAATTTTGAAATATTTGCTTATGACTATGGGTAACTAAACTTCATAACGAGGGTTCTGGGGAACCATAGGCAAATAATGAGGTAAAACCTAACTAAATAAAACAATTCTGAATAGTGTCTGGAATGTATAATAATTCTTAGCTTAGAAGTCCCTTTTTTAACGGATGACCCAACATTAGAACTCGCCTAATGATACTATTGCCGGACCAATGAGGTAGAAATAGTAAAAGAATTATCAAATGATTTAGTGTTTACTATCTAATAGGCTAGTATTGGATTGGTACGATGGTAATAACTTAGTCCCCCCCCAAATACGAAATACGATGCTTAATTGAGGTAAGATAAGGGTTTAGGATAGAAACACTCGTAGCCAGACCAGGTGCGGCAGTGAGATTTCGAGATGTCGGACCACAGATTTAGATATACATAAGGTCTTTATAACTTTGCATGAACCAAGATTACTATGAAAGAACTTGTTATAGTTAGAATTATCTAGGTATGAACCTGTGGGAATACGTAAACCCTAGTTACTTTGATTAAGTGATTGAACTCCAACATTTGAAGATGTTAAGTGTCTTTTGGCGATTTCGGTAGTTATTTTTTATGCATTTAGAATAGAAACCCCCCTGTTTATTGTTTTATACTTTCCAAGGAAATCATTGACTCTGAACAATATAATAATAGATGACGTTAATCTAAACTATTTTCCGAGTGGGAACGGTTCCCAATCCTCACTAGATGGGTTATTTTACTTGACACGACCGCATTACTTCTTATTCAGAAGTAAGTTTGAGCGTATCGTCATTGCATTTGTTTTGACTTGATGGGGTTCATGGGGATATTGTCTTGCTTTGGTTATGCTGAAATTATTCTCTTATTCATGATTGTGGTTACTTATGACATTGATGATTAGAGATTACTTGACACTATGTAAACCAATTACATTGATATGCAGGTTGGACATTGACTGAGTTTGATGTTTTTGTCTTGGGCATGACATGCCTATTACTTAATGAATAAGCCTAAGTGATTTGGTATAGTTTGGTTGAATGTGCATAAAGGTTTTCCCAAAAATTGCATAGTTAATGAAATGTCCCTCTTAGCATGTTTTAATGATATGTATGCATATGGTCTCATACTTAGTACAAGTGGTGTACTAACCCCATTTCTTTCCTTTTCCCCAATATTTTAGGTTCCGGTCGTTGAAGGGCTTTTGGAGACGACATTGAAGAAGACTTGGATTTCTTAATCATCCAAGTAGGGTGAATCCTCACTTTCCGAAGGCGATACCACTATTAATCCTATGATGTTTCTTTAGTATTAATAATCTTATGTTTCTTTCTTTTTCATTTGGATAGTAAACATTGTATGACCTATATGTGATCTTGTTTCATTGATGTAAGGGCTAGACCCAATTTGATATACTCTTGTTAGATGGTTATGAGATGAGACCACTAATTTGAGAACTGGGTTATATTTTATATACTTATGTGCAATAAAAGTAGAAGACTAAGTAATCTTCCTATACAAAGGGTCTATGTATACTCGATATGACTATATTATATGTATGCGAGAGGTCTATGTTAACCTCAAGATACATATAGAAAAGTTCTAAATTTTCCACATTTTGACCTATGAATGTAATGGTACAAGCTAATAGGCTAGTCTTAGTCCTCAAAGAGGATGACGATGATGCCAGTTACGTTTAGGGGGTGCTCCCTGGATGTGACAAACTTGGTATCAGAGCATGAGGTTTAATACCTCTAGAGTTGATGTCTCACTTAAACACATTTATGTAGATTATATTCATAATTTTAAAGCGCGCCACACTTTTGAAAAGGAAACTATAAGATGCTTAGGAAACTCTTCTTTTCTTGCAAAATTCAATATTGTACCTCAAGAGTCTTGGCTTTATGTGCCCTTCGTGTCTAATCCATTTATTGTGATTATAGGCCATGAAAACCCTATAAACATCTGCTCGAAGACTTGATGAAGAGATTAACAATGCGGGAGCTCCTCCCTGAGGCAATCAAGTCCCTCCTCTTGAAGAAGTTGCTATGATGACCAAGATCCAGTCAATCCTCCTCCTTTGACGGACGGTGACATAAGGGCTAACTTTCTCGAAAATAACTAAGACATAACTAATCAATCAAAATATGTCACTACTCAATCTCAAGACATGACGACTCAAGATAACTGGGAGGTTATCCCTCGATAAAAGCAACATGTTGGCACCATGGACTCTCGTTTGAGGGGTTTCACAAGGATTAATTCCCCTACTGTCTATGGGTCTAAAGTTGAAGAAGACCCCTAAGAATTCATTGATAAAAACTACAAGATCCTATATGCTTTGGGGTTTACTACTAGTGATAAGGCCGAGTTAGCCACTTATCAACTCAATGATGTGGCCCAAACTTGGTACGTCCAATGGAGAGACAATAGGCCCTTAAGAGGTAGACCGGTGACATGGGAGATTTTCAAGAAGGCTTTTCTTGATTGGATCTTTCCTAGGGAGAAGAGGGAAGACAAATTGGTGGAATTAATCAACCTTCGTCAAGTAGGTATGAGTGTACTTGAATACTCTTTGAAATTCACTAAATTATCAAAGTATGCTTCTTCTTTGGTTTTCTATCCTATAGATGAAATTAGCCGCTTTTTGACAGGAGTGTTGGATGACTTGAAGGAAGAATGTCATTCGGCTATGCTACATGACAATGTGAACATTTCTCGTCTCATGGTTCATGATCAACAAGTGGAAGAGACAAGGGCTAAGAGGAAGCGTAGAGATGCCAAGAGGCAAGGTCTTTTGATAGTGGTTCTTCAAAGTGTAGGCTTGACATTCAAGAAAATCCTATGCTTAAGAAGAGGTCTTCTAATCAAGTTCCTACCAAATTTCCCAAGGCTCATAATGATAGGGTGTCTAACCCTAAGTCTCAAAAGGGAAAAAGGTACGAGCTTACCAAACAAGAAGAAAACTTGTGGAAAGTGCAGCAAAAAGCATTATGGTGATTGCCTTGTTTGGACGAATAATTGCTTTGTGTGTGGAAAGAGTGTACATAAGTTTAGGTATTCCCCAAATGTGAAGGGGCAAGACAACGGTAGTGGGCAAGCTCAAACTAGTGGTTCTAATGTTGATCCTCCAAAGAAGAATCACTTTATGCACTTCACTCAAATGGTGAACAAGAGAGTTCTCCCGATGTGGTGATCATATGTTACAAATATTCTATATTGATGTGTATTGTTTACTTGATTCGGGTTCTACACTATCTTTGTTTACTCTCTTGATAGATAGAATGTTAGATATTTTGCCCGACATTCTAAATGAACCTTTCATGGTAACTACATAGTAGGTGAGTTACTGGTTGCAAAGAGGGTATATAGAAAATGTCCTATAATGTTGCCCAATAGAGTTACTCATGTTTAATTAGTAGAACTTGATATGGTCGATTTCGATGTCATTTTAAGGATGGATTGGTTGCACGATTGTTTTGCTTCCCTTGATTATAGTACTAGAATTGTCAAGTTCAATTTTCTGAGTGGACTCGTTTTATAGTGGAAGAGGGGAAATTCTATTCCTAGAGGTCGTATCATCTCTTGTATTAAGGCTTGTAAAATGATCTCAAAGGGGTGTCTATATCACATTGTAAGAGTCAAGGATTTAGACTTCGAAAAACCTCCCATTGAGTTAGTCCCATAGTAAGGGAACTTTTGAAGGTTTTTCCTAATTATTTTTCTCGAAATCCCTCCCGAACGGGAAATTGATTTTGGTAATGACTTGCTATCGGATACCAACCCCATTTCAATTTCTCCTTATCGGATGACTCCGACTGAATTGAATGAGTTGAAGGCTCAACTCAAATATTAACTAAACAAGGTCTTCATTAGACCTAGTATTTCTCCATGGGTTGCTCTGGTTTTGTTTGTAAAGAAGAAGGATGTGTCTCTTAGGATGTGCATCGAATATTGCCAACTTTATAAAGTCACTATTAAAGAACAAATATCCTCTCCCTCGGATTGATGACTTATTTGATCAACTCCAAGGGGTAATCTACTTTTCTAAAATGGACTTGAGACCAAAGTATCACCAACTTAGGGCGAGAGGAGAGAACATAACAAAAAAAACATCTCAGACTAGAGATGGTTACTATGAGTTCATAGTAATGTCCTTTGGTCTCACTAATTCCCTGACGAAATTTATGGATCTCATGAATAGGGTGTTCCAAAGTTACCTAGATTCATTTGTCATTGTCTTCATTGATGACATCTTGTTATATTCAAAAATGAGGGTGAACACATGGACCATTTGAGGGTGGTGTTAGAAGTGCTTAATGAGAACCAATTATTTTCCAAGTATAGAAAATGTGAGTTTTGGTTGAGGTCGGTGGCATTTCTTGGTCATATAATATTTAGTGAGGGAGTTAAGGTTGATCCAAGGACAACCAAGGTGGTAAAAAATTGGCCTAGACCATTGAATCCAATCGACAATAGGAGTTTCTTTGGTCTGTGGATGGTTTTGCATCCATTTCATATCCCTTGACTACTTTGACACAAAAGAGTATGAAATTTGAGTGGTTGAAGGCATGTGAGAGAAGTTTCCAAATCTTGAAATATAGGCTTATATCCGCTCCAGTGTTTACTTTACCGTAGTGTACCAAGGACTTTGTTGTGTGTTGTGATGCATCCCGAGTCGGTTTTTAGGGTGTGTGCTATGCAACTGTAAATGTAGTAGCCTATTCCGTCTAGGCAAAACTAAGGTGCATGAGAAAATTAAATCCACTCATGATCTTGAATAGCACCGTGATATTTGCCTTAAAAATTGGAGGCATTATTGGTATGGTTGTCATGTGTATTGTGTATACCGACCAATAACAAGTATTCATATGTGTTTTACTCAAAAGAAATTGATGTCTCGCGGAGCAAAGAGTGTGTGGTGAATTATTAAAGGATTGACGACATGAATTGTTTTTTTACACCCCGGGCAAATCCCCATGTTTTTTTTTATTCGTCTCCTTGTCCGTACTTCCCCTGCCGTTCATTTTTTCTCCTTTAGGGAAGACAAGAAAGACCTAGTGAAAGATGTTCATGGTCCATCTTAACTTCGAGTCATCTTTGGTGGTTGAGGTGAAGTCCAAATAACACCTTGATCAAACAATGATGGAGTTGAAGGAATCGTTTTTTGGTAAGTTTAATGAGTAATTCTACTGGGGGGATGGTGTCTTGAGGTATCAAGAAAGGTTGTGTCTTCCCAATATAGATGGTTTGAGGAACCAAATTCTTGAGGAAGATCATGTTTCCCGTTACTCCATTCATCCGGGTTCTACAAAGATTATCATGACCTTAGGGAAGTGTTTTGGTGGGAAGACTTGAAGAAGGACATAGCAGAATTTGTTACCAAGTGTCCAAATTGCTAACGAGTGAAAGCCGAACACCAAAATTCGGGGTGGTTTACTTCAAGAAATCCAAGTCCCTACTTTGAAATGGGAAGACATCAATATGGATTTTGTAGTAGGTTTGCCTTTAACACAAAAGCAATATGACTGCATATTGTTGGTTATGGATAGGTTGACCAAATCCGCTCATTTAGTTCAGGCAATGGGGGGGGGGGGGGGGTCTACTTACTCTCCGCGTATTATTAATTACAAAGTATATTCATAGCTGATATTTGTGTTCACCATGGTATTCCGTTCTCCCATCAAATCGGATAGGGGTGCACAATTCACATCATGTTTCTGGAGGTCATTCCAAAAAGGTTGGGTACCAGTTGAAGTTTTTTTGTAAGGCACCACTCAATCCCCAAATGTTTTTTCCACATCGGGAGCTTACTATTCCGAAACCCTTTATTCTCTTCTCGCCCGTCTTTTACTACTTTATTGATCCGCTTTCTCCTTTTTCTCCCCATACTATTCCTTTGGTGGAGTTTTCTGGTAAAGCAATAGCTACCATTCATCCATATCTAATGTCTCCTTTATTGAAGCCAGCCTTTTATGTTAGTATATTTAATATACACCTTTTATTGTTTTGAATTTTTTGCGGTCCCGGTCACTTTTGGGTCCCCGATTTTGATTTATAAGACTTTGGAGAAGATTCATATATAAGGAATTGCTTGAAAATAGCCTATAGCCGCAAAAGTCCTATTGACTACTAATAGAAGGGAATTAGAGTTGAGAAGAGTGATAAAGTTTATTACAAAAATTTTTGACTATGAACTATTATGTTTGTTCTCTCATTTTTCCTCACAGCTTTCATATTTCTTGGGGGTCCTTTTTAGCTTGTTTTTCTTCGTCTCTACCTTTTCCCCAAATTGGTAAGGTTTGAATATGAGTATAGGTTGCCTAGTGAATTGGCTTAGTTCATGTCGGTTTTGGTATGTTTGTCTCCTTCTTAACCGAATGTCTCTTTTCTACCCCGCTTCTCGTTATTCCTACTGAGGGTCTTGGTGTACAAGAGAAACTCTCTTATGAAGAGGTTCTGGTTCAAATCCTTGATAGGTATGTAAATAAGTAAAGGTTCAAAGAGTTGACTTCTGTAAAGGTGTTATAGAAGAATCACCTAGTTGAGGGTGAAACATGGGAGGCTGAGGCTGACATGAATCCAACCGTCTCACTATTTGATTACTAAGGTTTATTTATTGGTCCACCTAATACATTCAAATAATTACAAATCTTTTCAGGTTGCTTTAATTTTTTGGTGAAGTTTTTCAAATTATATGTTACACAAGTAACATTACAGTGAAATTGTGCCTATTACCCTTTAAAATTGTCAATTTCGCGTCTTTTTCTTTTTTTTTTCTTATCTTTTTTTAAATTCTTTCTATTTTTGCCATTCATTTCATTGGTTATCTCACGCTTTTTCTGTTTTTTTCATCCAGTTTTTTGGCATAATAAATAAGAATGAAAATGAATGTTGAACTCTTATGAGTTGAAGAAAAATGATGTTTTGAGTTGTATTGTAAAAAGGTCCATGAATTATGTTTGTTTTGATATACTTATGTTTTGGATATGTGTTGTTTGGGGGCTTCTAGTCTGGAGTCTATTTCCTTCCTTTTATGAATTCATAGTTGTCCTGTCCTCTGCCTACTTTTCAGAAGTGTTTTATTTTTTTCTCCGTATCCTCCTGCCTACCACCCTTCTCCCTCACTCCTCTCCTCCCCACGTCAACATAAGTGTTAAAAGGTTTAGACACTATTTTACAGAGGCCAAATTTTTATGTATAGTAAGTCATGGTTAGGAAGTTGAGAAATTAAATGTTCAAGGAACCCCATGACTTCAAAAACTAGTTCATGGGTGCCCCAGTGTGCATAGCCTATTTTACTATGTTTTTTAGGAGTCAAAAAATGATGATTTTTTGTGGATTGGTGTCACTAACATGTATTAGATTTCTTCTTAGTCAAATCTCTGGGTCACGACCCCCAAGGACCAATAAAATGGCCCTTATAGATGACCCTTTGCAATTAGTAATCGAAGGCTTACCCTAAGTAGTGTCCACCCCACGCCTACCTTGCCCCCCCCACCGACCTCCTTTTTCCCCTCTCTTTGTCCTCTCTTTCCTGTCCATCGATAGAAACTTAGAATATTTGGGAAAGACATGATTTTAACCAGTATCTAACCAAAACGATGGATCAACAGGACAAAGGGTCCTGTGGTCGTCGATTGAAAAATGTGGCGTCGACGTAGTCTCATCTGTGAGAGCACTGGTTTTGCTGCTCGTTTTTTAGATTGGTTAAATCAACTAATTAGGTTGTTAATTAATTATTCAGGGGTTAAGGGACGTGTAATTAAGTTAGTTAAAAACCTTATAGAATACCCCCCTAGCCTAATTAAGCTCACTAACGTGACCAAATACTTTCCCCAACCCCATCTGCTCCTCCTTTCTCTTCGTTGTTCTCCTATCCCCACGATCTCCCCCCCCTAGTTCCTCCTCAAGGAATTAGGTGGGTTATTAGGGCTTCAAAAAGTGAGTTTGTCTCCCCAATCAATCTTCATCATAAATCAAGGTATGGATTCTTTTTACCGTTCGTGAACTTTACTTCTTTCCCCCCAACTTTTTCCATTCCCTTTTTCGTGTTCCCCATTCCTTCCACTAGTCACTTTTTTTTCCTGGTCCTGCCCCATACCTCGCTTTCTCTTGTGTGAATTTCCTTTGTTTTGATTTCTTTTGTATATTAATAATATATTAAAATGTAATAAACTCAATCATGTTTTTGTCTTGATGGAATTTCTCTTGTTTATAAATAAGACATTACCATCCTTTCCCTTCACTCCCTCGTTTGTTTTTTTTTTTGCTTAATCATTTCCTCTTCTGGTTCTTTCTTCCTTTTCGTGTTTTTTTCAATCATTTCCTTTGTCCTGAGGTTTCTTCTTTCTCTCGGTTGTTCTTCTTCTCACTTCATCAGTCTCTTTTCCTTTGTCCTCCCTTCTGCTCTTTTCTTTCGTCGCTTTCCCTCGATGGTGAAGTAGAACTCATGGCTTTGATCCTAAGTCTCTACTATCTAGGCTATTCCTAGTGAGGGAGTGTTTGTCTCAATTCAGTTCCCAATATAGGTTCTTGTTATTCTCGTGTGGATTCTCTTTTCTCTTTCTCTTCTCCACAGCTTTTTTCGTTATCTCCGTTTTTTGCTTTTTCTGTTCGCTGACCGCATTTCTTGCTAGATCCATTTTTCTTGTCGTCTCCGTTTCTTTCCTTGTCGTTTTGGAAATTTCATTCGATCAGATGCTTCTTTGCCTTAATCGGCATTGTTGTCGTGCAGCGGTGGGTTAGCTTTTTTCCTGTTTTTGCTTCCTTTCCTGGGGTGCCTTTTTTTCATGTGGGAGGATCCTTCTCTTAGTTCTCTGGGATATCGTCCTTGCTTTTTTCGGTGCTGTGTTTTTCTCTACGGTTTCGCTTTTGGTTTCTTGGGTTTGCCGTGGGTCTTCAATCTGGATTGTGATGTTGGCTTGTGCCATTAAGACTTTCAAAAGGGACTCTACTAGCACCTGCCGCGTTGTGAACGAGGTCCTCAAATGATTATTCCTGAGTGCCACCTGTCTGTCCTTTCTTCTCCCTCCTGGTCCTCGCTTCGTCGTGTTTACTGCCCCGTCCTTCATGTAGCATAAATAGGGTCCTATCTAATATCTCCTAGGTCTTGAACTATGGTTTGCCTCCATAGGAATACATCTAGTATATTCCCCCTTCGCTTTTCTTTTCAATGGTTTTGTAGGGTCCTTCTCTCCGGTCTAGGAGGATTTATAGCCGTTATGACAGAGCCTCTCGAAGGGTTGGCAAGTAGTTCTCCTACCTTCGGGTAGGGTTCCATGACAATCCCTTATTCCACATTATCTTATGTGGTAATCTATCGTTTAATGTTAATTATGTTCCCACAAGTTAAAAATGAACTAAAGGAATGGAACTCTATCTAAGGATTACTGTCTAAGATGTTTAAGCATCTTAGTCTGGTAGAGGATGATTACTCCACCTAAACAATTGAACTAGTTTGTAGCCTTCGAGGGAATTCTTAAGGACTCATTGTTCTTAATACTATATCTATATGTCTATCTTTTATACACGTTCTTCCTACCTGCTTCTTCTGCTTATGGATCCCACCTCGACAACGTAGCACTTGATGATACTATATGATTAGTGTTTGCACTTATCTCTCTGGATAAGTATTGATATATGTTTACTACTAATGATATGCTACGGTGAAGTTGGACATTGTTCGGTTTTTGTTTAGTTCGTTTGATGGAAGTCAGGTTTAGTGGCTTTCTTAGTCTTGCCTCGTTGCCTTCCTTCTTTCTTCTAGATAATTTTTCCTTGTTTTCATTTTATGTTTCTTTTCTTCCTTGCCCTACTTTTCCTCCTTTTTTTCTTTTCTAGGGCCTCTTTCTCTTCCCTTCTCTTGTGTTGATCTTACTATCTGTCAAATTAGCGTATATGCATGTTTGTCTTGACTAAGACTTATAATGTGGGTCTTGTGATTGTACATGCCCCTTATGCTGTGGAGTGGGTTCTATCGGGGGGATGAAATTCTCGCAGGGGGGTGGGTTAAGGAGGGACGCATGCGGTGGTTAAGAGGGGGATGGTTTAGAAGGGAATAACATGTAGAATTATAGTGTACTAGCTGTTCCCATTCCGGTTCCGGTCCTTGTTGTGCCGTCGATGGGTCTTGCGCTTTTTTGTTCTGGTTTTTTTTTAACGACTGGGACAGTACTGTTCCCTTCATTGCGGCTCCTTTCGGGTTTTCAATAGTAAATTGAATAGTTTAAATTGAAAAATGTACCTATTTACATGATTTTTAGTGTGTGCATATGGTCCTCATACCTTTTAAGTAGGACTTTGGTGTACTAATCCCGCTCCCTTTTTACTTGTTTCCTCATCCCTGTTTCCCACCCGCCGGCTAGCCTTGCTGTTCTTAATTTCTATTTCCTGTTGCTATTTTTTTGGAGATGACTTTGAGGAAGACATGGAATTCTCACTCATCAAGTTGGGTAGGTGTCCTCGACTTTCGAGGGCAATGACCCCATCAGGCTTTTGATGGTTTTGTTCTAGGTTATGAGAAACTTTTGTTCAGTTCTTTGTCCTTTGCCTATGTTTCTTCCTCCCCCGTTATTCGTGCTTTCCGTCTTCTGTTTCTTTCCTTCCATGTTTTTGTTTTCTGAGGTTCCTCTTCGTCCCGCGCTTTCTCTCCGTTTTTTCTTTTCTTCTCTCCCGTTGCTCCCTCCCCTTTTCCTAACTATGTTTATATCTTATATATCTTGTGCAATAAAAGTAGAAGAATAAGTAATCTTACTATACAAATGGTCTATGCATACTCGATATGACTATATTATGAGTATGCGAGAGGTCTATGTAAACCTCAAGCTACATATAGAAAAGTTTTAAATTTTACGCATTTTGACCTATGAATGTAATGATGTAAGTTAGGAGGATAGTCTTAGTCCTCATAGAGGACGACGACACCAGTTACGTCTAGGGGGTGCTCCCCGGATGTGACACCATTTAACACATAACCATAGCATTACACATAGAAACTCAATTCGAAATTGACAATATATCAGAGATCAATATTACATATCACATAATGAGGAACTACCTTCTAAATTTCAACATGAGCTCAACATAACCATTAAGAATTACCATGCACTTCTTCTTCAAGAAACATTAAACATGCTTACTACAATCTCTCATGAAAAAAACACATAATATACTACATGCAAGTGCAAATTATCCATGAGAACAATTTTCATAAGAACTTAACTTAAGCATGAACATTTACGATGACATGCACATACTAGCAAAGCAAGCCATGTTCAACATTATTCATAATTTTATTTTAAGAGGAACTACTAGCCTCAATCTTTGCTAGAATTTAGTGGAAAAATATGAGGATAACGGGACTTCATATTGGTGTCGGCCTACCATGCTGCACCCTCAACTAAGTGGTTTCTCCATAGGACTTTTACGGAGGCCACCTCTTTATTCCTCAACTTCTTGACTTGACGATCTAGAATTTCAACCGGAACCTCCTCATAAGAAAGGTTCGCATTCACTGTTAATCCTTCAATCAGGAGAATGGGTACCGGGTCTCCTATACATTTCTTAAGCACAGAGACATGAAATACGGGATGAATCGGGTCTAGTTCACTTGGTAATTTCAACTCATAAGCAACTTTCGTAACCCATTTCAATATCTAATAAGGGACCACATACCGGGGACTAAGCTTCCTCTTTTTACCGAATCTCATAACCTCTTTCATAGGTGAAATCTTCAAGTAGACTCAATCACCTATTTCAAACTCAAGGTCTTTTCTTATGTTGTCGGCATAAGATTTTTGCCAATTATAGGCTGGTTTAAACCTATCCCTTATTATCCAAACCTTTTCCGATGCCTTATAGATTATCTCGGGACCAAGCAGTGAAGACTCACCTACCTCAAACCACCCTACTGGAGAGCTACATCTCCTACCATTGAGTGCTTCAAATGGTGCCATGGAGATACTCAAATGCTGGCTATTATTGTAGGATAACTCTATCAACGATATCTGATCGTCCCAATTACTTTTGAAGTCACTAAAACAATCCCTTGACATGTATTCTAGGGTGTGGATGGTACGCATCGCTTGGCCATTCGTTTGAGGATGAAAAGCGGTGGTAAGTTTCACTTGAGTACCTAGCCGCTTTTGAAAATACCTCCAAAAAAGAGAAGTAAATTGGACACCTCTATCCGAGATGATGGATGAACAGATCCCACGTAAACTCATAATCTCATAAAGGTACAACCTAGCATATTCCTCCACCGAATAAATAGATTTTACGATGATAAAGGGGGCAGATTTCATCAATCTATCAACAATAACCCACATTGAATCATTTTGACTCCAAGTTCGAGGCAAACCCACTATGAAATCCATATTGATATCTTTCCACTTGCAAGTAGGGACATATATCACTTTAGTTAAACCTCCCGGTCTTTGATGTTCATCCTTAACTTGTTGACAATTTGAACACTTAGACACAAACTCCTCTATATCCCTTTTCAAACCATCCCCACCAATATATTTCTTGAAGATCAAGATACATTTTGGTGGAAACCGGATAAATGTAATATCAGAAACCATGAGCCCCTTCAAAAATTTGTCCCTTGGACGATCCACACCCAGTACACATAATCTACCTTGTACATATGTACCCCATCCCCCCTTAGGAGAATGCTTCATTGAACTTACTAAGACCTGATTCCTTCAATACCATCAATAGAAGATCAAGGTGTTGCTTAGAATTCACCTCCATCACTAAAGATGATTCGGAGTTATGATGAACCATAGACCCTCCTTTTGGAGGATCTTCCAACCGAACACCCAATCGAGCCAATCCTCTTTCACTAACTCTTTCTTAGCATCGGGAACATGGGCTACACTACACATTGACATTCAACTTAGAGCGTCCGCAACCAAATTGGCCTTGCCGGGGTGGTAGAGAACACTCATGTCATAATCCTTAAAAAGTTCCAACCACCTTCTTTGTCATAGATTCAACTCTGTTGAGTGAAAATATATTAAAGGCTCTTGTGGTTGGTGAATACATTCACATGTACCTTATACACGTAATGCTAATTTCAAGGCAAAAACTACGGCCACTAATTCAAGGTCATGAGTTGGATAATTCTTCTCATGCACCTTGAGTTGTCTAGAGGCATAACCTATAACCTTACCATGTTGCATGAGGACACAACCCAAAACTACTCTAGAAGCATCACAATACTCTACAAACGGTTTGGTACCCTCCAGTAAAGTAAACACCGCAGTGGAGGTAAGCTTATCTTTCAATCCTTGGAAGCCTCTTTCACAAACTTCCAACCACTCAAACTAGTATCCTTTCGGGTTTAAAGTTGTCAAAGGAGAATCAATGGATGAAAAAACATCAACAAATCTCTATAATGCCCATCTAAACCGAAGAAACTTCGAATATCAGTTAGAGTCAAAGGTCTAGGACAATTCTTAACCACTTTTGTTTTCTTTGTATGCCTAATACCCTTACACATGAAACCATGTGACCCAAGCAAAAGAACATCCAGCCTCATACTACACGCTAGTAGAACGGCCTGTCGATGGGCCTACGGGGGTAGGTTTCTCCGTCGATGCAGCCTGCAATCTAACTGCAGGCGCACTATTTCATTTTCCCATTCACCCCACGTCCTAACCTAACCCTAGGAGCTTAAGTTTGCTATTTTTGGGTATACAAAGTTAGTAAAGTATCAAAACCCCAAATCCAATTCATATTTCAAAATTAGACTTCCATCTCCCAAAGAAACCTCTCTATAAACCTACATTGGAGATGAAGCTCAAGAACAACTTGAATATTGTATTCCCATGGATTATTAAAGAATATTTCTTGGATTTCTCCTAAAATGAGTTATTATGATCCTTCATTCTTCGTCAACTTTTCTTCTAAGGAGCCCCTTCCAACGTTTTCAATGAAAGTTCATGACCAAACCTCCAATCTTTCAATATAGCCATGTGTTGTTTCTCAAAATGTTTTCAAAAGCTTGATTATGATGAATTGATGTTAGCGTACTGACTGTAAATTGAATTTCAATCCAATAGCATGATGAACCCATGTTCCCTCCAATTCTCTAATTAGCTTATGCTGTGGGTATGTTATGTTGGTTATATTTTAATTGAATTGTGATTCTATTATGTTGAATTATCTATTAATACTATTTTATTCTCAAATTGACGGTGAGTTGTTGATGAGTTATCCATGTGTATCAAGGCTTGGAGAGTTGGTAAGGATTTACCTATGTTCTTCCATCTTCTATTGATTGTTAACGTAAAATACTTAGTATGATCTCAATTATAGGGCAATTAAAGTATGATTTCATTGAGGTTATGATATCTTTAGTTACTACCCTCTATTGAATTATTGATGAATTATGACTATTGATCATTGATGATGAAAGCCAGGGAGATTTGGTAAGATTTATCTATGTTCTTTTATCCTCTATAGATTGATAATGCAATGTACATAATGTGATCTTAATTCTAGGATAGATGAAGCATGATTTCGTTTATGTTAAGATACATTTAGGTACTTCCCTATACATAATTTGTTGATGAAAGATGAGTACTGATCAATGGTGATCGAAGGTTGATTAATTGGTAAGATCGCCTACTTCCTCTACTTTACTATAGAATTACTAGTTGAGTTGGCCTTGAATGGAATTGTGTGGTATGGTCCACTTATGATGGCAGTTTTTACCTTATTGTCAATATATATGTGATGTGACCATGGACTCAAAGTCATTTCTAATTTGGATGAGTGGTGGTGATGATCACCCAATGTGAAGATTATGCCTGGTATTCCATTCTAGATATGATCTAGTTTGTGTGGATATTGTTATAATCATGTGAATGACTGTTAGGGTTAGGTTTAGGTACTGCCTATGATTATTTATAATGGTTAATAACCCCTCACCTATGTACCTCTACATGGAGATGTGATTCGCTAATGTTAGGAGTCTTGAATGTAAAAGTTGAAGTTGTCTCGTCTCCAATGCTATTATGTGTTGTGTGGTCTATGCTTTAATGTAAATTGTCGTCCTAATAAGGTGGATGCATCAATGTGTTGTTGATAGTCATAGTATGATCATTTTGACCAATGCACACACATTTACACCTCATGCATGCTTACAAGTAGTATAGGTTCATGGTGTCTTATGGAAGAGTATTCTCAGATGCACTTAAGTATACTACTATGCATGTGAAGTATTTGTGTATGAAGTATATTATGTGTCCCTAAACTAGGATGACTTTATAGGTGTACTAGTATGAATTAGGGTGTGGGACCTTGTCTATGCATTGTACATGTGTGCTTTGATAGGATAGTTCCTACGTTTGTGATCCATGTACATGAATATGAATGCATGATCATGCGGTGTTCCATGTCTCCCTACTTAAGAAGTGTATTAGCGATCCCGTGTCCATTATTCTTTTGAAGGGTTAGGTGTGGATGAGAACCTTTACTATGAAGAGGTTCCTATGCAAATTCTACATCACCAAGTTAAGAAGTTGGGAAAGAAAGAGGTGTACTCCGTAAAAGTTCTTTGGAGAAACTACCTAGTTGAGGGAATAACATGGGAAGCCGAGACCGACATGAAATCCTGCTACCCTCATCTTTTTCCTTATTGATGTTAGTAGTTTCTCCTAACATAAAATAATGAATAACATGAATTTGGATTGTTTGCTAAGTATGTGCATATTTTGGTGAAGTTGATGTCAAAATGAGTTTTCATGAAAGAGGCTTTTTGTGTTAACTTGCACTAATGTGAAATATATGTTTTGTCTTCTTGAGATTTGCGGTATTTTGATGTTGTCTTGAGAAGAATAGCATTGTAACTCTTTAATGTCATTTTGAGCTCATGTTGATGTTGAGAAGGTAGTTCCTCATAATGTGTTATGAAATGTTGAGCTCTTATCTGTTGTGACTTGAGTTGCTATGTTTAATGTTGTTGATATGTGTTAGATTGAGTTGTGAAGTACTCCTATGAGCTGTGACTCATAATATACATGTTGTTGGTTGGGCTGCTAGTATTGAGTCTATCCTCCTCCTATTAAATATTTTAGTGTCATTTGAGGACGAATGTTCCTAATGGAGGGATAATGTATTGGAGGGATAATGTATTCTAAGCCTAAATTATTGTATTACAAAACTAGTTAGGAAGTGTTAGATTCAAAACATCAAGAAACGTCCATGACGTCCGAAAGCTAGTGCATTTGCACTAGTAAAACGTCCTTAGAATTAGTGAAGGTTTGGAGGTGTTGTATGAAGTATAAAACTTGTAGAATAACTTTAAATAGGTAAAATAATGTATATAGGGTGAAAACGTCCAGGTACGATCCCCAAGGATTGCCCTAGGGGTCCAAAAAGGGACCCCAAAACTTGGCCAAGCAAGCTTCCTAAGGCAGCACAGAAATACACATAAATGAAGTATCTCCGCGTCTCGCACTAGGTTATACTTGGACCAAAAATCTTGGTCTGTGTTGCGGACATACAACGGGCTCTTCTGTTTCGGAAATGAAATTAGAAAAACTTGCAGGAGCAGCTCCGCGAGCAGACTTGTTCCCCGACGAAGATCTGAAATTTAGAATCCAAGATTGACTTCACTAATGGGTAAACATAAGTAAGGGGTCTATTGGGTATTTCATGGGAGGACTACATATTAATTTTAAATAAGTTTTACCTCATATTCACTCACTCAAATCAAATCCCTAAATCAAAACCCAAAAGCTCTCACCTCTCTCTATTTTATCTATCTATTCATCCTCCATTGAAGGAAGAAAGAAGATTGAAGCAGAAGAGCAAATTCTCCAGGACTTTACTCGGATTTATGTGGATAAAGCTCCATTAATTTATGGGTTCTTCAGTCTTAGGATTCCTTTCCACAAGGGTCCTTTGAAAGTTGATTTCTGAATCATTCAATTCTAAGGGTTTTCTTCTACAAATCTGTTTCCTTCTAAATTTGAAATTGATGATTGATTGTGACTAATTGTGATTACCCATGTCTAATTAAGTGTATATTTTTGAGTAATTGATGCTAATTAAGGGAATTTCGTGTGGGTCATGTCCCTTCCCCAATTTTTTCGAATCTTGGATCTTACTTTAAATTGATGGGAATTGAAGAATGTATTGATTGTTAAACTTTTTTTTATCTATTCTAATTCATTATTGGAATAACTAGGGTAATTTATTGTTTGGATTATATCTATTTCTTGAATAATTCATGATCAATACTTTCTTCTAACTCTAGGTTATGAATTGATGTTTATTGAGATAGTGATGATACTATTGACCTAGTTGTTGTATAGATTACTATTGTATAATGTTATTAAGCCTGTTGATGGATAAATATAGTTGATTGATGGTAAGACCATTGAAGGAGGCGTATGGAGGTGAATTGGTAAGACATATGATATTCAACCCTTACTTCAATTGTGATGACTTGTACATAATAATGATGTTCAATTGAAGCATTAATTATAATTAGTTTATATAGGAAATGATATGATGAATGCAATTGAAATTTCTTGACTATATGAATTGTGATATTATGATTAAGATGTAATGATATAAGGTTGGTTATGAATTAACTATGTGCCTTATTTTGAGATGATGATAATAATGTGTTAATCTCATATATGAGGGTTGTATTTAAAGGAAATTCTCATGCGATTCCTAATGAGCTAATGATTATTATATACAACGGGTAGTCCTCTATGACCTATACTAAGCTATGATGATTAATAAACGCTTAAAGACATTTAAAAAGGCACTTTAGCTCAACATCGAGTGAAATAGTAGTAAGAAGTGTCCCTTCCCAAGTAGCGAAGGTAGGTTCACTGTCATACTTATGAGATATATATTACAATGCCAATGGCCTAAACAGGGTCTCAAGCATGTCTCCTAGTTCTTGAACTATGTTTTCCCCATAGGAAAACTAGCTAGTGGATCCACCTAGACGCTATGTTGATGTTTGGATTTTACCTTAGTAAGTAGATAACCTTCTTTTGATGTAGGGTTTCATGACACCGAATTCCATATTAGCTCATTTGGTCTATGTCATTTAAGGCAAGTGTTCACAAAAGTAAAATGTATGATAAATTGAAGATGGACATTGATTCATATGACTTAAGGGGTCCACTTAGGATAGGTAGGGATATGGGACTTTACCTAGACATTGCACAAGTTAACTCTAAAAGGAGTTCTAGGATATGGTCTTATGTATTATGATACCATGTATTATGAAATGTTGACTTATATGATGATATTCTTATATAATGTTGACTATGATGATGAATATGTTATTAGTCTAAATTGCTATATGTGGTGATGACTACTTATGTGGATGATATGTTGTATGAAGCAAATCATTAATTATGATCTCCTAACTTGTTTACTTGATTATGTGGGGGGTTATGGGACTTCATATGAGCATTGCACTTGTAGGCTTGGATAGGATTGTCGGTAAGGGTTTTGTATACTATGATGATATGAACTATTGAATAGGAAATGTTGATATGGCTTTATGTTGATGTTGTCTTTTGTTATGAGCATGTTTTATTTTATTGTGGTCCTTATATTGTATATGTTCTCTTATATGTGCAGTAAACACTTTCTAAATGACTTGGGATGCTTTCTAAAGATACGATCCTTTTCATGCATGCTTTCAAATGTTCTATGTGCATATACCAATAATTAGTACAAGTGGTTGTACTAACCCATATTTTTGTTTTTACAATATTTAGGTTCGGTCCATTGAGGTATCAAGGTCGATTGCAAGAAAACTTGGACTTTACCCCATGTTTTGGTAGTTCCTTTAGTTTTGAGGATGGCGCCACATACTCCACCTTAGTAGTATTGCTATAGTCTAAAGACATTCATTTGTCCCCTATTGTTGAAGATATTGTTGTTAGCCCTATATTGCAATTATGAATTTGTATAGAGGGATATGCCCGAATGTTCTTCTCATTTTTAGATGGTTCAATATGACACAAAGTATAGAGTAATTCTTATATATCGATTATGCTATCTAAAAGTAGAATCCTATGTAAGCTTCCTATGCAACGAGTCTAAGTAAACTCCATATGTATCTATGTGTATTATGCAAGAGTCGATGCAAACCTTAAGGTGTATAATTTTTTTTAATTTTTCCGCATTTTTAGTCTATGATATGTAACGATGAATTCTAAGAGGCTAGTCGTAGTCCTCTCCAAGGACGACGACGCTAGTTAAGTCTAGGGTGTGCTCACTGGTCGTGACGATGACCCGGAGTACACCCTAGAAGGAATACAATGTATTTGACCTCTAAGAGGTCTTAAGTCTCTTAGCATTCATTCATCATATAGGTATGAAACACAGTGCAGAGTTTAAAAGTTTTCACAATAAAGTCAATAAGGAAACTCTTTTATAAAACGTAAAAATAACTAAGTCTTATCACAAACCATCTTAGACACATCTCATTCTCATAGGGTCACAACCCTTACATTTAAAGAAAGATACTAGTATATATACGAAGTCTTTGATGAAAGAAAACTAGAAATCATATCCATGTCTCAAATATATGAGGACATACCAAGAGTCTTGAGAGAACAATCTAAGTCCCAAGCTTCAATGCTAAGATCCTCACTTTCCACCACTTACACTTGTAGAAGTAGAGAAGAATACGGATTTAGTACAATTAAGCAATAAGTATGGTAGTAAAGCAAAAATATGCTTTAAAGAGGACAATTTAGTTGAAAACTACGTATTATGTTAATTAAGTAAAATCCCCATGAATCATCATATACGGTGCATAGAAACAAATCTCCTCACATACAAAACCAATCCATTCATTTATATACATTATCTTTATATAGACCATAACCTTTTATTTGCCTCTTAACATCACTTGATGTAATGAGTGGATAATTTAACATTCCACTTTCCATGCTCAAGCAATACTCTAAGGCCACCTAACATGGACTCACATGCTATGTCCTTTAAATCAACCACATCCATTTATAAGACATAGACATAAGATAATCATAATCATCTCATAAGGACCATCACCTAGGATAATTCTAAGTCACACTAGTGCAATGTGAAAGTATCATCTCATTCTACAACTCCCACTTAGTGCACCTTTGAAACCATCATAGACTAGTCACATACCATTCAATAAGTCATAAGACCTTTATTAACATTATACATATGTAACACTTCAAAAATCCAAGATTTTTTCTAGAGCCTAATATAAGTTTCATAAGGTTTAGACACATTTTTAAGGTCCATTTGAATGAATATAAGTCATTTAGCAAGTCTAGGAATCAAAACGTCCAAGAACGTCCAGAAATTAGTTCAAGGAGGTACTAGCATGCCTTAGCCTATTTGACTAGCTTTTAGGAGTCAAAAATAGATAAAAATTGGTGTAAGGTTTATAACATGGGTTTAAGTTGATTTCATAGTCGATAATTCTGGGTACGACTCCTAAAAAACAAAGCAAGGGACCTTGAGGAGGACCCTTGCGATTGGAGAGAAACACTGCCTGGGCTGTGTGCACTCACAAAAGGTCATAGACGGAATGTGTGTGGATCGACGGGCCGTTGATGACAACTGTCGAACGACACCTAGAAAATTTGTTGGAGGCACTCACCTGCATAGTCTTTGACCAAATCGATGAGTGTGTAGCACGGACGAGTGTGTAGACGGGCCATTGGTCGAGGTCTCATCTGGGAGGGTCTAATTTTATTGCACGATTTTAACTTAATCTTAATTAATTAAGATATTTTGTGGTTATAAAGGGATAAATTTAAGTCTAATTAACTTAATTATCCCCCCATATAAAGACCCCAACCCCATTAGTCTAATGATAACTCTCAAAATAAAACTCTCTTCCTTCTCTCTTTTTTCTCTCTCTATTGGAAGACACCATTGAAGACAAGCTAGGGGAGGGATTTGGGGGATTTAAAGGAATATTTCACTATAAGTTATTCATAAACCATTGATCTATTAGATCTAATTCACCTTTGAGACCTTTTTCCACAAAGGGTTTCTTCAAAGTATTTTCAAAAGTTGAGTTTTCATGCCGGTCTCTCTCAATCTCGAAAATTATGTTATGATTTATTTTGGATATTATAAGAATATTAACATGTATTATAACTTAATTATGATATATCTTGATGGTTTTGTCTAGTTTGTAGAAGATGACCCTTAACCCTTAACCGTAGGTTTGATCTGTATATGAATTAGGTTGTATTTGGTTCAATTAACTTGGTTATTGGTTGAATTACTAGTACATGATGTTATTAGTCTATCATGAAAAAATTTAGGGTGAATGGTAGTCTTTCATGCTAGTTCTTGAGAAGATGATCTATGTTATAAAGTGTATTGTGAATTGACTTATATATCTTATCTTAAGCTATGATCTAGTATTGAATTATGATGTAGTGATTCTTCTAGCCTTGTTATCATGTTTATTTTTGACTTACAATGGTGTATACCCAAATTGGGTTGAATTGAGGGTTTATGGTATGACCTTGATGATGAACTATGAAGGAGACTTGGTAAGTCTTATGATCTCTATCCTTTACTTTAAATTGTGGTTAATTGTGATTAAGTCATGATGTTATATTGGAGTATGCCTTGTAATAGTATTGATAAATATGGTATTATGTTGAATTGTGTCTTGATTATGATTGTGAAGAGTTGGCTTAAGATGTAAATGTTATAAGGAGGGTGAATGATTTACCAATGCGCCTTATCATGATATGAAGATGTTAATGGGATAACCTAACTTATATGAATTGTAATGAAATAATTTATACTAATCCAATTCTTATTGATCTATTGATGAAAATGATTATACAAGGGGTATACCTTATGACCTAAACTAAGTTATGATTGATAGTGAAGGCCTAAAGACATTTCAAAAATAAACTCTAGCTTAGCACCAAGTGAACTAGAGTGAGGAGTGACCCTTCCTATATAGGGAAGGTAGGATCACTAACTTACTCTTGATATTGGAGAACACAATGCATGTAGCATAAAGAGGGTCCGAACTTTATCTCCTAAATCTTGAACTATGTTTTTCCCGTAGGAATACTACCTAGTGATCCACATAGTTGCTATGTTTCATGTTTTAGTACTACCTTGGCAAGTAGCTCTCCTTCATCTGGTGTAGGGTTTTATGACAGTGCATTCCACACTATCTCATGTGGTCTATGTCAGTTAGGTCAAGATGTTCCCAAAAGGTAAAATGACCTAAAGGATTTAACTCTAACTAAGATGACCTAAGCGGTCTAACTTAGTCTAGGCAGGAGTATGGGAATCTACCTAAGCATTGCACTAGTTACCCTAGAGGGGAGTCTTAGAAGGATGTTTTTATGTATGATTATTCTTATAATTCTATATGACATGTATATGATGAACTTGCACTTTGTTGATACGATATGTTTATTAATTCACTTATGGATATGTGTTGGTTTATATTATTACAGTACAATGATATGTATAACTAAATTCCATGTTATGTGAAGTAAAATGTTATCCATGATTCTTGTTGGGTCACTTGATTGAGTAAGGTTATGGAGCATTACTTGGTCACTACACTTGTTTACTTGATGGGGGTTCATGGGTAATTGACATTAATTTGTTGATAATGAAATGTATTCTTATTAATGTTTATAGTTAATATGAATTGATGATAGAGTTACTTGAATATGTATATAATTATATGCTATGCATGTTTACTTGAGTAGACTAGATGATGTTGGTTTGGTAATGTACATGCTTATGACTTAATGAACATGTCCTATGGATAGGTATGGCGTTGTTGAATATGCATAAGTGATTTCAAAGTAAACTGAATATATTTATGAAATGTCCTATTTCTTAGCATGTTTTTATAGTATGTGTGCATATGGCCTCAAACTTAGTACAAGTGGTGTACTAACCTCATTTCTTCCTTTTCCCCAACATCTTAGGTTTCGATCGTTGAAGTGTTTTGAAGACGACTTGAAGAAGGCTTGGATCTCTTATTAATCCAAGTAGGGTAGGTCCTTAATTTCCCAAGGCGATGCCACTATCTATCTTATGGAGTTGATTTTTGTTAAAGAATTCTATGGTTCTTTCTTTCCATTTAGTATGAAACATTGTATAGCCCATGTAAGACAATTTTACTTTGATGTATGGGTTATGCCCATGTTCTTACACTCTTATTAGATGGTTATGAGATGAGACAATTATTATGACTATTATGTCTATGTTATATTTATATACTTATGTGCAATAAAAGTAGAAGACTAAGTAATCTTTCTATACGAAGGGTCGATATATACTCTAAGTAGAAGTAATGAAAAATTTTAAATTATCCGTTTAATTTGACATATGAATGTAGTGATGTAAACTAACAGGCTAGTCCTAGTCCTCAAAGAGGACAACGACGCCGATTATGTCTAGGGGGTAAAATCGGATGTGACAAACTTGGTATTAGAGCATAAGTTCGAATTATCTTTGAGTCAATGTCTCTCTCAACCATGTCAATTTAAGTTCGTATTCATAATTATGAAGCACACCACACTTATGGTTAGGAACCTACATGATGTCTAGGAAACTCTCACTTTCTTAGAAATCCAATATCCTGCCGTTTGAGTATACTTGTTGTGTGTTTTTGCATCTAATCCTATTGTTGTGATTATAGGAAATAAACACTCGAAGGAATGCGGCACGATTGCTTGAAGAAGAGATTGCCAATGCGAGAGCTCCTCCTCGTGGTGATCAAGTTCCTCCTCTTGAAGAAGGTGAGAATGATGACCAAGCCCCGGTGAATCCTTCTCCTTTGAAAGATGAGAATATAAGGACCGCTCTTATTCAAATGTCCCAAGACATCACTACCCAAGCACAAGCCTCACTGATCAAGCCCAAGCCATGATAACCCAAGCTAATCGGGAGGTTGTACCCCGAGCTCATTAACAAGTTGCTACTATGGCCTCCCGTCTATCGAATTTCACTTAGATGAATCCTCCTACTTTCTACAGGTCGAAGGTTGAAGAAGACCCCCAAGAGTTCTTTCATGATGTCAACAAGATACTCTTGTCTATGTTGTTATCTACTAGTGAGAAGGACGAATTATCCACTTATCAACTCTAGGATGTGGCTAAAGCATGGTATGTCCAATAGAGGGATAGTAGTCCATTAAAGGGTGGTCCGGTGACTTGGGAAATCTTTAAAATGGTTTTTTTGATCGATTATTTCCTAGGGAGATGAGGGAAGCTAAAGTGGTGGAGTTCATCGATCTGTATCAAGGGGGTATGATTGTTCATGAATACTCCTTCAAATTTACTAAATTGTCAAAATATGCTCATTCTTTGGTTTCCAATCCTTGAGATGAAATGAGCCGCTTTGTGACGGGGGTGTAAGATGATTTGCAAAAGAAGTGTCATTTGGATATGCTACATGTCAACATGAACATTTCTAATCTTATGGTGCTTGTAAAACATGTGGAAGAGGCACAGGCTAAGAGGAAGAGTAGATATGATAAGAGGGCAAGATCTTTTGATGTATATTTTTCAAAGATAGGCTTGAGATACAAGACAAGCCTAGATTTAAAAAGCGTGTTTATAATCAAGTTCCTTCCAATTTCCCTAAGGCTAGTGGTGATAGGGTGTATAACCCTAAGACAAAAAAGGAAAAGGGTACTAGTTTACCAACCGAGACGCCAACTTGTGGAAACTGTGGCAAGAAGCACTATGGTTTATGTCATAAGGAGATGAACAATTGTTTTGGTTGTGCTAAAAGTGGGAACAAGGTTAGGGAGTGCCCTACTGTTAGGGTTCAAGTCAAGGGTAGTGGTGAAGATCAAGAAATTGGTTCAACCGAGGCTCCAAAGAAGAACCGCTTCTATGCTCTCTGTTCTAGGGGTGAGAAAGAGACTTCTCCCGACATGGTGACTGGTATGTTGATAGTCTTCTTTATTGATTTGTATGCCTTACTTGACCCCGATACTACTTTATCATTTTTTACCCCTCTAGTAGCTAAAAGTTTGACATTTTGCCCGATGTTTTGCCTGAAGCTTTTATTGTGTCTACCCCGGTGGGTGAGTCTGTTGTTGCAAAAAGGGTTTACAGAAACTTTCCAATAATGTTGCCCAATAGAGTTTCTTATGTTGAACTAGAAGAGCTTTATATGTTTTGATTTTGATGTCATTTTGGGTATGGATTGGTTGCATGCTTTCTTTGCCTCTATTGATTGTAGGACAAGGGTGGTGAAATTTAACTTTTCAGATGAACCCGTTGTTGAGTGGAAGGGGGGATATCCTATTCCGAGAGGTCATATCATCTCTTGTCTAAAAGCATGCAAAATGATCTCTAGAGGTTGTCTATACCATATTGTGATAGTCCAAGATTTAGACTCCGAAATTCCTCCCGTTAAGACGGTCCCCGTAGTGAGTGAATTTACAGAGGTCTTTCCTAATTATCTTCCCCGTATGACTCCCAAATGAGAAATTGATTTTTGTATTGACTTATTATCGGATACAAATACAATTTAAATTACTCCATATCGGATGGATCCAAACAAACCAAAAGAGTTGAAGCCTCAACTGGAAGATTTACTAGACAAAGGCTTCATTCGACCTAGTATATCTCCATGGGGTGATCCGATTTTGTTTGTGAAGAAGAAGGATGGGTCTTTAAAAATGTGTATTGATTACCCCCAACTCAATAAAGTCACAATCAAGAACAAGTATCCTCTCTCTTAGATTGACGACTTGTTTGATCAACTCCAAGGGGCAAGTTAGTTTTCTAAGATTGACTTGAGATTAGGGTATCACCAACTTAGGGTGAGAGTCGAGGATATACCAAAGACGATATTTCAGAGTAAATATGGTCAATATGAGTTCTTAGTGATGTCCTTTAGTCTCACAAACACCCGGCGATGCTTATGGACCTCATGAATAGAGTGTTTCAGAATTACCTAGTTCATTTTTCATTGTCTTCATTAAGACATCTTGGTATATTTGAAAAATGAGGTTGATCACATGAACCATTTGAGGGTGGTGTTACAAGTACTTAAGGATCATAAATTGTTCTCCAAGTATAGCAAATGTGAGTTTTGGTTGAGGTCGGTAACATTTCTTAGTCATATAATCTTTAGTGAGGGAGTTGAGGTAGATCCAAGAAAAATGGAGGCGGTGAAAAATTGTCCTAGACCATTGACTCCAACCGACATTAGGAGTTTCTTGGGTTTAATGTGTTATTATCGGAAGTTTGTGGATTGTTTTGCATCCATTGCATCTCCTTTGAATACTTTGACCAAAAAGTGTAAGAAATTTGAGTGGTCGAACAATATGAGAGAAGTTTTCAAATGTTGAAAGATAGGCTTACTTCCGCTCTGATGTTGACTTTACCGGAGGGTACAAAGGGTTTTGTTGTGTATTGTGATGCATCCTAAGTGTGTTTAGGGTGTATGTCTATGCATAAGTGTGAGGTGATAGCCTATGCTTCTAGGCAATTCAAGGTGCATGAGAGAAACTATCCAACTCATGACCTTGAGTTAGCGGCCGTCATATTTTCTTTTAAAATATGAAGGCATTACTTGTATGGTGTCCATGTTGATGTGTATACCGATCATAAGAGTCTACAATATGTGTTTACATAAAAGGAGTTGAATCTCTGACAAACAAGGTGGTTAGAATTGTTGAAAGATTACAACATGAGTATCCTCTATCACCCCGACAAGGCCAATGTGGTTGCGGATTCTCTAAGTCGTATGAATATGGGTAGTGTGTCTCACATAGATGAAGCCAAGAAAGACCTAGTGAAGGATTTTCGTAGATTGTATAGGTGGGGCGTGAGGTTGGAATATTCTTCGAATGATGGTTTCATGGTCCATCATAACTCCGAGTCATCATTGGTAGTTGAGGTGAAGTCCAAACAACACCTTTATAAATCAATAGATAGAGTTGAATGATTCAGTCCTTGGCAAGATTAATGAGGCATTCTCCTTGAGGGGATGGTGTTGTGAGGTACCAAGGAAGATTTTTTGTTCCCATGGTAGATGAGTTGAGAAACCATATCTTTGAAGAAGCCCATGGGTCCCGCTACTCCATTCATGCGGTTTTAACTAAAGTGTACCATGACCTTAAGGAAGTATTTTGGTGGGAAGGTTTGAAGAAGGACATAATGGAGTTTGTTTCTAAGTGTCCAAATTTCCAACATGTGAAATCCGAACATCAAAAGCCGAGTGGCTTACTACAAGAAATCTAAGTTCCTACTTGGAAGTGGGAAGACATAAATATGGATTTTGTAGTGGGTTTACCTCGAACTCAAAGGCAATATGACTTAATATGGGTGGTTGCTGATAGGTTGACCAAGTCCGCTCACTTTATTCTCGTCAAGTATACTTATTCGGCGGAAGATTATGCTAGGATCTTCATATATGAGATTGTGTGTCTCTAAGGTATTCTTTTATCCATCATATAGCATCGTGTGCACAATTCACATCTAGGTTTTGGAGGTCATTCCAAGAAGGGTTGGTTACTAAGGTGAAGTTAAGTACCACTTTTCATCCCCAAAAGGATGGTCACACACAACATACTATTCAAACCCTTGAGGATATGATTTGGGCATGTATTATTGATTTCAAGGGAAATTGGGATAAGCATTTGACTTTGGTGGATTTTGCTTATAATAATAGTTTTCATTCATCCATCTCCATGGCTCCCTATGAATCATTATATGATAGGAGGTGTAGGTCTCCTATTTGATGGTTTGAAGTGGGTGAGCCTTCGCTTCTTGGTCCTAATTTGATTTTTATGACTTTGGAGAAAGTTCATATCATAAGGAATCGATTGCAAACGGCCTATAGTTGGCAAAAGTCTTATGCCGATTATATAAGAAGGGATTTGGTGTTTGAAGAAGGTGATAAGGTGTATTTTAAAATTTCACCTCTGAAAGGGGTGGTTAGATTTGGCAAGAAAGGGAAGTTAAGTCCTCGTTATGTGGGTCCATACGAAATCTTGCAAATGGTTGGTGTTTTCCTATGAATTGAAACTTCCTAGTGAATTGGCTATGGTTCATACGGTTTTCCATGTTTCCTTGCTTAAGAAGTATATTGGTGATCCCGAGTCTATTCTTCCTATTGAGGATCTTGGTGTTAAAGATAACCTCTCTTATGAGGAATTTCTGGTTCAAATTCTTGATAGGCAAGTCAAGAAGTGAAGGAATAAAGAGGTGGCTTACGTAAAGGTGTTATGAAAGAATCACCTTATTCAGGGTCCAACATGGGAGGCCGAGGCCGACATGTAGTCCCGTTACCCTCATCTATTTTATAACTAAGATTATTAGTTCTTACTGATAATGTAACTAATGACTAAAATTGAAGTTGATTTATTTTTTGTGAAGTCTTGCAAAAGATGCATTTTTGATATTGCTACAGTTAATCATTGTGAAACTATGCATTTGGACTTGAAATTTTGCTCTTTGGCTTGTTTAGAGTTATGTCGTGCATTTTGATATGGTGAGTCATATGGAATAATATATAGCATGTTGATAAGTTGAACTTTGACATAAATGACTCATAAATGCTATCTTGAGCTCTTGTTGTTGTGAGAAGGATATTCCTCATAATGTAATGTTGAGCCTTATGTGTGGTAATTGAAATTTTGAATTGCCTTGTGTAAGTGATATTATTGATGTTTTATGTACTGTTGTTGGTTGGGCTGCTAGTCTTGAGTCAATTCCTTCCTTTTAAAGATTTTTAGTATCATTTTGGGGACGAATGTTCCTAAGTGGGAGGGGGATAATGTAACAATTCAAAAATCCAAGATGTGTTCTTGAGCCTAACATAAGTGTCAAAAGGTTTATACAATGTTTTAAGGTCCATTTAAGTGAATATAAGTCATTTAGGAAGTCTAGGAACCAAAACGTCCAAGAACGTCTGGAAACTAGTTCAAGGAGGTACTACCGTGCCTTAGCCTATTTTACTAGCTTTTAGGAGTCGGAAATAGATAAAAATTGGTGGAAAGGTGTCTAACATGGTTTTAAGTTGATTCATAGTTGAAACGTCCGGGTATGACTCCCCAAGGACAAACCAATGTGCATTTGCAAAAGGGCACAAACCAAACATGTGTGGATTGACGAGGAGTTGATGCAAACTGTCAACTAACACTTAGACAATTTGTTGGAGGACCTCACCTACACAGTCTCTAACCAAACCGACGAGTGTGCATCACGGAAGAGGGACCAATCGTCGACTCACAGACGGACCGTTGGTCGAGGTGTCGTCTGTGAAGGTCTAATTTTCCTGCACGTTTTAACTTAGTTTTAGCTAATTAATTAAGAGTTTTAGTGGTTATTTAGGGATTAAGGGAAGTTTAATTAACTTAATTAACTCCTATATAAAGACCCCAACCCCATTAGTCTAACGACATCTCTCTAAACAAAACTCTCTTCCTTCTCTCTTCTTACTCTTTCTATTGGAAAAAAGTATTGAAGACAATCTAGGGGAGGGATTCGGGGGATGTAAAGGGAATATTTCACCATAAATTATTCATCAACCATTGAGGTATAAGATATAATTTACCTTTGAGACCTCTCTCCTCAAAGGGTTTCTTCAAAGTATTTTCAAAAGTTGAGTTTTTATGTGGGTCTTTTTCAATCTCAAAAATTATATTATAAATTGATTTGTTTACGATTTATTTTGGATATTATGAGTATATTAACTTGTATCCTAGCTTAATTATGATATATATTGATGGTTTGTTCTAGTTTGTAGAAGATGGTCCTTTTAACCCTTAATCATGGGTTTGATCTTGATATGAATTAGGTTGTATTTGGTTCAATTAACTTGGTTATTTGTTGAATTACTACTATATGATGTTGTTACACTAATTATGAACAAAATTATGGTTATTGGTAATCTTTTATGCTAGTTCTTGAGAAGATGATCTAGGTTATAAAGTGTATTGTGAATTGACATAAGTATCTCGTCTTAAGATATGATCTAGTATTGAATTCTGATGTAGTGATTCTTCTAGAGTTGTTATCATGTTGATTATTGACTTACCATGATGGATACCCAAATCGGGTTGAATTGAGGGTTTATGGTAAGACCTTAATGATGAATTATGAAGGAGACTTGGTAAATCTTATGATGTCTATCCTTTACTTCTAATTGTGGTTAATTGTGATTAATTCATGATGCTGTATTGGAGTATGCTTTGCATTATGATTGATAGGGTGAAATGATGTTGAATTGAAATGTATTGATTATGATTGTGAGGTGTTGTCTTAATATGTAAATATTATAAGGAGGGTGGATGATTTACCCATGTGCCTTATCATGATATGAATATGTTAATGTGCTAACCTCAGTTACATGAATTGTAATGAAAGGATTTATAATCAGGCAATTCTTAATGATCTATTAATGATTATGATTATACAAGGGGTAGACCCTATGACCTAAACTAAGTTTTGATTGATAATAAAGGCTTTAATACATTTTAAAAAGAGACTCTAGCTTAGCACCGAGTGATCTAGAATGAGAAGTGTCCCTTCCTACATTGGGAAGGTAGGATCAATAATGCACTCTTGAGATTGGAGAGCACAATGCATGTAGAATAAAGAGGGTCCCAACTATATTTCCCAGTTCTTGAACTATGTTGCTCCCATAGGAATACTAGCTAGTGGATCCACGTATTTTCTATGTGTCATGTTTTGGTATTACCTTGGAAAATAGTCCTCCTCTTTCGATGTAGGGTTTTATGACACCGCATTCCACACTAGGTCATGTAGTCTATGTCGGTAAGGGAAAGATGTTTCCAAAAGTTAAAATAAACTAAGGGATTGAAATCTAACTAAGATGACCTTAGGGGTATAGTTTAGTCTAGGTAGGGATATGAGATTCTACCTAAGCATTGTACTAGTTATCCTTGAGGGGAGTCTTAGGAGGATATTCTTATATATGATTATAATTATAATGCTATATGACACGTATATGATGAACTTGTTGATACTATATGTTGATTAGTTCACTTATAAATATGTGTTGATTTATATTGTTAAAGTAAGATGATATGTATACGTAAATTCCATGTTATGTGAAGTAGCATGTTAGTCATGATTCTTGTCGGGTTACTTGATTGAGTAAGGTTAGGCGGCTTTACTTGGTCATTGAACTTTTTCAATTGATGGGGGTTCATGGGTAATTGTCTACTAAGGTCCTATTACCCTCCTAAACTTATTTTATTAATAATTTTCTACATCTTTCGGCCTACGTGGCCAACTATATTGTGGGCCCCAATGATGGTGCTTTTTTTTCAAGCTTAGTGGCCACGAGAATGGAAAAGGGGCTACAAAATTAGTTCATTACAATCATTTGGGGGGGGGGGTAATAAGGACCTTGTAAATATTAAGTGTGTCTCTAGGATTTTTACATAGGGTGAGGGGGTGGGGGTAGCCGGTACTGTGCATGTTTCCCTAATGAAATGTGTACTCGTTCATGCTTATGGCTTATATGACTTGATGATAGAGTTACTTGAATATTATCTAAGTATGTAGTGCTATGAAGGTCGACTTGGAATAGACTTGATTGATGTTTCTTTGGTAATGTACATGCTTATGACGTAATTGATATGTGCATGGATTGGTTATGGTCTGTTTGAATATGCACAAATTTGATTTCAAAAGAAAATTGCAGAATTTCTTTATTTAAATGTCCTTTTTCTTAGCATCTTTTCATAGTATGTATGCATATGGCCTCATACTTAGTACATGTAAATTACTCACCCCATTTCTTCCTTTTCCCCAACATTTTAGGTTTGGTCGTTGAAGTACTTTGAAGACAACTTAAAGAAGGCTTCGATATCTTATTTATCCAAGTAGGTTAGGTCCTCAATTTCCAAGGGCGATGCCACTATCTAGCTTATGTAGTTGCTTTTTGTTAAAGAGTTCTATGATTCTTTCTTTCTATTTAGTATGAAACATTGTATAGACCATATGACGCATTTTTACTTTGATGTATGGGTTATATCCAAGTTCTTACACTCTTATTAGATGGTTATGAGATGAGACAACTATTATGACTATTATGTTTATGTTATCTTTATATAGTTATGTGAAACAGCAGAAGACTAACTTAATAATTCCAAATGAAGGTTCTAGTAAAAATCGATATAATATATACTATAAAAGATATTAAGTATATATATATATAGATAATATATATATATAATATAATTATGGGTAAGTAGAGGGTCTATAAAAAACCTCCAAAGTAGAGAGTAATGAAAAGTTATAAATTTCGCCAAATTTGACCTATGATGTAACTTTAGTCTAAAGCGGGGCAACGCGCCGGTTAGGTTCTAGGGGTTAAAAACCCGGAGTGAAAACATAAGACAAACATCTTCATTAACATTATACAATTAAATTCAACTTACTCATTAACACGATATAGAAAACATTCATTCATTAACATTATAAGGATTACACAGAATCCCTCGAAATGCCTACTTGTGGTCAAGGAATAGATGGTGTCCATTTCCACCACCTAACCTAAGTAGTAAAACCCTTAGGAATATTGTACTTCATTATATTCTTTTTATCGGGGGAGGAAATATTAAACAAAACTCTTAGACCAGGAGGAGCTCTTAAAAGAATCCCGGTATTAACCCCCTAAAGGATAAGGATCATCATGTTCTAACGGCGGGTATTCTTTTGGCCTTTACGTGGAATACCAACTAGCTGTCCTAGCAGGCACATAGTAAGGGTTTCAGAAGACTAGTGCTAGGCAACTACCCTAAATTCACAGAGAGAGTAGCCATCTCAGAGTTGATTTTTTTTTGACACAAACCCTCAATTAATACTAGTCATAAAAACCCTTTTTTTTTCAAAATCCTCTCGTTGCTAGCATTAATCCCCACGAGGTGTAGACTTTCTTTTGCATTAGCTATAGTAAGGGATTCTGCTAGGTACTCTACCTTTACTCACTGAAAAATACTCACTTAACCTATCATTCATTCATTGTAAGCTCATAGGATATTGATTTGTTATAGACACTACAACGCTACTCACGAATTGTCACACCCAAATCAAGGGACGCGACTGGCACCCACATTTACCCTCCTATGGAGCGACCAGACCCATCTAAACCTACATTTCAAGATTATCAACAGAAAATAAGCGGAGACTTAAACTCAGTATAAACAATTCATACTATTATTATTATCCCCAAAATCTGGAAGTCATCATCACAAACATCTATCTCGATTCTTAACTAGGAATGTCAAGAACAAAATACTAAAAAAAAGCTAACAGTCCATGACGGAAGTTCAAGGCATCAGACTTGAGAAGAGACCCAGGTCCAAGCTAGACGCATTAGCTCACCCTGAATTTTCCGATGAATTGAAGACTGGCTAGATCTGCTTTTGAGTTGAAGTTGACGGAACGTTTTGCTGCTTACAAAATACCAAAGAGGAAAACATGAAAGTAGGGGTCCGTACAAACCACACGGACGGGTAGATATCATCGGCCAACTCAAAATAGGAACATATATATCAATATAATAGTAATCAACTACAATACTCCAACATGTAGCAATAACAACATGAATTCATCAAGAACTACACCACCGAGTTCACACATGAGGACCGCAAGCCTCTACCTACTCATTTGGGAATTAGTTCATTAGATTGAGTATATTCATATCATTTCAAGAATTCCATTATCTTTCTTCTCTTGTGTCGGTACGTGACACTCCGATTCCTCTATTTGCTAATCCTGGTGCCGGCACGTGGGCACTCCGATCCTCATGTCTATCCGGGGACCGTAACGTGAACATCCCGATCCTCTATTCTCTCCTGGTACCCGGAGGAACTTGGCAACCCGATCCCCTATTCTAATCCTGGTGTCGGAACGGAACTCCCGATCCTCATATTCATTCTATCCTGGTACCTAGGTAACTTTCATCCCATCCCATTGCTCTCCTGTTTCGGACTTGACCTCGTCTCCGTCCTCATATTCTAATCCTGGTACCGGAACGTGGCACCCGATCCCATTCATCAAGCCTTCTTTTACACTAAGGCATCCTCATTCTCATTATATAATTATCAAGAGAGGCCTTCTTTCATACTAATGCTCAGCATTCTCATTATATATATTCAGTGAATTAGGGTTCTTTCAAGATTTGGGATTCAATAGAGCTTCATCAATGCGTTGTTATTCATCACAATTTTATAATCACTAATCTGCAAGCATACAACTTAAGCACTAGCAAGCAATGTTTTTACAATATTAGCAACACATATAGTACTATTAGACAGTTCACTACGATCTCGTAACATAAACCATAACTACTCCACCGAAGAATGGAATCACAGCTAATCTTCTTCGTTTCTTCTGCTCTCTCCTCGTTCGTTTCTCCTCTCTTTCTGTGCTTTTTCTTTTGTTTTTGTTTTCTTCAAACCCTCCTTCTCTTACCCTAATTAGTATATAATTAAGATTAACTATGCAATCTCACCCCACTAATTAACTTGTTCCCTCTTTAAAAACCCCCTAGTAATTAGACCTTATTACTTAACCCTCCAACTTTTATAAATTAGCAGGAATACGTCAAAAACGTCCCTTAAAACGTGTAAGAAATCCGACCCGAACTGGGATTGCTAGCCCTTTACGGGCCGTGGCGCCGGCGACAGTCCGTCCTGCTGTCCTTCCAATGACCACAGAGCTGTTTTTAAGTGGATGCCTGTGCGGCCGTCGAGCTTGCGACGGTCCGTCCTGCCATTCCGTCATGACTTTCGGAGTCGATTTTCAGTACCCATTTCAGATTTTCCAAGTGTTTTTGGAACGACACCCTCCACGACGGTCCTTCGTCGCCCTTGAACGGTCCGTCGTGGCTCCGGCACCTCTGCCAGTTTTTCCAGAATAATCTGCTGCTCAACAGAACGACTAACAGTTCGTTACAACTAGATAACCAATTTCCCATCTTCGTCCCCTAATGATCACAAGAAGAAAACAGTGCGAAAAAGGAATACCTGAATCCGTAACAGATGGTGGGTATCTTCCCCGCATATCTGCCTCCGCCTTCTCTCCAAGTGGCTTCTTCAACCGCTCCGATTCTCCATGCACCTTGATGGATGCAATCTCTCTTTACCGCAACTGGCGAACTTCTCTATCTAAAATAGCAACGGTTCCTCCTCATAGACCATTCTCATCCAACACACTGAGTCCCACGGTAATGTAGTTTTGCATCATCCCTGGTACTTTTCAAACATGGCCATGAAATAAAACGCTGCACTCCGGACAGCCCTGGGGGCAAGCTTTATTCATAGCCACCTCCGCCTATTCGCTTTAGTACCTCGATGGTCCAATATACCTTGGAACGTAGCTTACCCCTCTTTTTGCCAACCGCCATCACCCCTTTCCATGGTGAACCTTCACAAGACTTGTTCACCTTCCATGAACTCCCAGTCTCTAACCTTCCGGTCTGCAACTCCCTTTTGTCTACTTTGCGCCGCTAGAAGAGTTTCTTGAAAATGCCCTTCACCTTTTCTATCTAACGATCCCCTCAAAGAATCGGGACCACCCCCCACCCCAAGGTCTACCTCGATGCATCAAACAACCAATGGAGATCTAACACTCCTCCCATCACAATGCTTCAAATGGAGCCATATGCAATACCGGAGTGATAGTCTATTATTGTACGAAACTCTGCCAAAGGTAAGACTATCCCAATGCCACCAAACTCTATCACGCAATGCGTCGAGCATATCCTCCAACACTTCAAAAATTGTTCGCTCAGACTGACCAGCGGCCTAGATGGAACACGTACTAGGTCCAACCTAGTTACCCATTCTTCCTGCAGGCAATCGTTTTCCCAAACTTAGAAGTAAACTGCGTACCTCGATCTGTATAATGATAGTGGAACCCCATCAATCTAACTATTTCTGGATGGTAGATTTTTGCTAACTTCGCTGCATTGTGATCACTGGACCCGGAATGAAATGAGCAGACTTAGTCAATCTGTCCACAATTACCCACAGTTGAATCAACTTCCCAGTGTCTTTGGAAGACCACCACAAAGTTCCATTGCAATTTCTCTCCCACTTCCATTCCGGAATGGGCATTCTTATGAAGTGTTTTCCTCCGGGTCCTTTGGTGGTTCATATTCCTTGTTGACACAGTTTGGGACCTTGGCAATAAAGTCAACAATATGGGCGCTTCATTCTACTCCACCAAAAGTGTTGTTTTTAGGTCGGCTGATACATCTTGGTTGCACCCGGATGTATATACTTGAACTATGAGCTCTGTCAGAAAGTGTGATCCAATCATCAATGCTGGGTACCCATACCCTTCCCTTAATCCTCACCACACCTTCCTCGTCGATTGTTGCTTCTTTAGCCTCTCCTCGCAACACTTTATCTCGGATTCGCCTTAGGTTTCTTCATCAATCAAAACTGTTTTCCCTTAATCTTGTCAAGAAAAAGAAGATCTTGACTCCACACTAGCCAACATCCTCCCTTCTCATTTAATTTCCAACCATCATCAACTCGTTTAGCCAAGTCTGAACCTCTCTACCATGGGCGTCTAGAGGCTTGCAATGAGCTAGACCTTCCCATGCTTTCCGCCTTTCTACCAAGGCCTCCTGCCACAATTACTTCGCCTTCCCCTGAGATACAACCTAGTGATTTCGTCTCCTTCAGTAGTTCCATCCCTATCCTCGGTCTCAATCAAATCTCTCGGATTGAAGAACTACTGTAGACACGATGATCCGTATAGACCTCACCCTTAACCCCATATAAATAGTGTCTCCATTGCTCAATGCCAATCACCACCCACCCGCGGCCAATTCCAAGTCATGAGTTGGATAGTTACGTTCATGTGCACTTTTAATTGTTCCTTTTGAGGCGTAATCAATCACTTCTTTCTCGTTGCATTAGCACTGCACCCAAACCTTAATAGATGCATCACATAAACAATAAAGTGTCGTACCCTCTTAAGTACCGGCTAGGTGAGGATGTGCTGTATAACAAATCTTAAGCTTTCTGAAAGCTTTCCGCACATTCATCCTGGCCATCAAATGGAACATTCTGCTTAGTCAAGTTTCTGCAATTTGGAAGCAATAGAAGAGAATCCTTTTTACAAAGCCGGCGGTATTAGTCTAGCTAACCCAACAAAACTCGCCGTATTTGTCTGACACACATTAGTGGGTCTACAATTCTCACTGTCTCGAAATCTTATAAGGATCTACCATCACCCCATCTCTAAACTACAATGATGCCCCAAGAATACACTTGCATCTAGCCAAACTCACCACTTAATAAACTTTGGCGTAAAGCTTTTCTTTTCTCCCTCAAACATTTCCAACACAACCTCAAATCTCCTCATGTTCCCTTCCTTACTTTTAGAATATATCAATATAATCATCGATAAATCCCGATCACCAAGAGTCCAAATACGGCTTTACATATCCCGTCATCAATCTCATGAACTCATCAGGGGGCGTTCGTAAGACCCAAAGCATCACCACAAATTCGTATGTCCATACCTCGTTCGAAAACGTCTTTGTCACATCCGTGCCCGATTCTCAATTGATGATCACCTGATCCAAGTCAATCTTAGAGAAGAACACAAGCCACCTTTTACTTGATCGAATACGTCTCAATAGCGAGGAAGAGGATACTTGTTCTTAATAGTTACCGTGTTCACTGTCGGTAGCTTGCACATCCGAAAACTCCCATCCTTCTTCTTCTTCACAACAAACCAGAGCACCCCAAGGAGATGCACTTGGTCTATGAAGCCCTTGCTCAACAACCTCTTGAAGTTGAGCCTTTAAACTTTCTTAACTCCGCGGGAGCCATTCTCATACGGGTTCTAGAAATGGGGCTTGTAACCCGGTTCAAAGATCCATGGACAGAAGTCATATCACCCTTTCTGGGGGCATACCCGGAAGATCTGCAGGGGCATACATCAAGAAACTCAACCACGGACGCACCGAAACCGACTCAATCGGGTAACTTGGGTAGGTTGTCATCCTTGAGATGTCAAGAAAGCTAAACACCCTTTACATAACGCATTTTTCTTAGCACTAAGAAATGAAATGATACTCCCGGATTGGAAGTGTAGTGCAACCCTCCCCACTAACTGATCTGTCCCAGGCTTGGCCAATGTCACAGTTTTAGCATTTTACAACCAAGATCGCAAAAAATTTGGAGAAAGCCAATCATACCACAGAATTACAAACATCAAGTCACCCATTTCTAACATAACCAATCTACATCAGTGTTGCTCCCCACAAAGTTCAACCAAACAAGACCTATGTACCTTTTCAACTACCACACACGACTCCCCACGCGGTGTAGAACACGATAGGCATGTCAGTAATTCACAATGCAATTTTTAGACATTAGCAAATGATGAAGATAAGATGAAAACGTGGAGCCAGGGCAAATAATACAATGCCATGCATCACAACCAAGTATAACCTGTGCTAACAGCATCAAATCAGACGCTCCCCGCTTCAGATCTCCCCCCCCCGGAAAAGGCGTAACAATGGGCCTATCGTTTGTCTGTCCATTGCCCCTACCATGTTCGTATAGTGGCTCCATTTTGCCCATCACTCTTCCGTTTGTATTGACCACCATTACCACCACCTTCGACCACCACGTCCTCACAGAAAAAAGTCGGGGGGCTCTACCATGCCACCTCTACCTCTAACTAGTGGGGTTCTGTAACTCTGGTTTGGACAATAACCTCGTGTGTGTCCACCTTCCCACATCCAAAATACCTCTCTCGGGTTCATGCATAGGTCTCTCGAGTAGTGTTGACCGTTCTCTGATGTGGAAACCCCCAACTACAAAGTCTGTAGTGAAGGACTGAATTGGTTGACTGAGTAACCTCCGGAGCTCTGTCCTCCATAGAGTGAAACCATTAAACCTCGCTCCCCTTCGAACCTTTTCGATGTTCGATGTCGTGGTGAATTCGTCTGTCTTCACTCTTTCCACCTCTAATCACAACGTCTACCACCTTCTTGGAAGGATGTTGCCGTAGCCGCTACCCTGTAAGCTGAAATCCCGCAACTCTGACCTCCACCCCCTTCACACAAAAACGTCGAATCGTTCTTGTGGACTGAAACAAAGTTGGGTGGCATATCTGGAAGTGGCGGCGAAATGTAGCCTCATACGCGTTACTTCTCCTCCCTTGCTCTAAGACCCTTCAAGAACCGTCCCTTTTTTCTAAATCTCCAAGTCCGTGGTATATAGTTCTCCATAAACAGGGTTATGAGAATGATTCCCCCAGTCTAGGTGGTTCCTCTGTTGGTTGAACACTCGACACTGTGACGCCGCCACCACTTTTGGCGTTTCCCTTGAAACTGATAGCTCCCGAACTCAACTCCAACCTTTCTACTATCCCATCTTGTTGTAGCTCATGCCAATCAACCAGAAAGTCGTAGGCATCCTCTGATTCTGCCGCCCTTAAAGACTGGAGTTTCATTTCCAGAACGTACTGAAAAGTTCATGCTGATCATTTGTCATAATAGCCCATTAGTCACGACGTGGAAATGTGCCTATTCCCATGATGCAATCCATGCGGGGAGCCATATTAAGCCGCATGTCGTGACCTCTGAACCGGAGGTGTTGGTGCAGAAACCACTGGAGGTGCCTGGCCCTGATCGGATAACCCACTAAGATAAGCAAGTACCTGTTTGACTCATCTCTGGTGGGTAGGTTGGGGTGGGCATTGTCCGTCAATTCTTGCCCTTTGTTCATTCTCACCTTCCTCCCCCTCTTTAATCACACCCTCCTCGTCGGTGTAGAGTCACCGCCCTAGTATCAGATGGGCCCTAGGTGTGCTTTGTCCTCTTGCCTCTAGAGACGTCCTCCCCACGCCCTCGTCCCACGGCTCGTTGCCGTTGCCCTTCCCTCGAGCTACCACGCCCCAGTGCTGGCTCGTCGTTTCTTGTCGTTCCGTTGTTGCTGCTGTGCGGGTCGTTGCTCTAGTTCTAACCATCCTGCCTAAGTAGAGTGAAGATGGTCCGATACCAATTCGTATAAAAGTCCCCCCGAATAACCAATTGAACTTCAAGTAGTAGCACGAAAGACGAATGAAATAGTGAAATTTTTCCTAAAGTCTAAGCCATCTTCAAGGAAAAGTAAAGGCGTCCCCCCTACCGGTTCCTTAAGACTCTACTAGACCTGTTCTTGTGCTGAGACCAAATGAACCTCAATGCTCTGATACCAGTTTGTCACGACCCAAAATCAGGGACGCGCTGTCAACCCGCTACATTTACCCTCTATTTTGACGAACCAACCCTCTAAACCTAACCATTTCAAGATCTATCAACCGAAATAATTGCGGGAAGACTTAAACTCATTTCCTAAAACAATTCAATACTATTATTATTATCCCCAAATCCTGGAATCATCATCACAGAACATCTATCTCGAATTAACTTAACTATGATGTCTAAGAACAAATACTAAAAGCTAAGCTAGTCCATGCCGGAAGTTCAAGGCAATCAAGACTTGAAAAGAAGACCCGTCCAAGCTAGACGCATTAGTCACCCTGAATTTTTCCGATGAAGTGAAGACTGCTAGATCTGCTGTTGAGTTGAAGTTGACGTACACGTTTTGCGCATACACAAATAACAAAGAGGAAAACATGAAAGTAGGGGGTCAGTACAACAACCACACGTCTGAGTAGATATCATATCGGCCAACTCAAAATAGGGAACAGTATAATATCAATAATCATGTAAATCAAACTACAATACTCAATGTAGCAATAACAACCATGAATTCATCAATACTACAACTGAAGTTCCACCATGAGGACTCAAGCCTCAATACCATACTCATTTGGAATTAAGTTCATTAAGATTTGAGTATATTCATTATCTGTCAAGATTCATTAGTCTTTCTTTCTTCCTCTTGTGTCGGTACGTGACACTCCTATCCTCTATTCTATCCTGGTGCCGGAACGTGGCACTCTATCCGATCCTCATTCTCATTCTAATCACGGTACAGTAACGTGATACTCACTCCCGCCTCATATTCTAAGTCCGGTCCGGAACGTTGCACCCGTCGCATATTCTTTCCTCCTGTTGTCGGAACGTGAACACTACTCTCTCTTCCGTCCTCATATTCATTGTATCCTGGTACCGCGGAACGTGGCACCCGAATCCATATTCTTCCTGGTGTCGGAACGTGCACTCCCGATCCCATTTCAGATCCTGTACCGGACGTGGCACACCCGATCCCCCTAATTCTCAAGCCTTCTTTAACACTAAGGCATCATCACTTCTCATTATATAATTTATCAGCCTTATGTCATACTAATGCACTCATCATTCCTCATTATATAATATATCAGTGAATTAGGTTTCTTTCAGATTGGGATTCAATACGCTTATCATGCTTTGTTACTTACATCCATGTTATAATCCTAAATCATGCAGCATACACTAAGCACATGCAGGGGTTTACAATAGTATCAACACATATAATATTCACATTAAGAAGTTCACTACGAATATCGTACATAACCATAACCTTAACCTCCACCGAAGAATGAATCACCAAGCTATCTTCTCTCTTCTTTCTTTTCTCTGTCCTCTACTCGTTCGTTTCCCTCTCGTCTGTTCTTTTCTTTTTGGTTTTGTTTTCTTCAAACCCTCCTTCCTTTTTACCCTAACTTAGTATATAATTAAGAAATTGATATGGCAATAAGCACCACTAATTAACTTAAGTTACCTGTCTTTTTACCCCCAAGTAATTAGACATTATTACACATTAACCCCTACTTATAATTAAGGCAGGAATAGTCAAAAACGTCCCTTAAAACGTGTACATAAATCCTACCCGAACTGGTATTTGCGTAGCCCGTGACGGCCCGTCGCGCCGGCGACCTGTCCTCCTGCTTCCGTCACAATGTCCAGAGACTTGTTTTTAAGTGGATGGCCTGTACGGCCGTCGAGCTTGCGACGGTCCCATCCTGCCATTCTCCGTCTGAACGTTCAGAGAGTCGATTTTCAGTACCTCAATTTCAGATTTCCAAGTGTTTTGGAAACACACCCCCACACGTCCTTCGCGGCCCCTTGACGGTCCTTCGTGGCCGTCCGTCCACCTCTCCATTTTCCAGAATAAATCTGCTGCTCAAGAACGACTAAACAGGTCGTTCACGAATAGTGGCCACGTTAAATATCCTCCAGTCATTCATTTCGAGTTTTCTTGAGAAAACCTTTCAATAGACCCACATTCATTACATTTTAATTAGCTCGTTAATTCATGCCATTGCCCTGTATATGTAGCAATTTTTCACATAAGCATCATTGTCACATATCCCTAGACCACACCCTAGAAACCTATGGCACTCTAGGAGTGCAAAACCGGCGTACTCGACCATCTCAGATCTTATACAAGCCCTTTTCTATATCCTTCATTGTCATATAAAATATGAAAAAGTAAGTGGGAAATTACGCAACTACCCAATTCAACCCCACTCAACCACCTACCATAGAACCCCCGAATGTCCGCGCCATCTCAACTATAAATAGTCCTCATATAAAATCAATTAGGAAATACTAATTCTCAGTTCATGCAAATCTTAAGAACACAATAGTTCTTTAGACACGGCCCCTACACAATTAAAGTAGTAACTACTACGGTCTATTACATACTTTTGAAGAAAGTAAAGACATATAATGCCCTCAGTCAATGAGGACATACTTCAAACTTGCTTGAAACGATCTTTAATCCAACTATTCTCCAAAAGCATCCTTCTAATCCAAACTTAGTTCTCCAACGCACATTCACCTATAAATCACTTTATAGATAGAATAAATCATGGAATTAGTACAACCACATGTCCTAAGTAGTGGCATAATGACATAAAATCATGAAAACGGCCATTTATTAAAAATATGATCGTTTGACTTAAATATCACATATAATCATAAAGAAAATCATTTATCCACTTTATAAACAACCACAAAAGATTCACTTTCATTAAATTAAGCAATTTAAACATTTTTAGAATATCATAGTAACTTAGAGGTCACTTTACAGTGATAATTTCCAATGTTTACAAGTGACAGTTTCTTAGTTCACAGTAACACCGTTCCTGAGCATGCATTATTTCCTCACTTAAGTAAGAACAAAAAAAATACCGCCCATCACCCTCTCTAGACAACACCTAAATGATCCTTAAGACCACCTATAATGATCGTAACACACATCCATGACCCAAACATATGAACAGAGATTCTCCTACAAAGGTGATTCCTAGTTGCACTGAGTGTAGTGTGAAGCGAACACCATACAATACGTACAAACACAACACACAATAAGAATCATATAGATTAGCCTTGGAATAATTCATTCTCACTTAATTCAACCACATACCTATAATTGACTTCTCCCATCCAAAGGCTATCAAAGACTTAAAGTAAATTAAGAAGATTAACCCATGATTGAGCCTTCTTGATTTCCTAAGTAATCTTAAGACTATTTAGGTTTGTGTCTGCCTAAATAGTCAATTAACTTCCCTAACTAGAGTCCATTCTTAAGATTTATCTCGGTAGATACTAGTGACCCTTCCTATGCCCCCTTCACACAACCTTAACTAGACAACCCTTACTACCTAGACAAGTACTATATTCATTTTAACATTTCTTCTTTAATTTAATATTACAATTCATCAGTTCATTTTAAGGACTATTCCATTCACATAAGGACATTCAAGTAATGGTCTTGACAGATCGGGGACTGAACTACCACCTTGAAAGCCTATTGTGCATTGTCTAGATATGTCCCATACCCCAACCTAAAATTCCCTAGAACTCTAGCATAATGCTAGTAGGTATCGCCACATGATGAGAATAGGCAATAATTGAGAATGAGAACATTATAGCTAAACAGGGAAAATCCTGAGATCTAACCTACTTTCGATGAGTGTGTTCTTCCTTTCCAAGGGATAGAACTAGGCACATCTCATGGTAGGCACATGTTGAAGGAAGATGAAGGTCTTTTATGTACGCTAGTTCATTCTCAAGTAGACTATCATAGTACTGTCAAGTTTTTGTTTTTGTGTCGACACGTGCCATGATATCATATTACATAAGTAAACACAACAAGACAATCAATTGAAATAACACCACACCATAAGTGATCATACCATCACATCAGAAGTGAGGTCAATTAACATTAAATAATAAATTAGGGAAGCATATCCCAAATCCCATTCTCACCACTTCAATTCCCCATGCTATACCATCAATTCAATACATGAAGCCCTTACCCTTGCCATGAACTGTAATTCAATACATAAACTATACTTCTCCAATGAATATAAGTAAATTTTAATATGACCTTATCGAAAATAAGACCGAATTAGACATCAATCTAATACACTCTTACATCATTCAATTTTTCATAGAAAAAACCTGTACTAAAATTGATAAGCATTAAGTCAAATCACTACCTATAAAGGTAGTCAAAACGCGGTCCATAAATTGCATGAGTTCCATAGTTTAATTGATTTGAAATCCTCTAATTAACAAAACAATTAATCAATATTCAATTCTTTAAAAGCTTTAATGCAATAATCCCCTGCATGATCATCGAAGTTGGACAAGTTCATCTTGACACCTTTAGAAAACTTTTTGATGTTGGGCTCCTTGATGATAGAGTTTCATCACGGATAAAAAACCAATACCTCAGTTATGTTAATCCACTAAATTGGATGTAAAGAATCTCCAACTCATTTCCAATTCAATTCTCTTCCTTGATTTGGATTCAATGGAGTTCTAGAACTTTCTTAGAGATGTTTGGTTTTTAAATTTTTAAGAATGAATCTCCTAAGTGTTTATTTGCTTATAAAAAGTTTTAAAATACCCAAGTACCCATAAGTAACCTCCAAAAGTATTATTTGGATGTGGTGAATTTACCAATTCACTACTTGAACTACAGTGAACTGCGCAAGACTAACCTCACAGACGACTTGCTAATCTACTGCTGTTCCCAACGAACGGACGTCCTGTTTTCCGTGGTTAGCCTGAGGCTGTTGTTTGGAATTTTCCTCCTCCAAACCTAGAGTGTAAACCAACTTCCCTCACTACAGGGCGTTCGACTGACCACTGGCGTCTATTGCCATCCGTAATGTTGGGCGGTTTTATGCAGCTTTGGTACTTGTTAGGGTCCTTCCTCAAGGACCCCTTGGTTGGTCCTTGGGGACAAATGTTTGCCCGGACGTTTACATTCCAAATATTATCGTATACAATATTAAGGATTCCCCCACATAATTTTTATCCAAAACAAACTTTAAAACTCTTAGAAAACATGCTAAGACACACAATGTGTTTTGCAAGGCCCAAACCTTCAAACTTCATGGGCTTCTTGGACGTTTTGAACCTCCAACTTCATGAAACTTGACACACTGCATAAAACACTATAATAACTCTTTATAATGACCTCATAACTAAACTCATCAACACACATTAGTCCACATAACCCCAGTGAGGCACATAAGTGCTTATGTGTTGAACGTCTTAGTCGTCCCGTGATGGTTTCACTCATCCAAATTCATCTAAACTCCAGACACTGCCTCCATACCCCATTATTGGACCATTTTATGCCCTTAGACCCTCAGTTTAAAACATATTATTATCTTCTTTCAAGCCAGTCACTTTATGATGTATTATAATAACATCATCACATTGTCTTCTAAAAGGTCATACTACTCTCATAATCCACAACACAACATACTTCACATCATATTAGTCTGGATGTTATACCCTCATGAAATCAAGTACCTAGTGTAATCCTAAACTAAGGAATAATGTCTAAAATTTTTTTTCCATACCTAAAAAAATTTAATTAACTTTGATTTGGAATTACTACAGCCTAAACATTCATAATGACCATTGACGTGCCGGATTGAGTGTTAAGTGTCCTATGTGCCTTTAGGTCGTAGAAGGGTTGAAGAGTCTATGAAGGTCAACCCCTTGTCAAAAATATTATAGTAAAACCTGAGTGCCTGTTTTTAGGGTCCAAAAGTCTAGGTACTAATCTCCAAGGACCAACCTAGGACCCCAAGGAGGAAACCAATCATTTTGACCCAAAGTTTGTTCAAGACAACATCACTGACGAGTGCACATGATGCCCCGGTCAATGAGGTGGTGAGTCCATACTTAGAATTAATGGTGAACATGTATAATTTTAGACATCTCTGTACAAATCAACGGACATCCATGACATCCTCTCATGGATTGATGGACCATAAACCCATGGGCGTCATTTTGGGCCCTGCATACTATAAAACAACATGCCAGCCAGGGTTAAAATCCACCCTTGGACATTTAAATTTATGGTTGGTATAATTTAGTTTTTGTAGATATTTGTAGATATAATTAAGGGATTTTTTTACCTCATTAAACAAGCCTTCACACCTTTTTAAAAAATCCCAAAAAACCAAAGGACTCTCACTTCTTCTAGAATTTTCTTTCAAATCAAACAACCCTATAAAGAGAAGACAAGGCTTTCTCTAGGGATTTAAAGAACAAGCTGTTCCATCACAAATGTCAAAGTATGATAAGATAGGAGGTTATTTCATTATAATACCCTTTCCCCAAGGAGGTTCTTCAAAATAGATGTCAATGTTCTTTGAAAGACCTAGTTTTTCATTCAAGTTCGTGGGCTCCTTTAAACTTGATTAATGTGGATAATTCTAATCAATAGTAATGATTATGAAGGTTTATTGTTATCTGATTTTTTATTTAGGCTTGACTAATCCTTAAAATAACCCATGAATGTCCCTTTTCTCATTACCCCTAACGAATGAATTAGGTGATTAATGACTAAGGGTTATGTTATTGAATGTGTTCGTTCCATAATTTCATATTATATAATGATGATGATGTTTAAATTGTTGTTTAAAATATCATTCACGGGGACGGTGGTAAAGTTCTTGATAGGTTTCTTGGAGGCATTGGTAAGATCTTAAAGTCATAAACAATTAATTGTCATAAGTTGTTACCCTTGGCGATGTTTATCAATTGAAGTATGAATGGTGGAAGTTTTGATATATGCCTCATTTCTAGGAATGTTATGGATGTGATATGATGATTTGGTGTACTATTATGATGGATTTATTTAAGGTATCTGAGTACGTAATATTAGTTTTACTATGAGCGATTTTCTCACACGATATTGGGTTTGTGATGAAATGAGTTCTCATCCTAAGAACCACGATCTAGGCAACATGATATAAAAAAAGGGTTTAAAGCTAACAACCTATGTTATGAAATATTTTAAAAAGGACTAAAAATATTCAAAAAGGAATTCATCTTAACACGACTAAATTGACAATGAGAGGGTCTCTTCACGAGGAACCTTCTCGTTATATTATTTGAGTTTGAAAACTACAATGCGAATAAGTTAACAAAATAGGGTTTCTAGTTACAAACCTCCTAGTTCCTTAACTATATAACCACGTAGAATAGAAAAAAACCTAGCTTTGTGGATCCACCTAGATGCTATGATAATAAATGATGTCCTACCCTGTGCAGTGGATGGGATGCCTCTCTTCAGTGTGAGGGTTGTGTAACACCTCTAACAAGGCTAGGTTAAAACTAGAGAAGACATATGTTTCATAGAGTTATAATGTCCTAAAACGATTAATAATAATTTTCGAAGATAGTTTGGGAGTTTGAAGGCTTGGAAGTAAAACGTCCAACAATGTTCGAAAACTAGTCGAAGTGAACTGTGCGTCGTTAGTGTTTTGTAGTGGAGTTTGGGCTATGGTTTTGGGGGTGAAATTGGGTATCTATATCACTATACTTAGAAATGGCATGAAAGAGTCGAAACTTTAACAGAATGGCGCCTCGGGGAAAGCCTAATGGTCCCACAAAGAGGAACAAACCATGGGCCAAGCAAGGCGCTTCGCCAGCCAAAAAATCGGCAGTCGCTGTGTCGCAAAACCAACACCGAGAAGTGAACATTTTTTACCACTACGAAGCGGGGGACATCAAAAATTATTCTGTGCTAAAAAATTTTCCCGAACCAACAATTGAAATGAAATCGCCGCCACGACCGCTCAATGACCTATCAGTTTGGTCATTCAGTTTTTAAGTCAAATTTGAATTGGTTTTAAATGTCCATTAAGTGCGTTTCTCTTGGTAAATGGGGTGGCTTATTGTGGTTATGGTCTCTTTAAGCCCAAAGTCCAATCACTTGCTAAACCCTCAATTCAAAACAAAAACTTATAATTTCTTTCTTTATAAAGGACTCTATTGTGACGCTTTGAAGATCCAAGAAAGAGAACTGGATTTTCCAAGTTTTTTTGGTCACACAACCGCACTAAACCCCTAGAAGTTAGGGGAAACCCTTGGATCGGTACAAGCGTAATTGACCTATTGGGGACTTTGTACAAGCTTTAACTTATCATTCGCATAAGACAGAAAAGTAACGCGAAATAAAACTTGTCAAGACATTTAATATAAAAAGGAATATTTTTATAAATTACTAAAAAAGTCTCATCGTAACAAGACAACTTAAATACAGACATAAAAATCATAGGAATACGCCCCGATAATTGAAAGAATTACATAATTAAGGAACTTATACAAAAACTACAAGAAATTAAGTACTATTGCCTCGAATATATGAGGGAGATATTTTGTCTGAGAGAACTTTCCCAATTTTCCTTCTAAACTTCAACCTTGCCTTCCAAAAACTATACTTAAGAGTATAAAAAAGTATGGGTTTATACAAATAAAAACGTTCTATGTATGGCATATGCAAAAAACATGCAAAAAGGGAAATTTAAGGTAAATCACTTTGCCATTCCAATTAAAGTAAAAGTTCATGAATATGAAGTAAAAAACATAAGACCACAATTAACCAATTAGAGAAGGATATTTCCAAGATTTCACCAAAAAAGGGATTCATTTACAGTAAGCTTTCCAAAATTTCACTGAACCATCTTTGACTTTACAGGAACTACTTGATCCCAAAATAGTGAAATCCAAGGTTCAGAAAAAGAGGAATGAACTCATTTCTGTAGGAGTTTCCCTATGTTGTACTAAGGCTCACAAGGTAAGGTAAGACATGAAGAAACTCCATATAGGCCTCCTCAATACATTACCTAGGGATCCCAAGCTACCCCTTTTAGGCCTTACTCGCCTCAGGAGACAAAACCCCCATCAATGAAATACATTGAGAAGAACAATCAAACAACCCAAAAGACTTCCCTTATGAATGCCTACTAGGCAGCTGAGTAGATGACGTCCCATTTCAACCACCTACCTAAGTAGTACATCTTTTAGAAGGCTAGACCCAAGATTCCCCTTTCGGAAGGTCCACTTAGGCCCAAGGGATAGATACGTCCTACTACCACCACCTACCCTAAGTAGACGTTCTTTTAGAAGACTTAGTTCATTCATTCATAATAAGACTCACCAACTTATTCCTTAGACTTGGCCTACCTAGTAAATGGTAATAGCGTCCCATGCACTACCTACCCTGAAGTAGTCCACTCTTTAGAAGACGACTTTAGTATTTCATTACTTTCGTGGGTGTTAGCTTAAATACATAGACCTTGAGAAGCTAGACATGGAATCCGATACCTTCTATCGGAGACCAGGCCGCTCCCCCACTGGAGTACTATCTAAAGATGAACATTGGAGTACAAATTTCTCACTCATGAAGTGTAGCCACCCCTCCTTCAGATCCTCCGGGGCTAACGCATTACTCCCATGGATTTTTATTAACATTCATTCTAAGGTCAAGGATAAAATTTTTGACACCACATCTCAAAATCACGAGGGTATCCATCTTCCAACTACGTTAGAAAGACTATGGGAATAGTTGTGGTTGCTACTGACACTTCCTTCTCAACTCACGAAAGTTTTCCTCCCAAAATTCCCTTTGACTTAACTAGATCATTCATTAATTCAAGTGTGAGTGTGTGTAAATGGTGAACACACCTGAACATAAGCAAACATTTCATTTACATTGATCCTATAATGCTTAGACCTTCCTTCATCACCATATCCCACTTAAACATACTTCAGATAATCATGTAACTTGATTTAGTATAATTTCCTAGCCTACTGTATTATACCGTGGTTTCATGGTATAATGGAATACTTTTCCTTAAGTTTAGTGTGGTCCGAAAGTCTTTTGGTGCTATTGTTATATAAGTTTTCTTTGTTTTGCAATTAAATCTGTCCAAAGCTGGAATGCGGAGATTTTGAGCGAAGAGAAGAAATGCAGAAGAGACCACCTAGGAGCTATGACGGTCGTCCGTACTTCACGGTCGTAGTGCAGCCGTAGTGCAGCTGCTGAAGAAGATGGGGAAGGAAGTCTGACAAGTGTGGGGTACGAAGATTGTGAACGGTCGTCGTGTCTATGACGGTCCGTCTGAGGTTCGTATTGAAGTTCAGAGAGAAGTGATCCCAGTACCACATTCCGAAGAGTTGTAGTTTTTGTTTTTGAAAATGAAGGCCCTTGCGGACCGTGTGTTGCCATGACGGTCCGTCATTACTTGCCGCGAGGGTGGTGAAGAGAGCAGCATAAGAAAATTGCAAACGTATGGGACGACGGAGTCCATGACGGTCCGTCCCGTGACCACAATGATCTGGTCGCGTTTTCCGTGAACCCAGCCGCCGTTTTGGCAGATTTCCAGAAAATAGAGTCCTTGTTTAATTAGGGTTTTTTTATTATAAATAGTTCAAAAACCTCGTTTTGGGGTTGGACTCGGTTAGAAATTAGACTCTTATATTGTAAAAATCCTTATGGTAAAAAATTGTATTGTGAGATTATTTATAATCTTAGACTTTTTGTGAGAATGATTACTTTGATAGTCTTGCAAGATTTTTAGAAAAGGATTTTTTTTGTTTAAAAATCAAGCAAAACTTTTGATTTTACCTTTCTCATTGAAGTAAGTACAGAAGTCTTGATCTACTAATTTGGAATATTGTGTTTTTGGTATGAGTAACTAAACTCCATAAAATAGGGTTGTGGGAACCATAGGCAAATAATGAGATAAACCCTAACTAAAATAACAATTCTGATGTGGTCTTGCAGTATATATTCTTTCGCTTAGAAGTCCTTTTAACGGTGTCCAACATTAAAATCCTTAATGCTACTTGCCGGACCAAGGAGGTGATATAGGAAAAAGAATTATTAACCATAGATTTAGTTGGAGTACTATTAATAGGCTAGTATGCGATTGGTACGAGGAAATACTTAGTCAATATCGAATACGATGCTTAATATGAGGTAGGGAATGATAAGGTTAGGATAGCAACACACGTAGCCGGGGGACCAAGGGCGGAGTGAGATTTTCTAGATGCCGGAACAAGGATTTCGAAATACATAACTTATCACTTTGCATGCAAGAATTAGGAAAGAATTGTATAGAGAGTAGAATTCTCAAGTTATGAACCTGTTGGGGAAACACGTAAACTAGTTACTTTGATTAATTGATTATAAAATCCAACTGTCAAAGCTGTTAAGTGGTCTCTTTTAAGTTCTTTATTGATTTTCAAATCATTTAGAAATAGAAACCCCTCTTTATGTTTTTTAGTTTCTAGGAAATCATTGAAAACATAGATAGTAATAACAAGGTGAAGTAATAAGTCGAGACTATTTTCTTGGGAACGATCCCAACCTCACAAGTTGGTTATTTACTTGACCCGACCACTTTACTTCTTATGTAAGAGTAGTAAGTTTGAGGATATCACCATACTCCACATAATAAGCTGCATAAAGAACATTTATCAGAAAAGCATCATATCCATCTTACTTCTCATAACTGCATTTCAAAGTCCTCCTTCACAATTCAACAATTAGATTTCATAACATCACCACCAAAGGTGGACCATAACACTCAAGAGCATTCATGATCCAAAGATAAAAAGATAACAAAACTACCCTAATCTAGTTTCCATCACCTATAACATTTTACCCAACAATCATCAGAAATTAGCCCTTAGGGAAGTATTAAACATCAATTAACAACCATAAGTAACAAAGCTCCAACGACAACAAAAACAACTCATTTACCCAATTCCTTAAACAAAAATTGATAAAATGTTAACATGATTTCACTTGAAGTTTTAGCATTAAAAGAACCAACTAATATTAGACACATCATTATTCGAATAATTTTAAAACGTTTTCATGAAAGACTATATTTAGAGTAAAGATACGCAGAAGTTAGGTTAAAACCCCTTTTGACAATCTATATGAAAGACTCCTTGAATGGAGGAGTTTGCAAGGTAGACTAGAAAATTGGCACCTTCACATAAAGAAACCCCATATGAAGAACTTGACCATTAACAAAACCCTCTAGGACTTCTTAAAGATCTAGCTCCCATGGTGAATTGAGTGATGTCTTTAAGGAGAGAGGGGTTTGGGTTCTAGAAATGGAGTTAAAAGTGCGTATTGGATTTGAAACACTTTAATATACCTAATAACCCTAAATGGACTAAAGGAAAGGAATGATGGAGACTTGGTAGGTATTGGGAGGTAAGAGACCCATTTTGAGTCTTAAACTTCAATGACTAAGGAAAGGATGGCCTTGTGAACAAAAGGTCCGTCGAATGCCAACCGTCTCATGGGTTGTGGTCTACGTGGAGCTTCACTGTTAAGTGATGGGGAGTATGTTAATTTTCCCAACGCTTCCAAATAAGAGTTTAGAGGTTCAGTAATGGTTATTTGGGTATTTTAAATGTAATATAAGTTTTTAACAGTTAGAAGATTTCATTTTCAAATAAAAAAACCAAAATCTCTTATAAATCATCTCTAGAACCCCATTGGAAGTCGAACTAAAGAAGGGATGGATTGACAAATTGATGGATATTATTCATCAAAAGTGAAGAATTAGGTTTATAAAGTATGTAATTTTAATCCTTGAAAACTCTCTTCTCAAGGAGACAACTCTCAAGAAGTTTACTCAAGTTTTCAAAGTTGAATTGTCCAAAATTGACCATGATTCTACCATGGTTCTCTCCCATTAATTGTTGGTAAATGTTTTATGATTAAATTGTTATTGTATTTCTGAATTACCCGAAATTACAATGAACCCATGAATTGGATGAAACCTAGTTTTTACCTAAAGTTATGAGTTTACTTGTTATTGATCTAATTTTCGGGAACTTGGGTGTAGATTTCTAGGCTGCGAAGAGGTAATAATTATAGCTAGTGATATTCTAGGTTGTATTGCGATGATGAATATGTAGTAATTTGACATTAGTTCTTGAATATTTTTATTAATATGTTTAATTGTTCTTGGTTGTCCCCCACCAGACCCAAAATGCACCCTTATAAGTTAGGGAGACACTACTCGTTTCGTGAAAGGCGTACCTTGACCCTTTGGGGTCTTATACAATCCCTTTAACTAGCATTCAGTACATTACGACATGAAAAGCAGTGCAGAATTAAAAAATTTCACGAATAAATAATAAAAAGAACTCTTTCATAAATACTAAGAAATCTCATGTCACCAAGCCAAACTTAAGACACGACATAAATATCTCAGCCACACGGCCCCATTACAAGAAATAAAAATAACTATATGTATTAATGATAAAACTAGGAAACAATAAGACTATGTCCTCAAATATATGAAGGACATACAAATTCTTGAGAGAGTGCATTTAGAAATTCGCCCCTTCGAATCTTCAAAATGTCTTTTCAACCTATAAATATAAGGTATAGAAAAGTATGTGGTTAGTACAAATAATGTACAAGTATGACATATTCAAAAAACATGAGAAAAGGGAATTTTAGTAAAACATTTCATGCAAAAATAACTATATTCATGAATTTAGAAAACAAATGGACATTAATAGGCAGCACGTACACTTAGATAAAAGATTCACATAATTTTAAACCAAAGATGTATTTACAGTGAACTACCAAAATATACCAGTAAGGTTGAATGATCATTACAGTGGATATTTGAACCATTATTGTGGAAAGCCTTACCGGAATGGCACAGTTCCAAGTTCATATGAAACTAGTTTCGCTTTGAGCTTCCCTAACCCAGGCTATCCTAAGATTCCCTAAGATGAGTCAAGAAAGGATCATCCATACACCCCCTTCATGTCCACCCAAGCGGACCCATAGACACAAAATCTTAGGAGCAGTACTCGTTTGGAATTAATCCGCGCCATTGGCTAGCATGTGCAAACACCATGGAAAATATAGGTCACATAAGTGCAATGTGAGAGTAGCATCATTAATACCAACTCCCACTTGGTGATCGCCAATGCATCTATTAAACTCAAGCACTTCACCAATAATAATCCATAAAATCACACCATATCACTCATTCACAAGGATTTCTTTGAAAATGCTCTTCTCCCATAGCTTGGTAAGGTCACACTAAGTTGCAAGGTGGAATAGCATACCAATACTAACTCCCACTTAGTCTCCTAATGGTTTTTATGTATAGAGCACTTAACGAGAGGGTTATTCAAAAACATCCTAATAAACATGAAACCTACTTCAATCAATTTTTTTGAGGGAGTTAGCTTAACGACAAAGAACATGAATCTAGACAATAATCCCGTATTAACCAATATGATGAGGGATCCATCGCTTGGCTAGGAAAGGTTCATGTTTCTTAGATTTTCTAATCTTTCCCAAAGCATACTACACCTATGTGGGGGAAATATAGTTAAGGGATAAGGATTATTCCTACCAAGTAAATCTCTTTCTGCACAGAGTAACGAGGAGTTATCATCTAGAGAGGTACATTGGAAACACGGACATCTCAATCAAGAAGTGTAATGCACCTCCTTTTCACATCATCTCAGTGCTAGGCATAACTCCACCCGCAGATTCTCACATTATAAACTATAGTCAGGATAACTAGGAATACCACATATCTACTAACGAAGGAAATATCCTCCCCCAGCTTATATAGCTCATTAGGATAAGAGCTTGCTACAAGCACTCGTTTAAACTCAGGAAAAGTGTCCATCCAAGACTCCGTCCTTACTCACCTTAACTTCATAACATTCAATTGTGTGTACATGTGAGAAATCTTACATGTAAGGATCATAAATTTATATAATTCAACATGCTTTATACCTAAATTCATTCCCCAAAACAACCATCTCTCTAGAAGTTGACACAATCATTATACTCATTTAGAATAATTTAGGTCACACAACAATTCAGCTTACAAAGACCAATGAAAAGACTCATTTTTCAATATCACTTCATTTAAACCCATTATTCTCAAAAACCATTATGAACAAGACATACTAAGTAATATTAGGTTCATCAAATAAACAGCGCACAAAGAAGGTGGACAAGACCACTCAGAGCAATTTAAATAAGAAACAATACAATATAAAACAACTCACAATTTAGCAAAGTCATTATCACGTTATTGGAACATTTCTCATATTTATCACTATAATCCCTTAGGGGCGGTAGCTAAACCCAAAATAATAGCATAAGAAAGTCAAAGTTTCATGCATTACCAAAATATGCTCATTTAACCATTTCTTATATCCTAAAATTTGAAATATGTATTACACATGAGTTCGTTAAGGTTTTAACATAACATGATCAATTCATACTATATAAAACACATTTAAACCATTAGAAACACTTTTAAAAGAAAACCAACAAGATTAAATTCAACGATAATTAAAAGGAATTATGTTTGAAAACACTTTTTTAAATCTTTTGGAAAAAGGACTCTGAATGGAAAAGGTTAAAGGAGGATACCATACCTCAAAGATAAGGAAACCCACTAATTTTTGTAACTATACACGTTCCAACCCCCCCCAGCCCTTGTTGCCCTCCTTGAGTCTTAGCTCCAATGGTGACTTTGATGAGAGTTTTTGTTTTTTTTTATAGAGGTTATTTAAGTATTTGAAGTGAGTGGTCTGTCTAGGTCTAGGACTTAAAACTAACTTAATAAAACTTAAAACCCTAAAATTTCAGCTAGGTTCCTAAAGGTATTCTTGGGGTTGAATTACAAAAAACACCCCAAGCTAGCAGAGAAAACGTGCAACGCTTTAGAGGTGCCATCGAGTGACCAAGCTATTGAGCGTGTTTTGTCGATGGCCCATAGTACTGGGCCATCGAGCTTCAGAGAATGGTTGCATGGGGGGGGATATACTTCCATAAATTATTGACAACGCCCCATAGTCGATGGGGCGTCGAAGGGCTTACGACCCAGTGAGACTGCCTCACGATTGAGTAGTGGGCTTGGATGTTTTTCCTAGTCTTTGGGACCTCATCTTAGGGACCTTGAGGGTCCTAGGGGGGTCGTGCCTGGGACGTTAAACCATAAACGTAAATAGTTGTAGGTATTAGTATATCCCCAGCAGTTTAAAACAAAACAAACACGTTAATTAAAACTCACTCAAACCTCAAGGACACCACCAAGTACTATCTAAGGGCACACTTCGAACATCGTGGACATTCTTCGTTGTTTGACCTCAAAACTTCAAACACTGACAAAAGAGAACACTAAATTAGCTCATTGGAAAAATAAAATTAACTCAATAAACACTCTGAGGCTCTAGTTACCCTTTGCATTTTAGGACGTTACATTCTCCCCCACTTGGAATAAAACATCATCCTGGAATGACACAAACTCAAAGAACACAAGGGATCTCCCTTTAGCATCAAATAACCACATTACAATGAAGGCTTAAAAACATCAAAATCAAGGATTATCTAGTAGTAAGTAGCATATTATTTAACACTTTCAATCACGTCGCAAAAAAAGCCACTTTAGCAAAAACTACAGAAGTCAACATGTATTGTTATTCTTATTTTAGGAAAAAATACCTGCTCCAATATTAACATGCACATCTACAAACACTTTTGACACATGACATTAAAGTCATGACAAACATTTTTTCTTAAAATTCACAGTGAACATTCACTGTCAATGCCAAATACTCAAAATTTTTTTTAAATTAATCCATTCTTTGAGCAATTTACCAAGTTGAATGATACATATGAACTATATAACATATAAAACTCCTTTACACATTAAACAACAATATAATGAGTGAAGACTTAGTAAGACCACAAATTCGGATAGTTATCCTTCCTATCCCCATTCCCATATGAAGGGGTTCTTCTTGGAGGCATTAGAATATAGGGAAGCTTTGATTGACATCTTTCCCTCTTGCTTGAGTTATGGAAGTCCCTAATCTGGTGGGCCTTATTAAAACATGCCACCACCCCCAAAAAACCATCCGTCCAGGAAAGCCCACTTGGCACCATGTGCCTTTACACAAGTAGGACCAACCTAGACCTTTATGTGTGGCCACCACTTGAGAATGTTGGTTTGGAGCCCTTATTGTTCCTATGGAAGAATCTTTGGATTAGGACTTTATTAGGATTTTAGTGACTAGAATCATCCTACCATAGGACTCTTACCCTCTTTCTTATCTCTCATAATTTTGGATTCCTCAATTTTGTGTGCATAAACATAGCTTAGATCCCTTTTTGAGATCCGTTATTTAGAGCATGGTTGTCACGATACTCTTTTCCACCAAGCTAGAAACACCCATCACAAACTTGTTCAGCCTAGGCCTTAGGTTGGCACCATGGTTGGGGGACACTTAGAGAGTTGGTTATTAATTTGAGACAGTACTTGGAACACCATTCCCCCTTGACGAAGGGTTCATGAAGTCAACCATCTTATTCTTCCGTCCACTCTAAGGAAAGAACCTATCTATGGAAGCCTCATTTGAATTCCTACTAATCAACGACCTCGCTCTCTTTAAGGGTCTCTCATCTCCATTGACTCAAACCACACTTAAGCAACATCCTTTGAATTGGTAAGCGACTAACTAACTCTTATTTCTCCCTAGGGTAACACCCATAGCATCTACCACTTTGAAAACCTCATATATGGAAGACTTGTGGATTTCATCCACCTTAGATGACTGAAAAGTAGGAGGTTTCATCATCATGAAATTTTGGATTTTAGGAGCAGGAGTACTAGCATTTGAGTTGTGGCCTATCTCTTGATTAGATTGTCAACTATGTGATATTGACGACATGAGGCTTGAGTCGCATGAGTTGATTCGATAACATTAGGCCATTCCCTCAACTTGTTATTAGTCCATATCTCTCTCAATAAAAGGATCTTAAGCATAGGAGGCACTTGCGTCCCTTGGGGGGTTCGGAGGAGGAACTTGTGGTTAGGAAGAGGAACATCTCATTCTCTTCCCATCAAAGCCAACAATAGGACTGGCAACACGGAGAAAGACCTCTCATTTGCTTTACACCTCTCTTCTCCTTCAGCGGTCGATATTCTTTGTATTTATGTCCTATAAACACCAAAGCAAAGAGGTTTAAGAGAAGAAAGCTTAAGAAGTCAACTTTAAGGAATGACATTAGAATAGGAAAGAAAAGTGAAACTTCATTCATCCAATAGGCCTCTTTCCATCGATGTGTTGCGACTCACACCCAATGACCAGATACTATAGATGTGGCTTGTGAGTGAGACTTTAGACCTCTAAAACTATTTCCCAAAACCTTATGCTCTGAGGCAATGTATATAACAACCAGAAAGTAACCACTAGAAGTTAGAGAGAACCCTCGTTTCATGGCACGGCGTACTTGACCCTTGGGGTCCTTGTACAAGCATTTAATTATAATTCGTTACATAAGACATGAAAAGTAGTAAAGAATATTAAAAACTGTTCATGAATAATTTAATAAAAAGGAAATCTTTCATAAATACTTAAGAAAACTCATCTAAAAAGCCAAACATAAGACACGGACATATAATATCTTAGGGAGGCATCCCCTACATTGAAATAAAATACAATACTAAGTCTTTAATGACAAAAACTAGGAATGAAAAGACAATGTCTCTAATAAATGATAACATACCAATTCTTAGAGAGTGAATTTGCTAGCTTCGCATTCGAATCTTCCAAAAAAAAGTCTTCAAACTATACGTATAAGGTATAGAAAAGTACCACAATAAGTATTAGTATGCTATATGCAAAAAACATGTGAAAGGACATTTTAGGGTTAAATAAAACATTTCATGAAAATAATTATAACATTTAATGAATTTAGAACAAAATTGACATAATAAGCATCTGTTTACACATTGATAATGATTCACAGAATTTTAAACAAAAAGATGCATTTTCCAGTGAAAACTTACCAAAATTACAAGTAAGATGAAGGACATTATGGTGAAGGTTTTAAAACACTTATAGTTAAGGCCTTCCGTGAAGGGCCACAGTCCAAGTCCTATGAACCGTTTTCCTTTGAAGCTTCCATAAACCCAAGGCTATCCTAAGATTCCCTAAGAGTGATCCAAGGAGAGGGATCATACATACACCCTATTCACGAAACACCCAAATCGACCCGTAAGACCACCAAAACATAGGCTTACTATTGGAATTCAAATCCACGGCACTTGAGTAGCAGTCCACACACATGGAAAATATAGGTCACACTAAGTGCAATGTGAGAGAATCAGCCAATACTACGACTCCCACTTAGTGATTATAATGGAATCCCATTATAACTTACGTACTTCACAATTATAATCCATAACATCATACCATAAACTCATTCCCCGGATTTTATGAAAAATGCCTTCTCCCATAAAAGGTAAGGTCACATAAGTGCAATGTCGATAAATTATATCCCATACTACTACTCCCACTTAGTTACTCCTAATGGTTTCTATTGGATTGGGAACTTCATGATGTTATTAAAAAACATCACTAATAAAAAATAATAACATAGTTAATTCTTTTGTGCGGGTAGCTTAACCGAAAAGGACCATGAGAGTAGGAATATAATCCCATATTACCCCTATCGGATGAGGGTTCTCACATTCCTAGAGTAAGGGTATTGCTTCTTAGCTTTTACCATGGCTTTTCCCAAACCGATACACGTATGTGGGAAACTAGTTAGGGATAAGGAGATGCTACTAAGTGACGATTCTCTTACTAACGAAGAATACTTCTCTAAATAGGTACATGGAAAATACAACATCTCAACTCATGAAGTGTATTCAACCTCCTTTTTACATCTCTCGGTGCTAGGCATAAACTCCACACGGATTATCAAATTATAACTATAGGTCAAGGATTACTCGTAAATACCACATCAACTCATGAAGGTCATTCATCTCCAACTAGCTTAAGATATCTCATTAGGGAATAATGGGTTGCTACTAAAACACTTCATCTTAACTAACGCAGAGTGTCCTCCCCCAAAGAATCCCCCCGTTTTAATCAACTTAACTTAATTGCATTCAATTAAGTGTGTGTGTGTTCACGGAGCTCAAACTTACAGTAAGCATCATTTAATTTATATAATTCTTTACATTGATTTAGACCTTTATTATCAAAAAATGCACTCTACACTTCACATAATATACTCATTTAAGACATAATTTAGGTCACACATCAATTTCAAGCTTCACAAGACATAATTCCAAGACTCATTTTCAATATCACTTCATTTAAACCGTTAGGACTTCAAAACCCATATAAGCAATACCTAATAAGACCATCAAGTTCATCAAATATAAATACCGCCCAACCAAGAAGGTTGACCATTCCACCACAAGCGCAATTTATAATAGAACTATCAATATAAACACAACTCAAATTTAACAAGTCATAATCACCTATAATCAATTATAAAATATTCTATCCTAATAACTCCCTTAGTGCGTGTAGCTAAACCTAAAAATAATAGCATAAGAAAACCAAAATTCTCATTAGCCCCAAAACATACTCATTTAACCATTCTAATTAAAAGTTTGGAATTGTAATATACCAGGATTAATTAGGTTATACACATAAAAAATTATCAATTCATACTATAATAAACACATTTAAACCATTATAACACTTTACAAGAAGACCCAAGCTTCAATCAAAGATAGAGGAATTTGGGTGTGAAAACTGTTTTTGAAACTGACTCCTTGAATGGAAACACGGTTCAGGGGCATGGATAACATACCCTAAGATGAAGGGAAACCCAAATAAATTTTGGTGAAGAACAACGTCCGAACCAGCCCTTGTTTCCCTCCTTGAGTCCAGCTCCAATAGGACGTTAGAGAGTTTTCTTTAGAGAGGGAGTGACTATTGATGTGAAGGGTTTTGTCTAGGTCTAGGATTAAAACTAACTTAATACAACTTAGAAAACCATAAAAAAATCTGACAAGGTTCCTAAAAGATAGGTGTGAATTTACACAAAACACCCCAAGTAGGCCGTAACTTGCAACAACTTTAGCAGGTAGTATGGTCAATCAATGGCCAAAGCTATTGGGCGTCGTTTGATCGACGGGCCCGTGCTTGGGCGTCAATGCCTTCAGAGACTGGTTCCAGGGGGGGGATTTAATTTCCTAATAAGTATGGGACGATGCTCCCAGTCGATGGGGAGTCGTTGGACTACGCATAGACTGCCTCGTCGAAGAGCATTAGTCTGGCAGTGTTGTCCAAGTCTTTGTACTTCATCTAGGGCCCCTGTGGGACTAAGGTGGGTAACCGGACTTTAAACCACTAAGCTAACGTATTGTAGGTTTAGGAACATAACCACATCATATTAAACAAAATGAAACGTAAAAACTCACTCATAACTCCAAGACCCACAGTATTATCAAGGCACACCTTTCCGAACGATTATGGCGTCTTAGTCTGTGATATCCAACTAACGAATTCACAACTTCCAGTACAACTAAATTAACCCATTTTAAAAATAAAATTAACTCATAAACAATCATGAGGCTATTTAATTTATATTGATGTTAATTACACCTCAGTTATTATTGTGATTGGTTGGTACACTTTTGGTGGCATTGTTATGTGCGTTACTTGCAATTGATGTGGCCTTGTCAGTTTATTATAATTAATAATAATCATGGCCGGACAGCAATCTAATTGAAGTAATTAGGCTATTGTGAAGTTGATTATGTGACACATGACAATATATCTTATACATGTGAAAGTATATATGGTTCTTCTATAATGCTAGTAGGTGATCATGTAGGACTAGGACTTTGACCTGTGTGGATTAGTATTAGGGTTGAGTCTTTGTTATTCTACTTGGCTTATATGAGCTATTATAGTCATAATTATGTTTGATATGCTAGTATAAGGGTTACTTAAAATGATAATGGTAACTTCTATTGTGCTCGTATAATTTTGATAATGTTCTGTGAAGTTTAAGTGAAATATGTGGGTCTTCTCTTGGTTGAACTTGTTTTGACCCTGCTTGATGTATATATGAATGTGACAGATGTGATGTCTTGACTTAGGATGCTAAAGTCTGTTAGTCTTGAATGTATGAATTACATGTGACTTAAAATGAAGTTCGGAGGTCTTTTATGTGAAAACCTGAACATAGTAGTAAGGTTATGAATGTTGAAGTCGTTAGCCGTAATGGGATCCTTCAATTGTAAAGGAATGAGGGACTAAGGTTAATGACTGGAAACAACATATATTAGTCCTTAGAAAAGTCATCATGAGCTTCTTTTTGCCATTGAAAGGTAACCCTAAGGACCACTTTTGGTAGGTAAATGTCAATTGGGTTAATGACAGATATGGAACCCTTTTAGTGTGACCGTATGTGTGATTATCTATAGAAAGAAGCTAGCACCGAGTCAATATAGTACGGGAAGTAGTTCTATTTAGAGATTGATACTAGATTACAAACATCCCTTCATATTCCTTAACAATGTGCCTAATGAGATGTGTATAAGTTCTACATTGGAAAGTAGAAACAACTCATCAAAGCAGGAATTAGAACTTCGGATTCCGTGTCTTGCCTATGCATGGTCTATGTGGTTATTTTATATTCTCATAATATGGAATTACCAATTATCATTAGAGAATTAAAGGAAGTTTAGGTGGATGGCATTGGGACACACCTAGACATTTCACAATAGGGCTTTGAAGGTTAGATGAGTTCCTGGAGTCTTTTCTAAGACCAACTGAATGTACCTGATTGGATGTATGAGTCTCTTAAGAACTATGAACTAAGAATAATGTTATGAAAATTTAGATGATGAAGAGAGTACCTAATCTAAAGTGACTTAAGATTCGTTACTAAAATGTGAAGAGGATAAGGGATGATCTCTTCATATCTTATCTTTGGAAGTCTTGAGAATGACTTTAGTTAGGGAAATGGGTTGATTATGTGGACATGATTCTAATCCTAAGGTAGTCATAAGTATTACTTAGGAAATCTTGAAGAGGTAAATTGATGTACGTTATCTTCTTGATTACTTAAGTAGTATTTTGATATCCTTTGGAAGGAGGATTTAATGTTAATCTATATGTTGATCTGATTAATGTCTTGTAATGGGATATGTCTTATTATAAGTTAGTTTTCTTGAGTTATTTAGATAGCTTAGGGAGGTTGTATGGATTTGTCTCTGTGTTGCTTAAGTAGTTTAGGATACGGATTTTAGTTTAAGACTACACGAGAAGAAGTGTTAGAAGTAAAAAAAATACTTCACTTTACAGTGAATTCCTTCACTGTACACGGGAACAGGGCTATTGTAATTTTGGCTTCTTAAAATCGGTGATTATTTGGTTTATTGTTTATCTTATGTGTTTTTAAGTTGATAAATGTCCCATGTTCTTAAGATTATAATATATTTTTAATGAAAAAGGTGCATATTTTGAATAAATGTCTATTTTCATGTTTATGCATTATGCCATACTTATACATGTGGTTGTACTAATCCATGCTTTTATCTATTTCTATAGGTTTTGGTAGGCTGGTGAGAAGCATTTGGGAAGTGAAACATAGATCATATCATCCTTTTTCAAGTTAAGTCCAAAGTATGTTCATTTGATTCGAGAGGCATATAGATCTTTTATTTTTTATTGGAAGTATGGTAATACACTGGTATTCATATTTTGAAATTATGGTCTAGTAAAGTATTCCCGTGTCTTAAGTTTGAGATATTGAGACTTACTGTTTCTAATGACTTTATAGGGTGTTTTAAAGGGACTATGATATGTTGTGTGAAAAGTTTATTTAATTGCACTACTTTTCACTGTATTTATGAATGAATGATATGTAAGGTCTGGGAGCCCTCTGAGGATCGTGTACGACGATTTTGAAATGCCGAGATTGCCCCTAACTTTCTACGGTGTGTGGTTTAGGGGATGGTGTGACAATCATTATTGTGATCATATTAACCAATGTACACACACCTCACACGGCATGCATGTTACTTAGTAGTGTAGGTTGATGGTGTCTAATGAAAGGGTTTCCAGATGCACTGTGTTTACCATTACACATTGTAAAAATATATGTATGAGAGGTATGATATGTGTCGCTAAAAGGAGGAGTTGATAGGGTACTAGTATGCACAAGGGTATGGACAGTGTCTATGCATTGCACATGTGTTGCCTGCGGATAGTCACCTAGGTTGTTATCTAGTACAGAGTATGGGCCTACATGAATGTTAGAATATAACTTGTTTCTATGAGTCAAGTATAATGATCTGATTAAGTATGAACATCCATAGTTTCTCTAATGTGTTATATGAAATGATTCTCATATTATTTTTACGCCTATAGCTTATGCATTAACGAAAGAAAGTATGAACATGTGTGGTTATAGGGTTTTTGTTTATGTGAGAAAGTTACTCACATATATGGACACACAAATTAAAGCATGTTCATTATGCATGTATTATGGATCTAGTCAATAAGAGGTGGATCTTGAAAGGTGTTCTCAAGGGTATCCTAAATTAGTGTGCTGAATATGATATGTCCATGGGAAAGTTTTCTCACATTTATATGGGGTGATGAAGGGGAACTCTAATAGATAATATGAGCTAAGTATAAATATTCTAATTCTACTTTTAGAAGTAATGTTAATAAAAGGATTTTCAATAAAGGGAAATTAGCTTTGAACCGAGTTAACTTTGAAAGATTGAGGGTTGTCCCTCCCAATGTGGGAAGGTTAGGGTTCACCATAGTCCTCACGAGGGGGATAGCTTCATAGTTCTAAAGGGCATTAAGTGGTATTGCCATTATATGCCTCCAATTCTAATAAACTATGCTTTCCCCCTGGATCTATAAAGTGAGTCAACTATTATACTAGCAGATTTCAATGGTGTACTTTGGCCAATTAGGCACCCTTCTTGAGTGTAAGGTTCTATACAACACCAAATCCATGTTACACCCATGGTCTGAGTACGGTTAAGGATATAGTTCCCCTAAAGTAAAATGGACAGGAAGTAAAAGTAAGGACCCTAGTTAGGATTTAAAACCTTAAGGGGAAGTTTCTTAGTTAGGGCGGGTACAGGGACTTTACTATGCATGCACAAGTAGAATCTTGAGGGAGTTCTAGGAAGGTGTTTATAATGTAATGATCATGGTTGTGTTTCTTAGGCATGGCATTGTCCTTGTTGTATACTTATTGGAGGATATGCATGTATAGGTTTAATGAGTCTATACAATGTGGTCTTACCTTATATGCGTAATCTGTAATGAGTCTATAAATGTGTGGTCTACCTATATGCGTAATCTGGTCTTTATTGACCACTGAATGAAGGTCTTAACTTGGTATGCACGTAGTGACTATGTTCCTGAGTTTGTATGAAGTTAAATGTAAAGCTTGTAGTCTCTTGGTAGGTTGACTTGGTTATGTGTGAGTTATGGGGACATCAGATTTACATTGCACTTGTAGGCTTAAATGAGATTAGGAGTGGGTTCATGATGTCTTTATGAACTGAAAGTTCCAAATAGGTTATTAATGTTGATATATCTTAGTATGATGATGTTGGTTAAGTCTTGACGTGTATGGTGGTCTGGAATAAGTTCCTCTATTTGGTACATAAAGTATGTGGGTCGTCCCAAATGTAAGTTATATGTCTTGTTATATGAAATGGTTTATGAATTGCATGAAAGGTTTGTATTTAAGATTTTGTTGTGGCCTTATTGTTAATTTTATGCGGGGGATAGTGTAACGGTAATGATTATTACATTTCACCAAGATCATAGGGGGTAACTTGTAAATTAAGGATTTTCTAGGAAGAAAAAGAGGTTACTTTGATATCAAGGGGACTTACTATAAGGAAAGGTAGTTAACTGTAATTGAATCTCATTGATGCCATAAATGCTTGTTATGGTTTTATGTGATGTTGTGACTATTGTATATGACTAAATGAAGTTTGTTGGCATTGTGTGATTGCTTTATGGTATCAAAGTTTTGTGGAAGTTTCACAAAAGGCACGAGTGCATGGTTCAAAAGTTAAAATGTCCCCATTTAAAGCATTTGTTGCATGGTTTACGTACATAGTGCATTATTTACTACACCATTCTTACTTTAACTTTTTAAAAAAAGTGTAGGTTATCTCTTAATGGATGTCTCTAATGTAAGGTGATTGATATATGTCATTTCAAAGATAATGAAAGAGGATATAAGTTTCAAGAATTTTGTAAGTTATGTTTTTTATAAAGTCGTGTAATAGTTTGGTTATGATTTATAGTATAAGGATTGTATCCCTCATGTAATCTAACATGATGGTCTAACATGGACAAAGAAACTTAAAGTCTTAACTATGATAATGATTATTTTATGTATATAATGGAATTGATGGTCTAGCACAATGATGTTGCTATGAACGGTTAATAAACTAAAACGAAACTAAATGGTTTGAAAATAGGCTCAGCGTAAAATGTTTTATGATTGAATTTAGTTTTCAAATGATTATAATAATGTCATAGGACTATATTAAGTTTGGTGATGTTTGGAGGTCAAAACGTTCGAGAACGTCAATGATGTTCGCGGAAAGTATGCCTTAGAAAAGTGCCGCGTGCCTCATGTGTCTTCAGCAAGTATACGTGTTTTTTTGATTTTTTAAAAATGATTAATGGGATTGATACTAAGACCTAGATGACATATTAGGGGGTCAACTTCCGGTACAACTCCATTAGGACCACAAGGGGCCTTAGAAGAGTACCCCAACCTTAAGACAAAAATTCCCAAAAATAGTGTCCTAACGAGCCAATAGACGGCCACTAGACCATCGAAGGCTCGTGAACTTTGCGTATATTAGGGCATGAATGCCTTCAAGTTTTTGGTAGTTTCTGACCCAAACCACAACCCTCTACAATAAGAACGTCATGCCATCAAACATCCGTATTAAGAGGGCGCGATAGTGGCCTGCCAAAAAGCGTCAGATTATTGCAATTTATGCTGGGATGTTATGTGAATCACCCAAGTCTTTTATGAAAAACTAGGAGGAGATTTGTTTTGCGTATTAAGGTATATTAAACTCTGCACTTCAAATATTCAAAACTCTTCTCTAAAGAAAAACTCTTCTCAAGTCACAATTTAGAGCTAAGACTCAAGTAAGAGTAGGGAGGCTGGTTGGCAAGTTTCTAATAAAATAAATAGTGGTTTTCTTCTCCTTGAGGTATGGTATTCATCTTGAACTCTCTTCTATCAAGGAAGGTAATCTAAAAGGTTCAAAAATGGTTTTTTAAAATTTCTATCTTCTTGGATGGTTGGTTATATTGTATATAAACTATTATATGAAATGACTCTTGAGTTTGTATAATCCACCTTCTTTGTGGCGGTGGTAGTATACCGTGATGCCATTTGTATATATATATTATATATATATATATATATATACTATATATATGTATATAATATTTAGGTATACTTCTATTAGATATATATATAAATATATATAGAATATTATATAGAGTTAGTGTTATTGTGGAGTATTTGCCTTTGAAGGCCTAGTGTTCAAATTAAGTGATAATGATGAAGGTAATGTTGATATTACCTCTGAGCTTGAATTGTATGTCTTGCTTAGATATGCCTAAATAAAGTATGGTATATATTGGCACAGACATTCTAGTGGTGTGAAATGATTAATTAAGGTGTATGCATCTCTAGAATTCCAGTTAATGAGGAAATGGTGATTCATATGCAAGGTGTGCTTCAATGAACACTTCACATGACACTTTTGACATGAATTGAATAAATGAATGAAGTTTTAAAAAATTGTGAAGATGAAAAGGGGAGTTTTCGGGGTGAAAAAAAAAAAAACAAAAACAAACCATTTTTAGTAGTTGAAGATGAAGAGTGTTTGGGTTAAAAACCTCACTAGTCCCAAGAGCTTTAAAGATATGTTTCGGAGAGGTTCGATACCAGTCGTGGTTGAAATGTGGTATTCCATGTAAGCTCTAGGGGTAAGTACCCTTCGTTGAGTTCAGATGTGGTGGCTAAGTATCTATCCTTAGGTAATATCATAGAGATTTTGTTAGGACTCCGCGGGGGAGTATTTAGCACGAGAGGATACGAAGAATAGGGTTGTGGTTTGCACTTCGATGAGTTGAGATTTGTATTCCAATGGTACCTCTTGAAATGAATACTCCTCTTTAGTTAGAAGAATGAGTAACTTAGTAGCAATCTCCTTATCAGTTAACTATGCGACCAACAAGGTGTTGTAGTATTGGAAAAAAATCATGTAAAAGGTAGGAGAATTATCCAAACCCTGGTCAAGTGGGAAACCGTCAACCTATAAGGTAGCTATCATGGGTTATGTTAGTAAAGTTTTCCCCCACAAAAAGAATGGAATGAACTAAGTCTCCTAAAAGAATTGTAATACTTAGGGTAGATGGGGGAGGGGACTCTATTATCCTTTGCACTAAGTGGACCTTCTGAAAGGGGAGCCCTGTGTGTTTATATTAAGGTTATGAAACTCAGTCTCCTAAAAGAACATACTACTTAAGGTTGGTCGGTGGTATGCGACGATATCATCCATTATATTAAGTAGAACCATCCGAAAGGGAGTCTTGGTGTTTTTTATTATGATGTAATGAATGAGTTATCAGTGTTTTTTAAAATGAGTTAGATGATTTACGGTCTTTTCTAATGTTAAGAAGAAAAGTTAAAAGTTATGTTTTGGATGAAGTATGGACGGACTAATGGAAGCTAGAGTGCTTAATCTAAGGGAATCCTTAAGAGCCACTAAGTGGGAGTAGTAGTTGGGATTAATACTCTCACATTACATTTAGTGTGACTTATAAGTTCCTCTTGTTAAAGGTTACGTACATGAAGGCAATGATGAAATTTTTCAAACTGTCTAGCCAAGAGTATGCGATTTGTTTCCTGGGCGAGGTAAGCCTATGGTTGTAGTCGTAAGGATCATTGTGTGGTCTTGAAGGGGGGGGTGTATAGGCGGTCTATTCCTTGTCTACCTTATGGACATTTTATGATATCTTGGTTAAGAAACGAGTTCACATTTCGTAGGATTAATTATTCAACTGTAAACATTTCCGTTATTTCACTATAATATTTTAGAGTTTGACACTGTAAAGGACTCCTTGTGCTAAAAATGATAAAACTCTTTCATCATGTGCCAAAATGATATCTTACACTATATTATGCTATATCATAAGGTTTAATTTTTGGCATGAAGGCTTATTTCTAACTAAAAACATCGCTTTTGCTTGTTTTTGCAATATGTATTTGTTAGTACACTATTTTGTACTAACCCCATACTTTTCTATACACTATAAAGTAGAGGTTGGAGCAAAGAAGAAGTTTATAAGGAAAAGATTGGGAATCTATCCTCTCAAGACTAAGTATTCCTCTATTATTCGAGGGGCCATAGTTCTATTCATAGATTCTACCATCCAAGATTATTAGTGTATATTTCATTTAATGTAAACGGTCGAGGTCCTAATTAATTTAATCCTCATCTCTTTAGATGGATTGTGACGAGATTCACTCTTAGCTCTTATGAAAGATGTTGACTTTCATTTTTTTTCTTGAAAAGTTTTAATTCCGTACTACTTATGTCTTATGTATGAATGGATAGCTAAGTCTTGACAAGACCCAAAAGCGTCAAAAAAAAACAAACGTACGCAAATGCTCCAACCAAGGGGTGCGTCCTTTATTCTGTGGATAATTTGGGTCGTTAGAGAAATTTTCAATTTTTTGCATAAACTTACCTTATAAACTGTGATAAATGATAGATATGGTCTGTAATAAGACCCTCCCAGAGGTTAAAAAGTAAGCCATGTTACTTCTGGGGTGGGTTGGATCCTAGGTCGGTGTTGAAACATTTCCAAACGTCATAACGTTCTTGGGTTGTTTGACCTCTAATCACTTCAAATAATGTATGATCTCTAAACATGAAATTAACATATTTTAAACCTTTTTAGGAAAATTTGAGTCTTTAAGAACCTTACTTCATTTGAGATACCGTAGAATGATGCGTTCCCGAGGTTTTAAAAAATAATTTATGTGAAGTCTAATAATGTGAATGGCCTCTTAAGTTTGTAGTAATATTGAATGACATTAGATATATGAATGAAAAGGTAATTATTCTATAGTATCTCTTTAAGGATTGCTAGGAGGCTTGAAGAGGGTGTATAGATAGTTCTCTTCCTAACTTACTTAGGTGAGTCTTAGAGTCACTAAGGGTAGGGGGTTTAATGATAAAAAGGGACTAATTAATATTTTGGTAGTCTTAAGCGATAGTTAGGTGTGCTTGAGAGGGTTTGTTATTGGCAGGTATATTTTTTGTCTTACTTCAGTAGTCTTAGGGATAACGTTTAGAAGGGTACATGCTTACCGGTTTAAAGTAATCTTAATTCTAAATTGTGGATTACCTAGAATATACTTACATGTGCGTAGTAATATATAAAGGAGTCTTACACTTATTTTATGAGGTTTCTCCAACAGAGCATGAAAGATATGATAAAACTCAAGTTCCTGTGAACATGTTTTAATTTGCATGTCCCCATCAATTAGTTGATTATAAGTCCTAATTCCATATATAGTTCTTATCCTAAAAGTTGTAGGGTAAGTGAGGAGTCATTTGAATTGAAAAACTTGGATATTAACCTCCTTCAACAAGGTTTTGGTATATCCGCAATGATTGGAAGGACATGATCATGTTGCAGTTTATTTTTATGAGAAATTGCTACTAGACTTTAATATGTTCTAGAATGTTGATTGTATGAGATGTGACCCATGAGTATTAGGGTGTCGAAGATGGATTACAAAGAGACCTTTACTCCCTATGTTGTTTCTATGAAAGAGTTTTACTAATGGTTCATTAATTCTGAAATTTTTTAATTTCACACTACTTTTAATATATTACATATGGGATGAATAATGTTAAGGGATTGGTGTATATTACCTCCGAGAGCGTCGGAGATATGACATGTGGAGGAGAGTTGAAGGATGACCTATATTCAAGGAGTACTTTGGGTCTGACACTTGTGTTTCATTGAATAAGTCTGGTTTTATTGGAAACTTCTTGCTTTGTTGTGTGCCATTTAGAGGTAGTGCATGATATTATGAACTTTAACATAGAATATGTGAACTTAAGAAGTATTAGAAAATCATTAATTCGAGGACAAATGATCCAAGGGGATATATGTAAAACCACCCTGTAAAATTAGTGAGTTTGAACTAGTGTAATACCTCTAAAACAACAATAAACACTCCGAAAGTTCAAAACCTAATGTTAGAGTGTCACAAGTGTGCCTAAGATTTGTAATTACTATTTTAGGTCAATAATAATGTATGCAAGTCATTAGGAAGATCTAGAGTGCAAAAAGTCAAGGATGTCCATTGACGTTCGAAGATAGTGAGATATGCTACTGGTGACTAGCCTATTTCACGAGGTTTAAGGATTTGGAAATTAATGAAAATTTGTTTATGTTGTAAATCTAGTATCAGAGAAGGTTAAAGGCAAAAAGTCAGCGGTTAATACTCCCAGGACAAACCCAAGGGTCCTTGAGGGGGACCCTTCCATTTTGGCCACCAAATTTGTCAACAGGCACTAGCTACCTACAGTTGTAGCCCGACGGGAGAGTCTCCTGTGGAGACAGGTAGTCGATGCCTCAGTTCATTGAGGAATTTATAAATTTACCAAAAAGGACAAAATGCACAGTCTTTAAACTTACCTATGGCATGGACATGACGGTGGCGGGGGGGTCATGGACGTCGGACTGACCTCCGCTTGTTACATCAGGGTCTCGAGGTCAGGGGGCTGCACATTTTGTTAGTTTTAAATGTTTAATTTAATTTAATAATTAGTTGAGGGTGTTAATTAGGAAGAATAAAATGGTTAATTAGGTTAGTTAAAGGCAAACTATATAAACTGCACCCAAGCCTTAAACCCAAATAACACCCATTACTTAAAAACTACATTACTCGACCTTATCTCTATATTCTCTCTTCCCAATGAAGGACCTTCATGGGAAAGACCAGGCTAAGGGATATTAGGCATAAAGAGGTCAAATTTGTCTACATAAATACTTAAAGTCATATCAAGGTTGTGAACTCTTCACCTTTGGAATTCCGTTCTAGGGGGGTTCTTCCAAAATTTGTTTCAAAAGATGGAGTTTCATACGAGTTCTTTGTAATAATCCGAGATTGATCTTTTCAATTGTGTTTTCTCATTTATATAGGTTATTATGTTATATTATGATGTTATTCTTGTTAAACTATTGTATTATTTCTGTATACATAGTTTGTGGAGGAAGGAGAGTGATAAAATTGAACCAAGTCCTATCCCTAGTTTGAAATTGGTAGAAATTTGATTAGTGTTGATGCCAATTGACCTAGTATTGTGTTAATTTACTTGTTAATGTTATTACACCTATTATTGGATGAAACTGGTTTTTTGATGTAATAACATGGATTCAAAGCTTCAAAGAGATTAGTAAGACATTCTTCCTAAACCTAACTTTAATTGTGATGTCTTGATATTGATGATGAAGTTTAATTGAGCTTATCTTGGGAGTAGATTAAGTAGCTGTTGGTCTGATAATCAATGAAAATCTATCATGATTATATAGCTTATGAGATTATGATTAAGATGTAATGGTATACGTTTTTTTATTGAAGTACTTATGTTGCCTTACTATTATATGATGATGTTAGTGTGTTAATCTCACATATGAGGGTTTGTATTGAAAGATGTCTTATGCAATTCCTTATTGAGATAATGGACTATTGTTATACAAGGAGTAGTCTACTATGACCTTAAAAACTAAGTTTATGATTGTAAAAGAAAGACATTCAATAGGATCTATAGCTTAGGCACGAGTGAACAGTAGTTAAGAGTGTCCTATCACGACCTGGGGCACAACCCCCTATCCATAATCTGTGTCGTCTCGGAGAGGACTATTGAATAGCCTCTAAGAATTCGTCAGTTAATATCTGGGCTAAATGCAAAAAAAGATAAAGTTTTCATAGACATGTACATAGTGGGGTTTATATAGAGCCTATCACATATACTTAGGGGTTACTTAGGACCCTAGATTAGGAAAAGCTACATAGCTTTTACTTAACTTAAAAATAATCAATTAATAGGAAATTATTCTAATTCTTTTATATATATTAAACCATAATAATATGAGTAGAAAATTCGGGCCATAGCCCTCATAAAATTATAATTGGCACATAGGCTTAGACAAACCAATATCGTTAATTAATAGGAGGAAAAATGCATGTTGTTTAGACATAGTAATACTCCTAGGTAGGTATGTGGAACCATCCTCGAATTTAGATGACATTGCAAAAACATGGGGAGAAGTCAAGTAGTCTTGCAATCAACCTGGATTTAATCAATGGACCAAAATATAAATTGGTAGGAAACATAACATTACGCGGGTTAGTTACACCACTGGTACTAAGTATTGGGTATATGCCACCTACAATATTTTTAAAAGACATGCATGAAAAGCGGAAATTATCAAAACCAATGCTAAGTTATTTCAAAAGCCTTATGAAACAACCAAGAAAACATATTAATTACAATAATCACATATCCCTTTACCCACAAACCATAGGAACACAAGACCAAAACATAATAAATGGTTAAAGTTAACATATGTAAGAATATTATTACACATATCAAAATATACTTCCAACATCATGTTAAAAAACAAAGCATGTATAGATTTATACATTTTAACATATGCATGGCCCCTATCATGACCCCTCCACGATTACTAGTGAAATAACCAAAGTAAAGTCGGATGAACCTCACTCTAAAACCACGAAATTCCAAACCATTAGGTCACCAAATAATGTATTAAACTTATCTTAACTAGCATCATTGAGTTAGTCGTCACCATATATAGAAAATATAGGGACCAACAACATGTTCATAAGTGAAATCAACATAATATAGGATCATTCAACAGCAAAGTAAAAACTATTTATTTTATCTTATTGTTGATTTTTGAATATCATTTAATGTATAGAACATAAGAACAGTCCACAACAGACTTCTAAGTCCAGCTAGTTGCAATGTACAGGTAAAGTTCCATATCCCGACCTAGTTCTAAGTAATACCCCTTAGGTCAATTGTTAGAGTTTCGCTTAGGAATATATATTTTTGGAAAAAAATTGCATTAAAAAAACATAGAACCAGATGAGCTAATGTGGAATCCAGTGTCATGAAAACCGTTACCACTTAAAGAAAGGTCGACACTTGTAAGTAGTACAAAAACATGAAATAACATCACTGTGGATTCAATATCTAGTATTCCTATGGGGAGGAAACATCGTTTCAATGAACTAGGAGACATACTGAGACACCCTTGATGCATTGTATTTAATTTATATTCATGAGGTAAACTAGTGAACTTACATTTTCTCTACTTTGAGAAAAGGACACTCCTCACTACTACTACTTTGTGCTAAATTAAGCGTCCCTTTTGAAATATATTTTAAGCCTTTATTTAATCATCATAGCTTAGTATAGGTTCTAATAGGAACTATCCCCCTTGGATTAATCATCACACACTCATTAGAATTCAGAAGAAGTCCTTCATGGGAAAACCTTCATTTGTGAGATTAACACATTTTCATATCATGTCAAGTAGAGACACATAGGAGTGTCATTAACCGACCTTATATTAGTACATCTAATCAATGTCACCCAATACATATAGTCAAGAAATTTCAATACACATTCATCCATACCATCACCTACGTAATCTAATCACATGTTAATACTTCAATCTGAATATCATTCAAGGATAGCATCATAATTGACGTAAGGATTCAAGATCACAAGGTTACCAATTCGCTTTCAAAACCTTTTCATGGTATTGCCATCAAACAAACCAATCCATCATCAATAGAGTAATAAAGCATACAATAGTAATATAACAGAACTAAGTCAATTGATCATCAACTAATCAATTCCGATATATGGTAGGGGATAGGGGTCATCATGAATTCTAAAATACTTAAGATTCAATACAAATCACACATCACTTCTAGGCCGTTCATAAAGTAATTAGATAGTAAGATAAGTCGAAAAATCCAATACATTAATCAATTCCATCAATTTATAAGCAAGATCCCATTGATTGGGAGAAAAATAGGGGGAAAAGGGACATTGGTGAACGAAGATTACCCTCAATCAACTATTCAAGTACTCAACATATAAAAATTAATTAGCCTTAGGTAATCACAATTATCAAATCAATCATCAATTTAATGTTTAGAAGGAAAGCTTGTACAATGAAAACCCTTCGGATTGGTGATTTAGAAAAAAAACTTTGAAAGGACCTCTTGGGGAACGGAATCCCTTAGTGAAGGAATCTGACTTAATGAAAACTTAATCCAACGGACATTCAAGTTAAAACCCTGGAGACTTTTCATTCGTTCCTCAAGATTCTTTTGCTTCCTTCAATGTGGGATGAATTGGAGAGTAGAGATGGAGAGCTTCTTAAGTTTTGATTTTTGATTTGGATTTGAGTGAGGAAAATGACGTAAAAATAACCTAAAACCAAGATATACTTGTACCTGAATTACCCAAAAGACCCCTCACTTAATTTGGGTCTTTTGTTGTAAGTCAATTGACGTAAAATTTACACATCAACTAAGCTGGGAAGTGGCAACAGTCGCGGGGGGGGGGGGGGGGGTGAGCGGGGGGAGGGGGGGGGAGGGGGGTGTCTATCTTTTTTATGACATATGGGATTGAGGTAGAGAATCATTTGAAGGCTATGATTTTTAACGCGAAAAATTTCTAGAAGCATGTTAGCTCTGCGCCACAAGTGTGGCCATATTCAAATTTTAGCTGCGCACGCAGCTGCTTTTGTCAGCCTGCTTCCAAAGATCGAGTCCTCATCAAGGACCTTCAGGCGGTTTCTTGGGGAGTCGTGATTGGACGTTTTGGACCTAGAATATTTTTTTTTCAAAGTCTTGTTACAAGGTTTAGAATTAATATGATACTCTCAAACCCTCACCAAAACCCTGGACGTTACTAGGTAAATTTTGCTATTTTTCGGGAAGTCAACGGTTTCTTTCTTGAACATAGCTCTAATACTTATAAAATGGAATTTTAATTAATATTAGAATAGGTCTGGAACATTAATTTTAATAATTTTTTAGGTATGTAAGGGATATATTTGTAATTCATTGGGGCCTTTCAGGAGTGTTACATTTCCCCCCTTAGGAACTTGTCGTCCTAGAATGACCACTAAAATCTTTTGTTAGGGAAGGATGTACTCAATAATATAAGCACAACAAACAAGATGGATATAATGATTCATAAAATTCATAGAGTAATTCACAACTCTATTCAGCAGACTAAATATGGCTTTATGGCCATCCCGAAACCACACCTAGAGAAGATAGTACGTGACCTCTCAGATTTCTGTTTACAAAGCCCTTGATATCATTCAGAGAATAAACATAGTGAAAAGTAGTGCGAATTAAAACTTTTCACTGAACTTATCAGAAGGGAGTCTTAAAAATCTCTTTCATATAAACAAATCGGAAATACTAAGTCTCCAATAGCATCATTTTTACGAAAAAGAAATACTTGGGACCGGCGCATATTTCAAATAAAAATATAGAAATAAATGTAGGACTTTACTTTGAATGGAAAACATTAAAAGGCATATATGCCCTGGAAATCAAATGAGGGACGTACTTCAACTTCTCTTGACCGGATGCTTCGTCCAAGTCTTCCTGCCCTCCCAAATGCTCCTCCACCATCCCCCATATTATTGCCTACCAAGGAAAACTAATATATAGAGAACTTCATGGAAGTGTTTACAACAACATATGTAATTAGTATGCCATTATGAATAAAAAATCATGAAACGGAACATTTAATTGGCATATGCATCTCTTCATTTTTAAAAAATGATATTATAATATAAGGAACAAACATTTATTCAACTTTAGAAAGTAAACATTTAAGCATAAATAATATTTTAGAGATCCAACTTTACAGTGAACTCATTCACTGTTTCAGTGAATTACTTCACTGTTACATGAAGTTTACTTACTCTCTCAACTTTTAGAAACACCTTTAGCATGAAATCTTCTCACTTAAATCTATCAAGATTCACTTAAGGTTACCACGAGACACCTCCCAACACCCTCGGTCGATGTGCCTAAACGAACCTTTAGATTTCTTATTTAATGAGTCCTATATACACATCAAGACATCGAAGTATCAAACACTAGCACTATGACATTCATCATCAAAAGTTCTATCAAAAACTTAGTTAAGTAGATCAAGAAGATAAAGTCCATGATTGACTTTCAATACTACCTAAATTAGTCCTTTTTTTCTAAGTTTAGACCATTATCCACATAATTAAACATTGCCTTAAACTAGAGTTCATTCTTAAGACTCATCTAGTTATGATTACGAAGTGAAATATTTCCATTCCCCGTCACACTGAACTAGACAACCCTTAAATATTCTAGTAGGTAGTTATTCATGAACCTACTCTACATTATATGCTAATTAAATTAATTAGTTATTAGATTCATACACACATAAAAGGAAATTCAATTAATGGTTTTAGTACAAGATAAGGGACTCTAAACTAACATCTTCTAAGCCTGATTGTGCAATTTATAGATAGCGTCCCTTACTTACAATCTAAACTCCTAGAATTATCTAATGCTATTAAGTATCCCACACTATGAAAATAGGCACATAACGAACATAGGACCATGATAGCTAGAGACCTTGGGAATTTTAAGTTACTAAATTACATCTATAGGGTTTCTAATTGACAAGGGTATGTAGAACTAGGAACACATCCCATGTAGGCACATTGGGCTAAGGAGTATGAAGGGCTTTTATGTACTCTCAGTCTCCATTTCTCATGTAGAGTAACATTGTACTCTGTCTCATTCCCAAGCGATCTACTTCCTGTTACATATCACTCGGTGGCTAGCCTTAGTTCTCATAGAGTAATTAACATGAAAAGGATCACATTCTCTGGTTCCACAACCCAAAGCACAATCACCTACCAAAAGAGGTCCACTAGGGATACATTAAAATATAGAACTAAAGATAGCTCATTATGACTTCCTAAGGATTAATTATGATTACCGTTCACCAAATTAAACTAAGTCCACCATATCTTTACACGACGGATTCCATTACAAGTCTTCTCACTTAACAATTCAAAAAAATAAACCTTTAGCACGTTTACAAGACTTCTAACATCCTCTAAGGTCTAATAATTCTTTCATCTGCATGACAAGGGTGAAACTAAGCCTACCAAGTCAAGACATCTCATAATATATAACATTTAGTCATATATAAAGTAAAGGGACACAAAGTTACCACAAAGAAGCCAACTATATTCTTTCACTTTATCACATATAGCATATAATCTTTAAAAGCATTTAGGATAACCCTTTATCTTCATAAGTCCATCCAATATATTACTGTATCATTAATCAGTATAACCATCATAAAATCATGTCTAGTCAAAACTAGGAAACAATCATGTTATCAAACATCTGAGACTTACATATTATAGCACATAGTAATAATAGTCTAAAAATGATCACCTACATACATCAATTAAATCAATATTACTTTCACTTTATTAACAAATAGATAGATATTCATCATAATTACATAATAAATAACACAAATAGGAATATAAAACTTTCCAAGTAAGTAGTGAGACAAGGTGAATGATCATCATATTGATAAAGTAACGCAGGGACAAGGCCAAATCCACTGGCAAGTTAACGCATGACACCGCCACCATTAGTGGACCATACAAATCAAAACATAATGATGTATAAGTAACATCAGAAAAAAGGTTTACATAGGACAGCTACACCAGACTACATCCCTCATCACCCTCAATTCGATGCTTAAAGATCCCATTCAACACCATAAGGCCAATACCAATGGCAATGAATAATAATTCCATCTAGGAAGGAAAGAAAACTATTGATAAATCAATGAATTAGGTCCATTCAATAAAGATTCATCAATATAATACACCATAGAATCAAATAAAATAAAATTAGTACATCATTAGAAAGCCGCCATAGGAATTACATAGAATTCAAACAACATAGGTATATCAAGTAGCCCATAAAACATAGTCAAAAAATCTAGGGTTCATCCAATTATGGGGTTCATAGGTAATTTAGGTTTAAAATCATCAATACAAAATCAATTAAATCATTATAAAATGTTTAGAAAATCATTGATGCAAGAAAAAGAACCCTTGGTAAAAATCATGAATTGGTTAATTCAACTTGAAAAACTTCTTAGAACAATATCTTTAGGGAGAATTGGGTCTCCTTGATGAAACGAGGAGTCAGGATCGATATCAATACCGTAATGAATACTAATATTCACTGTGATTGACGGAATATCTCAAAAACGTCACATCAAGCTTTCCTTGATTTTGTACTTCACATTGAAGTCTTTGGAGTTCTTAAGGGACTTTGGTTTTAATTTTAGATGAATGAAGTATTCAAGGGTTTAAACCTTATATACATGTTTAAAAAATAAAACAAAAGACCCGTTAAATTAAACCTCCAAATACCCATATTTGGAAGTGGGGGTGAATTGACAATTTCAAGCTCGAACATAAAAGTGAGTTGTGTTGTAGGCAGAGGCACCATCAATGATTGCCCCATATTACAGGGTTGTAGGTACACTTACAATCTGTGATTGCCATTCGTCGATGCGGTCAGAGACGTGGAAATGGGCTATTTATCCCCAGGCTAAGGATGATATATAAAGCGACTCCCACAACCTTAAGGGGCTCTTCGACCAGTCTACCAGAGCCGTCGATTCCATTAATAGGTGGCTGACCTTTGGTGTTTTAGGCCACCAACATGGGTCCTTCCTCAAGGGATTTTGCTTGGTCCCTTGCGGGATTTTTTCCACCAACATGCTTTTCTACGATTTAGCAAACCTCTCAGATGAATTTCACCCAAAAACACAAACGTAAAAAACTCGACGAAACTTCATAGACACAGAAAGCTTTTTTTTTTTTTTTTTTTTTGGAAAGGGAATTCAAGGGCACATCTTGCAAACATCATGCGGACGTTCGTAGACGTTTGACTCACAAACTCCAAGAAAAAAACATGACACACTAAAGCTAACATGATATCATAACTCATTAAGTACATTATAAAATATGAATTAACAAATACACAAGAGAACCAATATGAGGCCTCTTAGCTGACTTAGTATAGGAAACTTCTGGCCGTCCCTTGAGGTTTGACTTCAATGCACCTAATACTTAGAAAAACTGTTAATACAATATAAAAAAAAACTATTAGTACCTTAGACATAATCAATAATATGTTAGGATCTAGTTCACCTAGGACATTTTTGGGGTGTTACAACTCCCCCCAATTGGACAACATTCGTCTTCAAATGGACACTTGCCACTCTCTAACGTTTCAAGAATAGGAGATTTAAACTAGCAGTACTCAAACATACCATAAAGAAATTAAAAAAAGAATAAAAAACATACAAATTTCACAATAGTCAAAGATATTACAAAAACAACAAGAAATTAGGAAAACCATTCTATCACTCATTATGCTACAAAAATTCACATTGCTTCATTCCAAATAGTAAAAAACTCGTTTTATATTTAATATCATACTTATATAAATCAGTTCTACCCACATTTACAACCATTTTATACCAAATAATCCACTTAGTCCACTTTCCAAAAATTTTATAGTGAGCAGTGTACACATAACAGTGATTTATAGCATTTTTCAAATGCAAATTTTAAGCAATTCATGATATTTACATGATCTATGCAAGATACATTATACCAACCAATCTAAAACAGGGAATCTGCTTCATAAACATTAAGGCAAAGAAGTAATGAAATTCAATTTTAAAAAAAATCTAAACATCAAGTACATACAAATTCTTCTATACAATTGTAATACCCATTATTACTCACCACGCCCAAATAAGAAGGATTATCATATTACAACAAGAGAAACAGATCTTACCAAACATCATCATCACTCTCATTCTCATCGGCTTCTTGATCTTTTGCCGTAGTGCATAGAGACGCATATTATTAAAGCATTTTCTTTGGGGCCACTTAGGAACCATGTCTTACTCTCCTTCCTTACAGCAATGGTAGGATAATCTCCACCTATGATCATCCTTGACCAAAACCATAGCAACAAACTAGTACCGGCTAGATACTTATAATAGTGCCTCTTCCCAAAACGTACACATGTAGCTTTTCCTTTTGAAAACCACCTACTTTGTCAAATTTCACCTTAACTCTCCTGGTTATTTGAGTTTGAGCCCTCCTCTCATTAACCTTAATTGTTTAATGATACTAGACCCATCCTTTTAAAAGTTCTAGACATCCTTTTCCCTTTCGAAGTTTATACTTTCTTCAATTAATTTTGCATTTACCTGTACAACCATCAGTCTTAGTTACTGTCATATTCATATGTAACATTCTTCGTACGATATCTTCCCTTACATAATATGTACAACCATCACGAAAGACTCAATTCTCCCCTTGGATTTGCCCACAGGAGGGAAATATATTTGGCAACTAAGAGAGAACTTCAACGCGTATCCTCAACCACTCATTATTGCTTGCTTGAGATTGATTAAAACCTCTAAACTTAACTTCCTCATTTACCCGGGGAAAAGTACTTTACCAAAGGAAAAATTTTTTCTTAAAATTTTCCCACTCAATATTTTACCGAATCCTCCGCCTATTTGCCTTTTCATGTGTGATACCACACAAGAGCCAAATCTTTCAATTTGATATGAAAACCAACTCCTCTTTCTCCCTGAGGTTACTCCATAGCATTGAACTACTTTGTTCACCTAATCTTATAAGCTCTTGGGATCCTCTCCCACAGTAGAGCCAAAAACGATAGGAGGATTGCATCCTCACAAAATCGCTCAACAGAGGGTCAAGTTGCTTCTCCACCACATTCGCCCTTAGGAACCATTATGAAATAACTTTGAGGAGTTAGCTTGGGCTAAAAGTAAAGCCAAAATCCTCTTATATCACTATAATCATTTCCGGGGGGATCCTAATTTACCCTCACCAACAATAGGGACTTGTCACCTTGAGAACCTTGACCACCTTGAGGGAACTTTCTGAAACTCCCTTACACTTTGGGAGGGAATGTCCCGTGAAGAATCATCTCTTCAATTTCTCCTAGCGGTGTCCTTCCTAGTATTCATTTCTTCCTCGAAAACCAAGGAAATCCACAAGGAAACGAGTACTCATAACTTAGTCTACGGCTCGAAATAGGGGAGTCAGCGTATAGCCTCTCGCCCATTAGATTTGTTGCCGATTTTCACCACGATTGTCATTTGGAATTGGGAGCAGGGAAACTTTGGGGGAAAAAAACTAAAATTCAAATAGTGATAACCAATTTTACTTTATTGAGGATTAATCCATGAAATGCGAGTTGAAAAACCTTGGAGACTTTGTTTTCTTCTTTCCTCAGCTTCTTTTCTTTCTCAATGTTTGGATAAAATTGAAGAGCAGATGCGAAAAACTTTTAAGTTTTGATTTGGATTTGATTTGGAAGAAGTGAAAAGTGACTTAAAAACTACCCAAAAAACTATGTGGATACTCGCCACTCCCCGATCACCCCAAAAATGACCCCTTCAATTAATGGGTTCTTTTTTGTGAAGTCAATTGACTTAAAAATCGACAGTAACGAATCTGGAAGTGGCAAAAATAGTGCGGGCGGTTTCTGGTCCTCATCCTTTTTCTAAACATCGGGGTTGGCGTTAGAAGATCATTGTGAAGGGCTGAGCTTCGAAAGGAAAAATTCTAATATCCATTGTTGGCTTCACAAACGTGTGGCAGCCTCAAATTATTGGCTGGCGCACGGCCAAAGGCTGCTCATCAAAGATAGGGTCCTACTCAAGGATCCTTCAGGAAGGTATGGTGAGTCGTGACAGGACGTTGTGGACCCTATATACTATATTTTGACTTTGATTAACAATGATTTTTACAAGGTTTAGAATTCATATGAACGCCAAAACCCTTGCCAAAAATTAGGACGCGTACTAGTTAAAATTTTGCTAGTTTTCGGAAGTCAAGTCTTTCTTCAATTTAGGATTAGAATACTTATAAATCATTTTCTTATATATAGAATAGTCTGGAAACATCATTTTTAAATAGTTTTTAGGTATATGCAAGGATTCTTAGTATAAGTCATGGGACTTCAGGGAGGCGTGTTACATTATCCCCCTTCATATGGAAAATTCGTCCCTGAAGACAGAACATCTTTTGTAGGGAAAGGATGTATTCAATAGATATAATGATCAGAACTCATAGGAGTGACTTCACAAATCTATTCACTAGAGAATATGGCATTTTTCAATTCCGAAACCATCACCCTAGAAGGATAGGGGCAATCTTTAGATGCAACCGGAGTACTTGACATTCTCAGAGTTATTGTACAGACCTTTTAGATCATTCAGCATAATCCATAGTGAAAAATAGTGCGGCATTAAAAGTTTTCACTAAAACATTAACATAGTCTTTAAAAAATTCTCATTCATATAAAAACATAGGAATACTATGTATCAAGCTCATCATCTTTCAGGACACATTGGAATACTTGGGACCGAACCATAATTCAAAATACGAAATAGAAATTAATTAAATATTATTCAATACTTTTAATGAAAAATATAAAGACATTAATATGCCTTCTGTCAAATGAGGGAAATTACTTCAATTCTTTTTATTGATTCTAGGGTCCAAGGCTTCCTTCCAAAAAGCTTGCTCAACTACCAAGACTTTATAGATAGATTAAAAACATGTAGTAGTACAACCACTGTACTAAAGTATGAACCATGTATTCCATATAAAAAATGCATGAAAAATGGAAAATGCAAACTTATTGGGAAATATGCATCTTTTTAATTTAAAAAATCAATTCTAATCATTTATCAATTTAGACATTATAAGAGAACATTTATACCAAAAAATCATATTTTTAGGGGAACATCACTTTACAGTGAACTATTTCTGTTCAGTGAATACCCACTATACAGTTTGAAGTTACTTCCTCTTCACTGTAGACAAACCTTTAGCATGTAATCTTCTCACGTAAAGGGATCCTAAGATTTCCATTAAGGTATCAATGAGAGACCACCCATACACCTCTCTAAGATGTTGTCTAACGGCTTAAGATTATATATAATGAGCACACACCACACTTCAAGGAATTCAAAAAACTATTAAAACATAAAACACATGAAATTTCCTATCAAAGGCGATCAAAGATATTTAAGTAGATCAAGGATGATAACATCATGATTGACCTTTTCAGACTCTAAATAGTCTTATTCCTAAGTTGGATTCATATCCACCTTAACTCAAAATCTTCCTTAATAGAGTCATTCTTAAGACTCATCTAGGTAAGATACGAAGTTGACTATTGCTATGCACTTTTCACAAAACCTTTAAATAGTTCAACCTTAAAAACTACTCTAGATAGGTACTTATTTCATAAACATTTCTCTACAAACAGTTGTATTAATTCATTATTCATTACAGGATCATTAAATCACATAAAGGAAATTAAGTAGTCTTAGAGCGTTCATAGAACTTAACAACTTATCAAAAAGAGTTATTGTGCATGTAAAAAGCGTCCCATACTACCACTTAAAACTTTAATAGAACTTTCTCTAATGATAGTAAGTTCCCACATGATGAGGAGTGAGTAGGCAATAACGACTGTAGACCATGATGCTAGACATGAGAATCCTGGATATCTAAACCTACTTCGATAAGGGTGGTTACTTGCCAAGGGGTTTAGAACTATACAAATCCGATGTAGTTGTAGCCACAATGGTAAGGAGAATATAAAGGGCTTTTATGTACTCTAGGTTCTTTCTCAGAAGCGTTACATTGTACCTAGTCCTCCTTCTCAAGTAGAGGGCTCCCTTCGCCTTTTAACATTATCAGCGTGTTCTGCCTTGCGTTCTTCATACAGTAAGTGCACATTAAAGGAAACATGGAGAGGGTCCTATCTGTTCATAACCCGCACACATCAAAACCCCATCACCCCCCAACCAAAGGAGGTCCACTGGGTACTTTTAAATAGCGGAACTTCAGATTATCTTATTAGGATTTTGCTAAGGATTAATATTATTGTAGTTTCCCTTCAATGAACTTAATTCTACATTTTCTTACATGAAGAAAAAGGGGGGGGGGAATAACCATTATAGTTCTCTTATTCAAATCCCATAACATAACTTTTACCCAAGGACAGACCTTCTTAAACATTCTCTAAGGTGTCACATTTATGCTTTATTCATAAATGGACCAAGGGTGCCACTAAGCCTACCCTAGGCAAGAACAATCTCATAATCTGATAACATTCATAAAGTATTCAAAGTACGGGGACACAAGTCTACCAAAACAAGGACACTATATTCCTTTCACTTTATCACATTATAACATATCATTCTTTAAAGCCACTTAGGATAACCCTTATCTTAATAATCGTCCTAATAAAAACACCTATATCATTATCCAGAGAAACACCATTAAACTCGTTATAGTCAACTAGGAACAATCATGTATAATATCTAAGCTACAAATATAGAACATTTTTAGTAATAGTTGTAACTTTGATCACCCTACATCAAATCCTAGATCACATATAGTAACAAGTTAGATAGATATCATATATTTCACATAATCAACTACACCAATAGCCAACCATTATTTAAAAGTAGTTGCCGACAGGACATGATCATAATATTGCATAAAGTAACGCCGGACAAGGCCATGCCACTTGCAAGTTAAAAGCACATAAACACCGCAACCATTAAATGGACCATAGAAATCACAACATAATTTGAGTATAAGGAAACATCAGAGAAAAAGGTACAGCGGACAAACTACCACTCCACATCCCTCATTCACCTCAATTAATTAATGAAATTATCACAATTTAACACCATGAAGGCCATTACCAAATGGGCCATGAAAACAATAATACATTCTAAGAAAACTAGATAGTCATTTTAAAAACTAGGTCAATTCACATAAAAAAACATGCCATAAAAATTTTGAATTCAACCCGACATATAAGCTGAATACAATTTAGTAATAAATAAGAAAGCCAATAGAATCTACACGAGAATTCAACAAACAAGGTTAACATCAAGTGTAAACCCCAAAACTTAGTCAAAAATCTAGGCTTATCTTATTTCATGGGTTCATAGGTAATTTAGGTTTCAAATATTCAATATGACATAAATTTAAATCATTATTCAATGTTTATAAATCCTTAATGCAAGAAAAACCATGGTTAGAATCAATTAAAATTAACAAAATCAACTGAAAAATTTAGAAAACATTGATTTGAGAATGGGGTCCCTTGAGTAAAAAGAGTTTTGAAGGATCAATCCATACCTCAGAATCTAAACTCTTCCGTTAATTGAGAATTATCAATTCAAAACGTCACACCCAGGATCTTCCTAGTTTGGACTTCGATGGAGTCTTTGTAGTTCTTATTGATTAGGGGTTAAATTTGGAAGAATGAATATTCTTAAGTGTTTAAACTTACGATGTTTAAAATCCAACAAAGACCATAATAAACCGCCATACCATTTTTTTGGAAAGTGGGGGAAATTACAACATCACCCATAACTTAATAGTGAGCTTGCGTGGCACACACCCCATCGATTGACTGCCAAATTGACGGGGCTGAAGATTAGATTTACCCGTCGGGCATGCTGTCCATGTCGATGGGTTCACAAAGACATGGAAAGGGTTGAGGTGATTTTCTCCCCAGGATAAATAAAAAAACGACAAAAAACCACTCCACCGACGGGGCAGGGGTCAAAACCAAGCCACCAATCCATCGATTGACCATTTTTAGTTAGATGCCTTTGGGCAGTTTAGTTATTGGCCACCAAACATGGGTTCCTTCTCAAGGACCCTTGTTTTGTCTTGGGGATGTTTTGCCTAGGCTTTTTAAAACATAACATAGCCTTTTAATTTTTTAAACCTATCACATGGGAATTCACCACAAAAAAAGAAATACGTTAAAAATCAACGAAACAGGCCGTAGACACACCAAGGTAATTCCAAGGATATCTTTCGAAGATCATGACATCTAGGACGTTGATCTCTAAAAAACTCCACAAAAAAACTCGACACCCTGACTATACAGCTATAATAAAATCACTAAGAAAAACATTATAAACTAAGGGAATCACAACATCACCAACAGAAGAAAACCACATATAAGGAACTAGGTGGACTTAGTTGTTTGAAAGTCTTGATCGTCCTTGAGTTGGGACTTCTAATTGCACCAAAAAGACTTTAGACCACCGACTTAATTGGCCATATTAATAAACTATTTAGGGAATTATTACCATCCATACAAAATTTTAGGGAATTAGTTCAGCTCTATAAGTCAGTTTCGGGGTCTTACACATTAAACAAAGATCTTAAATCAAAAATACATAAGTCTCAAACATTCATAAACATTATCGGGAAACTACGTTCTCAACAATCAAACATTGAGGGCTCCCAAAATTCATTAAAGTGTTGACCATTGCGCTTATTCAAGGACAACATCAAAATACATTAATATCAATAGAGAGAAAAACATCATATATTTCACATAAGTACTAGGTTGACAAAAAACAGTCCCGTGATGATAACACTCATTTTGACATAAAAACCCTTACCAAAATAGCAATACATGGAAAAAACAATGAAATTCAGGTTATTCATTTATTTTCACTAGTAATAGGAACAACTATTTAGGTTTGGCAAACAATTAGGGATAAACGGTAAACTTCATGTGGTGTCCGCACTCCCATGTTTATCCTTCAATATTGGTTTCGCAAATAAAAAAACTTTTACGGAAGGCCACATCCCCGTTGTTCCTCAAATTCTTACATTTGTCTATCAAGGATATCCCCACAGAACCTCTTATCGGCAGAGGTCTCGTCCATACCAAGCCCTTAATAGGAAGTATTTACACAGGATCACCAATGGCACTGTGATGCATGGAAAAAACCATCAAGTAATGGATGACGGAATCAGTGTGCAAATAGGAGGGTTCTCAAGTCATGATGCAACCTTACTTGACCCATTTCAAAATATATAGGGACCTAGATACCGGGTACTGGGACTTACACTTTTTGCCACATTTTCTCATCACCACCTTTTCTAGTGAAATCTTCAAAAATTACAAACATATCACCTACTTCGAAATTCAAGATCCTTATCCTTATGTTTGCATAAGAATTTTTGCCGATACTATGGCTATTCATCATATATTTTATCGCATTGGAAAACATTCTCCAAAAGATTCATAGAGTATGTTAAGGGCAGAGGAGTGGGACTCAGTAAACTTACAAACCAACCCAACGAAGATCTACTATCCTACCCATTAGAGTGATTCAAATAGAGGCCATTGAAAATCATCGAATGATAGCTATTGTTATAGTGGAGAATTCAATCAAACGAAAATGATCATTTTTTCCAAATTACATTTAAAGCTATCAAACAATATCTTAATAATCCTCCATGAGTTCAAATAGTATGTTTTCACTAAAGGACCATATGTTTGGGGATGTATATGAAAAGCGTGTTTATGTTAAGCTTACTTGTGTACCAACCATTTTTTTGAAATATTCTGAAAAAAACGAAGGATGTTGAATGAGACCTCTATATATATGATAGAGAAAAAAATCCATGTATAATACTCCAAAAGTTCAACACCGAATCTAAAGCCTACATGAGTGTACAATGTGTTGGAAACACTCTTTTTACGATTAATAAAAATATGTATTAAAAAATACATTGAGGATGTTGTTAGTAAAAAAATCTAAAAGGGAGCGCGCACATGTTCGGGACACTAGTCAAAAGGAAAATTAGTTGTGCCTTAGCCTATTTGGGCAGGTTTAAGGAGTCGGAATTAATTTTATTTGAGAATTGTGTTGTAAGTCGTCCAACAATGTTACTAAGATTTTGTCTGGGTCAAAACGTACAGTTACGATGTCTCAAGGAGGACTATAAGGGTCCTTAGGAGGGGGACCTTCCAATTTGGAAAAAAAATTGTACTTGAGATAGTGGTTCTACCAAAGAAGGTACACGACGGGGCGGCATCAATTTCTTTCCATTGATGGTACTTAGACATTCTCGAAATTCATTTTCGAAAAACTCTTTGGCCAAAACACCAACGGACCTTTAGGACGGTTGGTCGCCAAGGCCAGTTGACGACCTACAACTGTAGGTTTTGGTCTCGTAAGGGTCATTGCTGCAATTTCACTGGTTGACTTTTAGTGGGGTCCCTTAATTATGTTAGTTACTACGGGTTTTATTAGTTAATTAGGGGTGTGGTAAATTAGGTATTAAAATAAATATATAACCTCCCTAAAGTATGAAACCTCATTTAAAACACCCTTCTCAATACCAAACCCAAAATTGTTTCTTCCTTAATCTCTTTCCTTTCGCTTCCCAAATAGAAGAACTCCCATTGAAGGGATCTAGGTTCAAGGTCTTAGGGGAAGCAAGAAGGTTTTATTTTATCCATTAAAACGTCAACAATTACAAGGATGGATCCTTTCAACCTTTGGGGATTCCTTTCCCAAAGAGTTCTTCCAAAAATTGATTTCAAAAAAAGATGAGTTTTCTAGTGGGTTTTGTTCTATTAAAAATTTATTTTCTTTAAAATTGTTTGTATATGGTATATTTTTGTATTATACTTATATTATTATGTATATGATTACATTTATTCTAGTTTATTGATGAAATTAACAGGTATGTGATCTAGATTATGAAAAATGACCCAAGTCCCTAATCCTAGGGGGGGGGGGTTTTTTTTTGATGAAAAACTGAAACTAGTAGTGAATGATGTTTAGGTGATCAATTTGACTTCATTATTGTGTATTACTTTTGTGATGATTTCACCACCATTTGTTGGGGTTTGAACTTGGATGGTTGATTTTAGAACCTGGGAGGTGGCTATGAAGGAAGAAGGGTAACTATTTATTTCAATGCATTACATCAGTATGTGTTTAATTGTGTGCTAATGATGAAGTTATATTGAAAGTATACCTTATGATTGAGATTGATTAGGGTTGGGCATGATGTTTATGTTAATATAAATTGTCCATTTATGGTCTTGTGAGTTGTGGTTATGATGTAAATGATATAAGGATGGTGAGGAATGCCTATGTGCCTCATTATAATATTATTATGTTAAATTGATACCTAATGTGTGAAATTATGATTTAACAGGAATTAATCATGCAATTCCTATGGAGTTATGACTATGACTTGACTATATATGTGTTTTGACCCTTCTGGACTAAAAACTAATTTATGATTAAAAATGTCACATCCGGAGGAGCAACCCAAAGATGCGACCGGCGTCTCGTCCTCTCAGAGGACTCAAAACAAGCCTTAGCATTCGTTCTTCATAACATGTCATCAGTCAAAAATTGTGAAAAAAATTAAAAAGTTCAATACTATATGCAGTAGACTTAGGGACTTAACATTAACCAATCATGAAAACTAACAGTACATATAATATTGTGGGAAGCTGCCTATATAAAAACCATCTTAAAGAGTATGGACATCTGAACAACACTAGAAAAAAAAAATAGTCAACATTGTATGTAGGCCTTTAATACATAAAAATCCAAAGAACATTATGAAATACGAGTGTTTTAAAATCTACTTAAATTCTTCCTAAGCTAGAATAATGGAATTGATAGCATCCCCGAACATGAGGACCTACCAATACATAGAGAAAAGAGTTCCAAAATTCTTTAATAGTGACCCTTCTTTGTCTTCAATGGTGGACCCTAATTTGTAGTAATATAAAAAGTAAATGGGGTTAATATGAAACATATACTAAGATGGTATATGAACATAATATTTAAGGGACAGGGATGAAAAGATCTTTTCTTGAGGAAATCATGAGAAGTCATTTGAAATTAATTTAATGCATATACCATTAGAACATATATCAGTTATGGATTTCATAAACATTAAAAGCATGATCTTTCATCAAAGACATATTATCATTGAGTAAATTAACATTTTCATTATTCAATAGAAAAATATAAAATCTAATATAAAAAAAACACGTATCAATGATTCCATTTCCAAAACCCACAAGGAAATTGATCATGGTTGAAGCCCATTTAACCCCCCAAAAAAACAAACTAGGACCAGATTAGGGAGACCATAAAATAAAGCTTTTATTCATAATCTACCTAAGGAACAATAACCTTATGGGACTCACTTTGATAACTAGTGCGATTGTCTAGGTAGGGTCTCATACCCCTAACCTATACCAAGTAGACTCTTGAAAGTCCCCCTAAGTTTCAATGTCCATTTAATTGTCTGACAATTTTTACTTAGGGAACAATCGCCCTTAACAGACATTATACATGTGAGCTTAACATGGAATCCGGTGTTATAAAAAACTCCATACCATAATAAAGTGGGTTACTGGCCACAGAGAACAACACATTACATGCTTTCTAGGTGGATTAACTAGCTAGTATCCTATTGTTCGGCCAACATAAGTTCAAGAACTAGGAGGAATCTATAGAGACCATAGTTCCACATTACATGGCAGCCTCTAGAACATGAGGAGGTAATTGTGAAAACCACATTCCAAAACTAGGGATGGGATATTTCTTTTATCTTAGTCAATCGTTGCTAATCTTAAGTTGCTTTTTGATTACCCTTTAAAGTCATCATTTTTTCATAAAAATTAATCATAAGTCATAGTTGATAAACTTTTGTATGAACATGATTCATAATGTCTTTGGGATTTAAATGAGAATTTTCCTTTCATCAACAACCCTTCGTTGGTCATATCATAAATCATCCTATAGTAAAGCATACAAGAAGAAATCTAAAGCTGGATTATCGTATTCTATCATGATTCATAAATTACACTGTTTCATATCCTAAATATATGCTTGGTCATTATTACCACTTTATTTCATTGTAACATCACTATAGGCTAACCATAAAATATCATTAGGGAGTAATCACAATTTAGAAGACTACTCTTTCTTCAAGATCCTTATTCAAGATCTTATTTTCAATATCCAAACACATTAATACAACACGATTAGTAAAAATACTTTCAAGTATTAATAAACAAATACCTAACTCTTCAAATCATAAACAAAAGACTAAATTATGAGTTAGGATAAAGAGGGAAGGACATTGACGAGTTTATTCATGTCTAGTTCGGATTTCCCACGTGTACAAAAATTTCAAAGTAGGTAGATTACAATCTGTTCAAAAAACCATCAATGTGATAAGGACATGTTCACACGGGAAAAATCTAACATTTTACAAGGGCCCAAAACATCAACAATTATATCTTAATTTACCCATATATAAAACATTATTTTTCATCGATTGGTTAAAATCAGAGTTGAAGGGAAAAAACCGTTTGTAGAGTAAAAAACACTACAAAGTTTGATTCTTGTGAAAACCATATTTTAAAAGGGAACTCTTGGGTGAAAAGGGGAATATCAAGATTGAAAAAATCCTTAACTTATTGACAAAATAATTTACCAACAAATTTGGATGAAAAATCCTTGGGTTCTTCGTCTTCTTCCTTAATCTCTTTCTAACTTCTTCAATGGGAGGTGTGGAAAAGATAAGTTATTTAGAGAGACGAAGAGGAAAAATTTGTTTGGATTGATGTGTAGCGTGTAGAAGGTTCTATAATTGTCATAAATACATATATAGTAGTCCTAAGAAAATACCCAAAAAATAACCTTCACTGAAATGGGGTGGTTTTTATGGAGTTAAAGTACCAAAAAATATTGGATTTTATAACCAAATCTAGGAAGTGCTGGCGCGTCGCGGGGCCAATTCCCCCATTTATTTTCGAATTTTGGGTTGAGGAAGTGAGGTTCGTTGTCTGTAAGACTCACCTTCACGGAGGATGTCTCAATCGTGAGGCAAAGGAGTTACGTTGTAAAATGTTCTACTTCGCCCAAACACTTCTCCAAATCTTGCTTCAGCGCGGCTGCTTTGCAGCTTTGCCTACCTATGTTGGGGTTTCCCTCCCCAAGGACCCTTCGGGTGGTCATGGTGGTGTCATACCGGAAGTTCGGAACAGTTTGTACCACCCCTCGACCTATACCAATTATATTTTAACAAAAGTTTGGACTTCTTAATTGGAAACTTCGAACCTTACCAAAAATGGGGGACGTTAAGTTGATCAATTTAGCTAGTTTCTGGACGTCAAGCTCTCTTTTCATTTTGGATAAACATTTTCTAAATGATTTTATTACATTAATATGAGGTATGGAAAATCATTTTTTTTAAACTTATTTCAATATTATATTAATGTATAGTCGTATTAAATCATTGCGGGAGTGTTACATTATCCCCCTTCTTAATGAACATTGTCCCGAATGACACTTAAAATCTATTGGAGGGTTAGGAACAGGACCTCAATAACATAGCAGCCCAACCAATAACAACATAGGATAATAATTAGTCAGATCTCATCGGAATCTTCGCAAATCCTTTCAACACATACCAAAAACATTACCCCCCCCCACATAGAACTCAATTATGATGCCAAACATACATGAGCTCCACATTCATACTAAAATTGTAAGGAACTCCCATTTTAGAAATATTCATGAGCCTTAAATACATCAAGGCTTTACACCCTTATTTGACAACAAAAAACTATTGTAATCTCAGAAGACACATGCATTTACATATTTAATATAAGTGAAAAGAATAGAGGTATGAAGGAAGTTTCTTAAAAATTCTTAGTTGGGTTACTATCTTTTACAAGATATGCAGTTATTTAAGAAAGGCAAATCCCGTTCATATGATTCATAAATTTCCTTATTAATAGGAATTTTTAACCTCAAGACAGTAAAAAAAATATGAGGTTAGCGGGTCCATGTCGCTTCAGCCTCCAATTGTTGCACGCGCGACAAGATGGTTCCTCCATATTTGAACCTTTACCATAGGACCTCCTTGTTCCTCAACTTGGTTGAAACTTGTGATCTATTGGTGGTCCTGTAAACAAAGACTACTCTATCCAAAGAACGTTGTTTTTAAGCAAGAAAGGAAAAACCTCTTTAGAAAAACTTATTAGATCTTGAGTTGTATTCTTTACATTTCGACTTATCAATTTCAGCATGTTAATTATTTATTAATAGTACTTGTTGGATGTACTTTTGTTTGTATGTCCCATTACCAGCATATTTTTATTATCATGGATAGTTTAAAAAACCAAAAATATTTTGAATATTAATGTATTCTTCGCAATCTACAAAAGATTGCTAAAATTGAAAATTATTTACAAAACTGGAAAGATTCCAGAAAGAGGACCTTTTAAAACATATTTACCAGTTAGGTAATTTTAGAATTATTACTTCGTTGTATATTAAAACTTGTGACGTGAGTCAAAACAATCGATACTAATAATTCTTCAAAAAATTATTCATTCTACTTAAAAAAAATTCAGATAAATATAATATATCATTAGTGCCATATTGGTTTAGTTGCACGGTTGATTGTAAGCTTTTTATTTAGGAAGAGTGTGATAATTCCTGTTTGTTGTCCTTCCCTAAGAGATGACAGATTTTAAAATTTCGATGATTTTTATAAGGAGTGTTATAGAGTAAAAACTTTGCTTGAATAGGCCATTTTATTTAATGTTATCGTTATCGTAACTTCTTTGTGGAATTAATGATTACTTAAGGCATTGATACTTCTAGCGAAAGAAGATCCGCGTATACGGCACTCACTCCAACCTCAACCACCCAAACACCACA
>JAKWJA010002492.1:36322542-36325042 GCA_027704765.1 Solanum habrochaites | reverse complement strand
AATCAGATGCGAGCCCACCTCGGCGGATTCCTCCTTTTTCTCCTCAGGCTGGGGTATCCGGTATAGCATCAATTTCCAGCTGTTGTCCCCTCCCTAAGGGAAGGTTCTTAGGTGACTTCCACCCCAGTGCCGCCACTTGAACAAACACATCGGTTTCCCCGTAGTTTTCGTAGGCCCAGCAATTGCATGTGTTAAGCTGCCGCACAGCGTTCATCCCTGAGCTAGGTCGAACTCTTCATGAGATTCATAGTGCATACTTATAGATTCTGTTCGTAGACAAAGCGGTATTGGAATTGTCTTTATTCCAGGCATAACTGTACCACGCCTTCATATTCTTACGCGTTTACTCACCCTTCCGCACTTGAAACACCATTACAGTTGCTCTCGTCCGACTCTGCATGTGTTAAGCCATGCCGCCAGCGTTATCCTGAAGCGTAGGATCGAAACAACTCCTCCATGAGATTATAGTTGCATTACTTATAGTTTGCTCTGTGTTGTAGAAAAAGCATTATTCGGAATTGTCTTTCATTCCAAGGCATTAAATTGTATTCCACGCGCTTCATATTCGGCTGGAATTCGCTCGCCAGATATATAGTATCCCTTGCCCCCTCAGTCAATCCCACGGCCTTATAATCCATTTCATTGAACGACGGCGGGGGAATTAATTCCAAATAGAAAACTCACATGTCTTAGGGATAATCGGATCGAAACTGATGACTTCCACCACGTCAAGGTGACACTCTACAGCCTTGATGAGTTTCATCCCCATTCCCCGCCCTCATCGAGAAAGAAATAGAAATAGAACTGACTAATCTTAAGTCAAAGGTCGAAAAAACTCAACCCACTATTCCTTAACAAATTGGAGCGGGCATTCTTTTCGCAATATTACGGATATGAAAATAATGGTCAAAATTGGATATTTAATTGTCAACTGCCCACTATCGGAAATAGAAGTGACTACCCGATGCCGACAGGAATGGAAGAGGGTTTTGAGTTACATTCTTGTCCATTCAAAAGTTTCTTACGACGTTTTCAAGCCCTTTTTGAGACTCCAAAAAAGGGAAAATTCTTTTCTTAGGAACAACATAAAAGATTTCGTCACTACAAAAAAAAGGAGAAGGGAACACTACCATTAAATACTCATTTAATGAAATTTCATAGTAAGTAATAGAAATACATGTCCTACCGAGACAGAATTTGGGAACTTGTACCCTGTTGCTAGCAGCAAAGCAAAGATTTACCTCGTGGATGGAAAGGTGAGTCATTAGGAATCACATGAGAGTCCAACTACATTGCCAGAACCATGCTGTATCTTTTGAAAGAGGTTTTGACCTCCTTGCATCTCTCATGGTACAACTCCTCTTACCGTCGAGCCCCCTTTCTCCTTGGTCCACGAGACAAAAGTAGGACTGGTGCACTGGTTTCATCACGGAAAAACGAGAAAAGGACTCACTAAGTTGAAGAAAGGATCTCAATAAGTCGGGATCACTAATAAACTAATCTAATATATAATAGTCTAATATATCTAATATAATAGAAAATATTAATCTAATAGAAAAATTAATTGTTTTTCTGTATTATTTCCCCGCGTTCCGTTGCTACGCGGGCTTTACACAATCGACAGTTAGTAGATATCCTTCAACTTAGGTATCGAAAGGATCTCGGGACCCCACCAAGTTATGGATATCGGAGGACCACCAAAGTACAAAAGCTTACGTCTTTCAGAAAAGGATTCCTATTCCAAAGAGTGCAAACATAACCGCATGGATAAGCTCACACTAACCCGTCAATTTGGGATCTAATTAGAGATTTCCTTTGGGAGGGACGGGAAGGATTTGGAATGGAAAATATCGATATACAGAGAAAATGTTCTTTATTGATTCAAAACACTATACTATGGGGATAGGGATAGAGAGGAGGGGAAAACCGAGATTTCACATGGTACTTTTATCAATCTGATTTATTTCGTACTTTGTTCAATGAGAAAATGGGGTCAATTCTACAGATCAAACTAGGGCACAAGGAATGAATATAAAAAAACGAGGGAAAATATTCTATTAAAATAACGATGGAAGTTAGAGTAGAAGAAACCCGATTACAAATGAACAAATTCAAACTTGAAAAGGATCTTCCTTATTCATGAAGAATGAGGGGCAAAGGATTGATCAAGAAATATCTTTTGTTCTTCTTATATATAAGATCGTCATTGGATTCGCATATGTTTTGGTTAAAGGAGAAATAATCTACCTTTTGAGAATAATACAAAGAAAAAAATGGAAGTGTTCAATTGGAACATGAAAACGTGGACTAAATTGGTCCTAGTTACTTCTCGGGGAGGAGTGGGAAGGGGGGGGGGGATTCGCGAACAGCCAGAAAAGGATCCAATGAATTTGAAAAGAAATTTGAACGAGGGAGCCGCATGAGGTGAAAATATCATGTACGGTTCTGTAGTGTGGCAGTAAGGGTGACTTATCTGTCAACTTTTCCACTATCACCCCAA
>JAKWJA010002492.1:36312542-36317542 GCA_027704765.1 Solanum habrochaites | reverse complement strand
TATTTTTCTCAACAATGTCTTGGCATTGATCCAATAGCGTGTTCCGTTAGATAGGAACAGATTTGATAAATACTGATAACTCTCGGATAGAGTATTAGAACGGAAGATCCATTAGATAATGAACTATTGGTTCTAAGCCATCTCTGACGATTAATCAACAATTCGACAGTGTTTTCTTGCGTATTCTTGATAAACCAGCGTTTATATAGAGATGTAGGAGGATCTGTTTGTGAAGTAAGAAGCCCCTTGACCTCTCTTCATCTGCAATAATTCTCGATGTGGAAAACACAGAGCCAGGGGCTGATCTGAATAGGAAAAAGAGTGGATCTGCAGGGTCCCAAATGAATTGGCTTATTCGAAAAGGCCTGAGATCTATCTCGTGGTGGTACTGCATGGTTCCACTCTGCAGAACCCGAATCATTCTCTTGAAGTCTCCTCTTCATCAAAATGATCCGTTGCCCCGAAATGACCTGGACCAATAGGGAAACCCCAATCATGGCCTTTCGATACAATCAAATAGAAAGCCCCAAGGGCCGCCATATTCTAGAGCCCAAACTATGTGATTGAATAAATCCTCCTGCGGGTCAAGGGCTCCTTCTCCCTCCCCTTCTTCAACTCCGATTCATATTTTTCATAGAGAAATCTCGATCAAGGATAGGACCAAGAGCCCTTTTGCATCATATCTAAGGGATTCCTCGGTTCGGCCGAAGAAGCAAAAGCAATGTCACTCGATCATTATCAAACTGACTGCAATCTTTTTCTGTCCGTGAAGATCCACCAGAGCGCCCTTACTTCTAATAGGCATGAACTAGATCAGAATCATTCTCAACGAGTCCATAAAAGTGATCCCATTTTTTTCATCGGGTACGGATAAAGACCAAAGATCTTGAGCGACCGATCCGGCGAACAAACTAAAAGATAAAGAAGTATCGTTAATCTCTCATGCTCGTTCCAAGCTCGAAGTACCATTTGTAAAAATAAGAATCCCCTTCGTTACATGATTTCTTCTTCATATAGATAGATATAGGATCTATGGGGCAATACTTAGAAGTACATTTGTGCTACAGCCCTCCTATCTGATAGAAAAGGATCCCATGATCCTGAACCGATCTTACTGGGATCGCAAATCCCAAGTTGTCTTGAAGAGCGGATCTAATTGTATTAGGTCTATAATTGATCTTCTGTGTAATACTAATCGATAGGACCTCATTGGTAAGTGCTACAAGATCTCGTGCATTGGAACCCATGGTTATGGACCCGAATCCGGTAGTATGGAACATTTTCTTTTCCAAGTGAAATCCCCTAGTATATGAAAGAGTGAAAAAGTGCTTTGTTGTTGTGTGAATAAGAAGAATTCGTATTCTTAATGCACGTATTTAATTTATTCGGAGCTATTAGAGCGGGATCCACTTTTTGGGGAATATGAGTCGAAGCAATAACAAGAATATTTCTAGTAGAACATCTTTCAAAATCCCTGAGGAGATGGTTCACTATAGAACGAGGGATAAGTCATTCGACTCATCACCCCAGATCATGAAGTTGGAATCCATATTATGCAAGGAGACAGCTTTGCTAATTCGAATTGAGGGTGATATAAAATCGGTCTATTTCCGGCATCATATCCACAGTTAGCCCATTCATCCTAGTTAGCAGTTCCAGCTCCGTATCAAGGTCACGATCGATATCGTCACTAGCATCAAAGATTGTCACTATCATCAATTAGTCACTATCATAATATCGATCTCATCAAGAAAGAAAACCTTTAGACTTGTTATCCAGGAAACTTGTTCAGAAATACGTAATGAAAGGAACATAGGAGTTTGTGTCGCTAGGTATTTGACCAAAGATCGTCCAGTTCCTATAGAACCTATCACTAAAATACCCCTAGAGGGGGATAAGGCTAAGCGGAGCGAAAAAGGTTTTTCCATGAGAGGGAAATGAAAACTATTTTCCCCACACGAAGTTGGGAATAATGATTGTCTGATAATGAGCAAGGAATATCCGTCTTTCTGCTTAACAGGATGGATTGAACTCATAATTCATTAGATGTTTTAGAATGTCAACTAAGTATCGTAAGTAAATTGCTCCCGGTTGTTCAATCATTTGATAACCAGAGTCATTCTTTGATAAATGATCACTATGAGTCAGACTCAATCAGAATTTGATCAATCCTATTTCTGTCGTTAAGGTGGAGAAACTGAACCAAGATTCTCTTTCTTCATCATCAATCGAATCACTGTTCGCGACCCCGGATTCTATTTCTCATCAATCCATCCCCGTTCACGTTTTTCTTTTCTTATCAATGAATAGATCTCTTTACTTGTATGACTTAGATGTCTCGTATTTCTCGAAAAAGTGATTCGATTGATGGGATTTGGTATGAGATCGATGATCTCGATGAGATTGATATTCCAATCTTTCTTCTTAGAACGTATTGATTGACCCCATAAGCGGGCCAAGCATGTTGCCGCCAGAAGCAGAACCCCGTATTTTTCTAGAGAATCTCCTAATTGTTCCAGAGCAACTAGAAAGAGATTCTTTAACCAGAAAGAATTCGGTTCAGAGTGTAGGGATACCATCCAGAAGTTTTCGCAACTCATCATAGATGATGGAGTCATCAAAGATTTTACCCTTTCGAACTCTGTGTAATCACTAGAGGCCCGGGAAACAAAGAGAAGATGTACGAACGAGATATCAGCAACAGAAGAAGGAAAAGGATTGAATTAGAGGAAACTCCCGAGCATTTGGCGATTCAGAGTGTCTGATATCAATGGTGACTCATTATTTCGATGATCATTTCTTCGGACAGAAGAAGATTATGTAAACACTTACTCGAGATCTCATTATCAGATTCATGTGGAAGACACAATTTTTCTGAAGAATTCGCCATGATATACCTGATCCATGCATAATATCAGGAAAAAAGGATAAAAATTTTTGACTGACTTAGTATTGGCATAGGTCTGAAAAAGTATCAAAATATCAAATTTAGATATTTGTACCCTGTCGAAGTAAGAGGACCATGGCATATATGTTTGGAATAGATTCCATTTGAGAGAGTTGAAAAAGCACTATCTCGTTGAAAGGTTCTATAAGTCTGCCTTTCTCAACGCATTTCTTTAGACAAAGACTCCATTTTTTCCTCTTTCGGATGATAAATCTTCTCAGAACATGGAGTGTGAATCAAACCCATGTTTGAATTGAATTGAGATACTGATGCAAGTTCTTCCCTTCTGAATCAGATAGATTCATATCTGAAAGAGGTTGACAAAAGTTCTTTCAAAATTGACTATTTGCCCCTCTGTTAGAGGTGTTCCAGAAATGTCTGCGATCGAGTAAATAGCTTACGAACGAATGGATCGGATCGACTTGGAATATGAAGATTTGTACAAGTTATACGTTTCGTCACCACTTTGTGGGAATCGTTAGGTATGGAATATGTTAGATACCTGTGACTCGATTGTGTGAAATAGTATCTCTCCCCCAAAAAGCATGTTTTTTTTACCGACGCACAAAGAAATATTTGTCGAGATGAACAAGATATTGAGAAATTGTCCATACGTAAATCCGAATTATTGATACGGGCTTTTCCACAGAAAAGGGGAATCTTGTGTTCCAATAGAAGAGAAGTGATGTGGATTATTCAAGAATCGAAGTCGATTTGCTTTATAAAAGAAGATATCAATGAACTTCTATGGAATGGTTCACGGATTCAGCCAATTGTCTGATCGTGGAATATCATTGAGAAATAGGAATCCGGGTTATCAAAGGATTTCCTGCGATTATTTCTAGTATGGAATGAGTCAATCATCCACTTTGGTATCTTATTGAACAAAATGGTGATATGTTCCTCCATTGATCAAGAATTTCGATTTTTGGGAAGTATCATGATGTCCAATAAGAAGGGTTCAATTTTTTCAAATGAACAATTTGAAGACCTATTGATTCTAACAACTGATTGCAGAGTTGATCATTCGGACCTTTCAATTATATAGATGTAGATCTCGGACTATGAATGGGGTATTTCCGAAACTCACACAGAAAAAAGGAAGTGAGTTAGACAAAAATAAAGCAACTTGGACAAAAAGAAGAGAGTGACTTGGACAAAAAGAAACGAAGTGACTTAGACAAATCTTTTTTGTCGATAACCTCCAGACCAATCAATCGAATATTGATTAATACGTAATCGATCGAACACTACTTGAAAACGGCTCTCTGCTTCGAAACGGACTGTTCCAAATGTTCCTGGAAACTCTTGCTCCCATTGGACCATTTGTATCTATATGCATCAGGATCCCGATTCATGGCATCCTCGGTTCGAGAAAATCAAATAAGAGGCTCGAACCATTTCTTCTGACTCTTTTTCAAATTCGATAAATATTGGTTGATCGTATATTTCATTATAGTTCTATGATTCAGAGTATCCTTCCTATTTGATCCCTTTGAATTCCATATTCGAAGTTGCGATCGGATCTATTCATTAAAAAGAATCGATTCAATACATTTCTTATGTACCCATAGGTACTATATTGGATTGAATCAGATTTGATCAATCTATATTGAGTGAATGCCTCCATTATGTTGTTGCTAGCAAATACCACTATTTTTGGTTTTGGATCTTCCAAATCATTCCCGCAGGAGATCCGACCCATTTTTTCTGATCCTTCGAGAAAAAGATTTCTTCTTTCATAAAAAAATAGGAGGTATAGAACCAATAAAGATTTCTTTTTCGATTCATCCCTGGCCTCATTCAAGAATTGTTTTGATCCAATCCGCAGGAATCAATAGAAAAGGCAAATCCCTTATGATACACCAGATCCGGCTCGGTTATTGATAGAGTGAATAGATCTGCCATTTCTTGAAATCTCTCTTCTGATGCAAAATGTAGTGTAACGTGTATCCTCCCCTGTTCCGGTCATGGAATAGATGAAATAAATCAAAAATGGATTTTTGTTCAAGAATGAAATCTTATTGGAACTGTCCATATCCGTTCATCCTTC
>JAKWJA010002492.1:36302542-36307542 GCA_027704765.1 Solanum habrochaites | reverse complement strand
GTAAACCGAAAACTGAACATTGCTGTCACAAGAATTGCAAAACCTTACGGAAACCCTAATATTCTTGCAGAATTTATAGCTGGACAATTAAAGAATAGAGTTTCATTTCGAAAAGCAATGAAAAAGGCTATTGAATTAACAGAACAAGCGGATACAAAAGGAATTCAAATACAAATTGCGGGGCGTATCGACGGAAAAGAAATTGCACGTGTCGAATGGATCAGAGAAGGCAGGGTTCCCCTACAAACGATTCGAGCTAAAATTGATTATTGCTCTTATACAGTTCGAACTATCTATGGAATATTGGGCATCAAAATTTGGATATTTCTAGACGAGGAATAATTTTACTACTTGTCTTTCCCTTCTATCCAATGATTGAACAAAAAAAAAGACCAATTCATTCTTTTTCTAATCAAGGAGAACATTTCTAATTCTTAATTCTATAAGGTTGAATAAAAATTCGATTGACCATTTGATATAATTGCTATGCTTAGTGTGTGACTCGTTGGTTTTGTTAGGGTTAGGATTAAAAAAAACCAGCCCACATAGTATGAACGAAAAACTATAGAACTAATAACCAACCCATCACTTCGCATTATCTGGATCTAAAGAACCAGTCAAGATATGATATATAGGTCATATCTTTGTAGCAACTGAAATCTTTTGCATAAACAAAAAAATCTGATTCTAAGTTGTAAAGCAAAATAGACAAAAAAGATGTGGATAAAGGGAAGGATGAGAGAAAGAGAGAAAAAGAATACCAATGATATAAAATTCCAATATGTAAGGTCTATGAGTAATCTCATAAAAGACAGTGTAATAAAGCATCAATACGCATTCATACCATACTAAAAAGAATCTTCTTATAGAAATAGAACAAAAAATCAAGAGCTTCGAGCCAATAAAGACTGAGAAGATTGACTCAAGAACCAATTTGATTCTGAGCTCCATTGTAGAATTCGGACCTAACCATTAAGTAAGAAGTGATGGGAACGACGGAACTTGTGAATGCAAAAGATTCTATTGAAAAAGGAATCTTAATGATTCACTGGTCGGGATGGCGGAACGAACATAGATTAATTCATGTATTCTGAGATCTGAGAGTCACGAGTTAACCCTACAAAGAAATAGGGATTGAAAGAGTAAATATTCGCCCGCGAAAACTTTTTTATTGCAAAATTTAGGACAATACAATAAAGGACAAAATAAGGATTTGGTATAATAATACAATTTTTTTTATTTCTCTTTAGAAAACTACAAAGTTTAGTTATCTATTCAAACAAGATATACAAATTACTAATAGATTTAATGAAATCTCAAAGAAGCCCACGTTCAAGGTATTACTCAGTAAATACATATATATCTTATATATCTTAACTTAAGATTTACTATTCTAGCTTAATTCAAATTGAATTTTTTTGAATCCTTTTATTTGCGAGGAGCTGGATGAGAAGAAACTCTCACGTCCGGTTCTGTAGTAGAGATGGAATTCAGAACCAACCATCAACTATAACCCCAAAAGAACCAGATTCCGTAAACAACATAGAGGCAGAATGAAGGGAATATCTTATCGAGGTAATCGTATTTCTTTCGGTAAATATGCTCTTCAGGCACTTGAACCTGCTTGGATTACATCTCGACAAATAGAAGCAGGCCGACGGGCAATGACACGAAATGCACGTCGTGGTGGAAAAATATGGGTACGTATATTTCCAGACAAACCAGTTACATTAAGACCGGCAGAAACCCGTATGGGTTCAGGAAAAGGATCCCCTGAATATTGGGTAGCTGTTGTTAAACCGGGGCGAATACTTTATGAAATGGGTGGAGTAACAGAAAATATAGCCAGAAGGGCTATTTCACTAGCAGCATCCAAAATGCCTATACGAACTCAATTCATTATTTCGTAATGTAATAGAAAAAAATGTAGAAAGGGCTCTTAGATATGAAAGAAAACCGCATGTTTCTTTTTTTTGGACAAAAATATTCTTTTTTTTTTTTTTTCTGCCCTTTGCATTCAAAGAACGGATTAAAAAAATGATTCAACCTCAGACCCATTTAAATGTAGCGGATAATAGCGGGCTGAGATTGATGTGTATTCGAATCATAGGAGCTAGCAATCGTCGATATGCTCATATTGGTGACGTTATTGTTGCTGTGATCAAAGAAGCAGTCCAAAATATGCCCCTAGAAAGATCAGAAGTAGTCAGAGCTGGATTGTGCGTACCTGTAAAGAACTCAAACGTGACAACGGGAGATAATACGTACGATGACAAGCTGCAGTTGTTATTGATCAAGAAGGAAATCCAAAAGGAACTCGAATTTTTGGTGCAATCGCCCGGGAATTGAGAGAATAAATTTTACTAAAATAGTTTCATTAGCTCCGAGGTATTATAAAATGAAATTGTGATCGTTTCGAGTGGGGTATTTGAAAGAAATAGATTAATTTGTAGATTGTGTCTCACGCATATATCTTTAATAATTCATATCATATTCAAAAATAAATAAGTAAAAAACACGTTGATTATATCAAATTTGGAGACCCCAATAATTTTAGTTCATCATGGGCAGGGACACTATTGCTGAGATAATAACTTCTATACGAAATGCTGATATGGATCGAAAAAGGGTGGTTCGAATAGCATCTACTAATATTACCGAAAATATTGTTCAAATACTTTTACGAGAGGGTTTTATCGAAAACGTGAGAAAACATCGAGAAAACAACAAATACTTTTTGGTTTTAACCCTGCGACATAGAAGGAATAGGAAAAGACCCTATAGAAATATTTTAAATTTAAAACGAATCAGTCGACCTGGTCTACGAATCTATTCTAATTATCAACGAATTCCGCGAATTTTAGGTGGAATGGGGATTGTAATTCTTCTACTTCTCGAGGTATAATGACAGACCGAGAGGCTCGACGAAGGAATAGGTGGAGAAATTTTGTGTTATATCTGGTAATCCTTAATAGCAAATTGGATTCGAAACTTCCTTTGCGAAAAAGGGGGGGAGATATATCTAATATCTTTCGCATTAGTGATACCTCAAAGGAACTTTGTTTACAGATACTGCCAGGAGATAGAGTCAAAATTGAAGTAAGTCCTTATGATTCAACCAAAGGACATATAATTTATCGACTCCACAACAAAGATTTGAAGGATTAGGTTTTCAACTTCACCATTTTTCGTGGGAATACAATTCGAGATGATAAATTCAAGAAACTTATTTTCTTCCAAGAAATAGATTCAGAATTAAGGTAAGGAATGATAAATATGAAAAATAGGCTTCCGTTCGTAAAATTTGTGAAAAATGTCGACTAATCCGTAGGAGGGGGCGCATATAGTAATTTGTTCCAACCCGAGACATAAACAAAGACAGGGCTAATCAGACTTGCCAGAAGAGCCGATGTACAAATAAAGAATCTGTTTTGACATGAAATGGATATATCCATATATCTCTGACTCATATTTACGAGATGATAAAATATGGCAAAAGCTATACCGAAAATTAGTTCGCGTCGGAATGGACGTATTAGTTACGTAAGGGTGCACGTAGAATACCAAAGGGAGTTATTCATGTTCAAGCAAGTTTCAATAATACCATTGTCACTGTTACAGATGTACGGGGTCGAGTAGTTTCTTGGTCCTCAGCTGGTACTTCTGGATTCAAAGGTACGAGAAGAGGAACACCGTTTGCTGCTCAAACCGCAGCAGCAAACGCTATCCGTACAGTAGTGGATCAAGGTATGCAACGAGCAGAAGTCATGATAAAAGGTCCCGGTCTCGGAAGAGATGCAGCATTACGAGCTATTCGTCGCAGTGGTATACTATTAACTTTCGTACGGGATGTAACTCCGATGCCACATAATGGCTGTAGACCTCCGAAAAAAAGACGTGTGTAGAACTGAACATTGAAGAAATCTCAAGAGAAATAAAAGATTCGATGATCTAATCAAATAATAGTACTATGGTTCGAGAGAAAGTAACAGTATCTACTCGGACACTACAGTGGAAGTGTGTTGAATCAAGAACAGACAGTAAACGTCTTTATTATGGACGCTTTATTCTGTCTCCACTTATGAAAGGCCAAGCCGACACAATAGGCATTGCGATGCGAAGAGCTTTACTTGGGGAAATAGAAGGAACATGTATCACACGTGTAAAATCTGAGAAAGTACCACATGAATATTCTACCATAACGGGCATTCAAGAATCGGTACATGAAATTTTAATGAATTTGAAAGAGATTGTATTGAGAAGTAATTTATATGGAACTTCTGAGGCGTCTATTTGTGTCAAGGGTCCTGGATATGTAACTGCTCAAGATATCATCTTGCCACCTTATGTGGAAATCGTTGATAATACACAACATATAGCTAGTTTAACGGAACCAATTGACTTTTGTATTGGATTACAAATAGAGAGAAATCGTGGATATCTTATAAAAACGCCACATAACTTTCAAGATGGAAGTTATCCTATAGATGCTGTATTCATGCCTGTTCGAAACGCGAATCATAGTATTCATTCTTATGGGAATGGGAATGAAAAACAAGAGATACTTTTTATCGAAATATGGACAAACGGAAGTTTAACTCCGAAAGAAGCACTTCATGACGCATCCCGAAATTTAATTGATTTATTTATTCCCTTTTTACATATGGAGGAAGACAACTTATATTTACAGGACATCAACACGGTTCCTTTATCCCCTTTTACCTTCATGATAAATTGGTAAACTCATAAAAAACAAAAAAAAAATAGCATTGAAATCGATTTTTATTGACCAATCAGAATTGTTCTCCAGGATCTATAATTGCCTCAAAATGTCCATATATATACATTATTGGACTTTTGATAACAGCCAAGAGATCTTATGAAAATTGAACATTTTCGTAGCGAAGATATAAAACAGATATGGACATTTTAGAAAAATATTTCGTAATTGATTTAGCAAAAAATAAGTTTTAAATCTATTGGACTTACTTAGTGAAAAT
>JAKWJA010002492.1:36292542-36297542 GCA_027704765.1 Solanum habrochaites | reverse complement strand
AATGCACCAAAACCAAAGCAAGCCACCCCTGAGAGAAATAAATGAATTCCAAAGATCTTTGGCAAATCCAAAGAGGGTTTTCCTGTACGTTCATCACAAAATATTTCTAGATCCCAATACACCCAATGCCAGATAGCTGCCAAAAAGCATAAGCCAGAAAACACAATATGTGCTCCCGCTACACCTTCGTAACTCCAAATACCTGGATTCGTTACAGTCCCTCCTGTGATACTCCAACCGCCCCATGAATTGGTTATTCCTAAACGAGTCATGAAGGGTATAACGAACATACCCTGTCTCCACATTGGATCAAGAACAGGATCAGAAGGATCAAAAACCGCTAATTCATACAGAGCCATCGAACCGGCCCAACCAGCAACCAGAGCTGTATGCATTATATGAACAGAAAGCAACCGACCGGGATCATTCAATACAACGGTATGAACACGATACCAAGGCAAACCCATGGAAATACCCCTTATATCAAAGATAAATGAACACTACGTAACTTTATTGCATTGGAAAAGACTATAATATGACTATCCTATGGACCACTCTTGTTGAGTCAATTATTTCCGAACAAGGGTTTCTATTCTGTTGGTAATAATGGAACAATTCTGTTCGTAGGAACAAAGAGAAGCAGATTTATTCTATACTCGATAAGTACCAATACGCAATGGGGGAGTTGATCCCATTTTCTATGAGCGAATGAGTCCATACTTATTTATCATTAGAAAGACCTATTCGTAATAATTTGAGTTTATTCATTCTGTCTTTCTTTATGAATTTTGAGAATCTATGGATAAAAGAAATACGATAAAAACCAATATGAATATTATAAAGACAATAAAAAAAATTGTTACGTTTCCACCTCAAAGTGAAATATAGTATTTAATTCGTTCTTTCATTTAATGCCTATTGGTGTTCCAAGAGTTGTATTCCGAAATCCTGGAGATCCAATTTCATCTTGGGTTGACATATAGTGCGACTTGTCAGATATATTGGGTCATATGGTATTTCCCCGTTCTCTCCCCCGATCGAGATATCCCCCGTTTCGCCCAAGAAAGATAAATTGAATCATCAAAAATTTGGAGCGTGAAGTGCAATTAGATCCATTTTTGAGGGGATTCATATTACTATTATCAATTAGAATAATTTATGGTTGGCTTGGTTGGACTAAATAAATGAAGTATCCAGGCTCCGTTTAGAAAAAACCCAATTGGATTGGTAAGATATCTATGTAAGATATCTATGATTGCTATTCATATTTTTTCTTTGTAAAGAGATCCTAATTGTCAAGCAAAGTTATCTCAACTCTAATAAATACTTGTATAAAATGAATTGAAAAAAAAAAAAAAATACAAAAAGAAATGGTAATGGGAGCATTTGTCCTATATGTACAAATCCAAATCGGGCGGATCTTTACCCGGAGTAGAGCATAAACCTAAAAAGATAAACAGAACATTCAGGAACAAGAAAATACCATCGCGGTTTGGATTAAATCTCGATGAAAGAATACATCAATGAGAAGTTAATTCGATAAGTTTATGACCCTTCTTATAACTTCGAATTTTATAATAGAAAATATCAAAAAGGAGTAAAAACTCGTCTTTATTGAAAAATCGAAGAAAAGCTTTCGTTAGAAGTAGAAAGAACCCTTGTAGAAAAAAAGAAAGAGGACTGGAATCTCTACATTGATTCACAATTTTTTTGAACCGTATGCATCAAAAGGCGCATGTACGGTTCTAAGGGATACAATTTTACCCTAATCAACCGACTTTATCGAGAAAGATTACTTTTTTAGGCCAAGGGTGGTACCGAGCTTTCGAATCAACTTATGGTCTTATGTTGTATCTCAGTATGGAGGATGAGAACAAAGACTGTATTTGTTTGTAAACTCTCCTGGGGGCTGGGTAATACCTGGGATCGCCATTTATGATACTATGCAATTTGTGCGACCAGATATCCATACAATATGCCTAGGATTAGCTGCTTCAATGGGATCTTTTATCCTGGCGGAGGACAACTTACAAACGTAAGCATTCCCTCACGCTTGGCGCCAATGAGGTTTTTATTTGAGAGAAAAAAAAAGACTATGCCTTCGCCATATGAATACTAAGTAATAATAGCATGCACTTCGAATTCGATATGAGAAATTTTTGTATTGTTTTTTTTTTTCAAAACATTAGATTCTGTATCGAGAGAGTAGTATGAGATAAGGGGTATTTCCGATTTTCTTTATATATCGGGAGTTCAGTTCAGCGTCACAAACTTTTTGTTTCATGCCGGAGAATTCTTAACAATATTTATGTTATGAAAGAGTACGAAAAAAAAATAATTTTTCCTATTTGATCGATTAAAAAGAAACTTTGGGATTGCTGAATCACAGACAAAAAAAAGAAAAATAAAACATATAAAGCAAAGGAGCCATCTAGTATTTTTGAATTCCTCCGAAAGGAAGGATGGCAATTTGATTATTTACCCATCTGAGTCTGATAGATTCTATTTTTCTCTTTCTTCAAGGGGGTCAATTTTCTTGTAGAGCCGTATGCACAAAAGATGCCTGTACGGTTGTTCAATTCTATCTTTTCTTATTTTATCTTCTTTTCTCTTTGCTTTATCATGCGGATAGGGGAAGCTTTTATTTTGTTATATCATCAGGGTAATGATACATGAACCTTATAGTGGTTTTTATATGGCACAAGTAGGCGAATTTGTCTGGAAGCGATAGAAATGGCGAAACTGCGTGAAACCCTCACAAGGGTTTAGCAGAAAAAACGGGCCAACCCGTGTGGGTTATACACGAAGATATGGAAAGAGATATTTTTATGTCAGCAACAGAAGCCCAAGCTTATGGAATTGTTTGATTTTGTAGCGGTTCAAGGAAAAGAAAATGGATTTCACGCAAATCTGTGATTTGAGATTTTATCTTCGAATTGAATATTCTATTAAATAGAAGTAATTCACCATCATTCGGTGGTCAATCTAAACCAACCCATATTATGTATACGATTCAACATGCCAACTTTAAACAACTTATTAGAAATACAAGACAGCCAATCAGAAATGTCACGAAATCCCCCGCCTTTCGGGGGTGCCTCAGCGTCGAGGAACATGTTAGGTGTATGTGCACTCGTTAGATCATGAGCTGGCACAAAAAGCAAGAAAACTACTTTTACATATCAATGTCAGTACCGTGGAATGGGATAGGATGGAAAAAGGAACTCCATCCATTATAAAAAAAAAAAACTCTACCATATCCCTTATTGTGTAGAAGTTTATGGTTTCTTGGTGTAAATCCAATCACCTGAATTAAGATGATGAAATTCTCCATTGGTAACAAATGGTTATCCATTAAGCGGAGGAATCTTATTTAAAAAGCAAAACATAAAGATTAGGTAGGCTCCAATCTGGCAAGAACGGACTAAGGGGTCAGCTACCCAGCAAACTTTCATAATTAAATACCGTTACTGTATAGGTGATCTGATTGTGAAAGACCTATTACTGGATAATTCATGGGTAGAGCCAAGCGTGTGAACTATACAAGTTCCCAATAACATCAATTAGTTGATTAAATATTAAATTAAAGTATAAAGTAAAGCGGTCGGTGTAAGAGAAGACCTCACCGTTTAAGAAGTACCATAGAAACGAAGGAACCCACTATTTCTTTTTTTATTTCTTTTATTTACTATATTTTTGATACCTAGGAAAATACAATTCTTAGTTCTGTCTTATTTCGCAGTGAAATACCTAAAAAAAATCGTGGTCGGGAAGGTAGAGTAGCCAAAGCCATTGGAATTTTGATTTTATACATTGGAAAAATCCGTTTTGTTATTAATAGACTAGGAAGGGGGAAAAGAATAACTGAAAGAAAAGCAATCAATTAGTTATTCGTCAAAGTTTCATTTATTCAATGACCAGAATTAAACGGGGATATATAGCTCGAGACGTAGAACAAAAATTCGTTATTTGCATCAAGCTTTCGAGGGGCTCATTCAAGGCTTACTAGAACTATTACTCAACAGAAAATAAGAGCTTTAGTTTCGGCTCCTCGGATAGGGATAGGAAAAAGAGAGATTTTCGTCGTTTGTGGATCATAGGATAAACGCAGTAATTCGCGAAGGGGAGTATCTATAGTTATAGTAGATATACACGATCTGTACAAGAGACAGTTGCTTCTTAACCGTAAAATACTTGCACAAATAGCTATATCAAATAGGAATTGTCTTTATATGATTTCGAACGAAATCATAAAGGAAGTAGATTGGAAAGAATCCACCAGAATAATTTAAATGGAGTTACCCGGAGAATGAACTCCGGGAAGGTAGAGTAGAAATTAGTATGAGAAAATATACTAAAGTAGTCAAAATGAATGAACACGTTCAATTCAATAAAAACAGATTTCTTTTTTTCCGATTCATTTTTTTCTTAGGACACGATACTCAAATCTAGATTCACTCAAATCTAGATTCTTGTAATTATGATTCAAGTGAAGAAAAAGTAAGCCTATTTATTTCGGGCTTTAAAACCAGTAGTTCTAGCGGTCGACTCGGTTCTTTCAAATTGTTTCTCATTATTGAGAAAAGGTAACAAAGATAAAATACGAGCTTGTTTTATAGCAAGAGTAATTAATCGTGTGTGTTCAAGGTCAATCTATTCACACGTCTTGATAATATTTTTCCTTGTTCACTAATAAATCGACTAATTAAACTCATGTTTCTATAATCAATTCGATCCCCCGATTGAATCGGGGGCAAACGCCTACGAAAAGATCGCTTGAATTTAAGAAAAGGTCGCTTGGATTTATCCATGGTTTGTTTGTTTGTTTAATTTATTCCTTATCCCTAAAATCCTATTTCTTAATTCTAATTCATTTAAAATCCACTCAAAATAGGATTTTTCAAAAATAGGATTTGTTTATTTTCTATTTAAATATGTTATATATATAATGTCATTTTTTCCCCTTCCTTGAAAGGGTAAGACACAGGTACTTGGTTCGC
>JAKWJA010002492.1:36200042-36287542 GCA_027704765.1 Solanum habrochaites | reverse complement strand
AATTACTATTTCTGCATCTCCCTAACCAAATCCGCCTACAATTAGGATTACTCGTTAATGGTTGATCAAATATTTGGATAGATCGCCCTCAGAAACAAGAATTCTGTCCGGGAGGGATAATACACCAGTTGAAACGTCTCCGAGCGATCCGTTATGGTTATCTCATACCCCCCCCCCCTTTTCTTTCAGGGACCCCCCCCCCCCCCGTATGATTTTGCTTACTATACCGTGCTGCATTTAGCATTATAACTGTATTGTTACTCTTGTTGCCGTCGGGATAAATCTGCCCCCTTCCCTGTTCCCCGTCTAAACTTATAGAGGATATTTTAATAGTGAACATCCTTCTTAGTATTGGGTCCGAGTGAAAGAATAGGGAAGTTTTTGTCCACTATATTTTACAAGGGACAGGCCTAACCACATGATATTTGTTTTATTGGGGCGATCAGCTCTGAAAAACAAATTTCCAATCTTTCTTTATCCCTCAGGATAAAATACGATCGGGAGGGAGCTAATTCACAAACCCTCCGGTAAAATAATAACAAAAGACAACTCCAACGTTCAAACCTCCCCAACAAAAAACAACCCCCCTTTTTTAAACCATTCTAGCAATAACCTTTGTTCAGTTTCATATCATAAGGAATTCGAACAACTTCTTCAATACCACTATCAGGAAGTACCGCTTGTGAACCCCTCAATTTCCCCGGGCTTATTATCTAAATGGTAAATTGGCATACACTCAAAACGGCCCAGGTCGCTTCTCGTGGATTTTCATAACCCTCCCCCTGCTGGTTTCAAAATGGGTATAAACTTGAAATCGTTTCCGGTTAAGATATATAATCATGATCGATAACGGAATAGATCGAGTAATCTGTTTTCTTTAGTCCAGAAAAAGCATTTCTAGTTTGCATGGTCCCAATCTTGATCGCAAAAATTTCTACAATAAATTGGTAGGTCGCTAGTATATGTTCCCTAGCCACTATTCTACTATTTGCTGAAATAATCGAGGCTGAATCTTCTTCCCGATGGTAGAAATAGGATGATAAATTATTTTCAATACTTGCTTATGTACAACCTACAAAGTACCAAGCATTCTAATTGGTTCGATTAATATCAAAAATGGATTCCTTTATCATTAAGTTATTGAATCATAAAGCATTAAATTGCAGAGACAGACTGTTAAATAACAGGAAAAGCCCAATATTTAAAAAACATGTATCGAAAATTACTGGAAGAGATGCAAACAAGACATTATAGAGTTTTCCATTCGCACAACTCCAACCCTCGTTATATATAGAGCGTATAACGAAATTCCCAATATCGGGTGAACTTATATCGAGAAAAACTCACTTACTAGTAAAATACCAAGCTTTGCTGTGTCACTTAGTATATAGGAAGTCCTTGAGCCCAAAAGTTTAGATAACAGTTTTTCCTTACCCAAAATGGAACCCCCGCTTAGATACCAACCATATTATATTTATGAGAATGTGAAAATCGTAAGGCCTATGTTGAAGAAAGATTTGGCATAAGTGAATACACATGAAATGAATGTTGTACTTTTTTGAGTTGAAAATAATGTTTTAAGTTGCATTGTGTAAAAGGTCATGTGGTTATGTTGATTTGAATTATAAATCATGTTTTGATGTGTTGTTATTGGTTGGGTTGCTACTCTTGAGTCTATTCCTTCCTTTTAAATAGTTTTAGTATCATTTGGGGACGAATGTTCTTAAGGGGGGGATAATGTAATACTCCAAAAATCTGAAGCCTTATCTAAAGCCTAACATGATAGTCTAAGAGTAGTAACACTGTTTAAGGTCAAATATAATGTATATAAGTCATTTAGGATGTTTTAGAATCAAAAGGTCAATGAACGTCCATGACATCTGGAAACTAGTTGAAGAGGTGTTAGAGTGGGAAACAAGGTTTCAAGAGTCGGGAAATGATTAAATTTAGCTGTGATGACTTGTGGTCCAATCGATGGGGCGTTGATTGACATCACCGATGGTCACTTATCCATATTCATGAAGATGTCATTTGGCAAGTCTCTGACCAAAACTACAGATGTGCAACACGGAGGGGGACTTGGTCGTCGACTGACCTCTGGCCCGTAGGTTGGGGTCTTGTAGGTCAGGTCTGTGTTTTACTGTCTTATTTTAATTGTTTCAGTTATTTACTTAAGGTTCGTTAAAATAAAGTTTAAGGGTAGGGAAGTCAATTAATTAATTAAAGGACCTCTATAATAAGACCAAACCTAATTAACAAAAACACCAATCTTATAATTCCAAACCCAATTGCCTCCTTCTCTCTTCTTTCTCCCTCCAAATAAACCCACATAAGATCAAGAAAAAGGTGGGTTATAGGGCAGCAAGAAGCTCTTTATCCATAAATATTCTCACTTAACAAGGTATGGTTCCTTTCAAAGTTCCTTTCATCACCTTGGGATTCTTTCCCCAATGGTTTCCTCCAATTGATCAAAAAGATGAGTTTTAGTTGGGTCTTGCTTAATTACGAATTTTGAGTTTACAATTTCTTTGTTTATGATCATTAGAAAATTGTGATTATCTGGTGCTGTATTGTAAATTTCAATCATATCCGTTCCTTGATGCTTTACTAGGTTTTGGAAGTGATCATGATTTTACCTAAGTCTTAACCCTAATCTATAACTAGTGATGGATTGTTTTTGGTAGTTATTAATTGACTTCGTATTGTTAAATGACTATTGTGTGGATCATATTCACCCTACTGTTTGATTAATTGGATAGGTTGATGGTAAATCCTTTGGATGATGGTGTGAAGGAAGATTGGGGTTTAGTCTTGTGATCTCAATCCTTTACTTCAATTATTATTTACTTGTTTTAGTGCTGAAGTTATAATTGTAAGTATTCCTTATGATGATATGAGTGAGGGTTGGTATGATTTTAATTAATTATCTTGATATATGTGAGTGTATATAGCTTCAAATGTCATGATATAAGCTAGGTTGTAAAGTACTTATTTGCCTTATCATGATGAAAATGTAATTGCTAACTCACTGTATGAATTGTAATAAAAGAACAATACTCATTCACTCTTATTGACTAATGATGATGGATGAATATACAAATTTTAGGCCATGGACCTATATTAAGCCTATGATGATTAATAAAGACATTTCAAAAAGAGACTTTAAAGTGAGCATACCTGAGTGAACTAGAGTGATGAGTGTCCCTTCACAACATATGGAAGTTAGGATCCCTATGTCCCTGGTTGGAGACTAATATGCATTTGCATAAAGAGGGTCCAACTACAATTCGTCGTTTCTTCTTGAACTATGTTTGCCCTCATAGTTATACAGCCTAGTGATCCACATAGATGCTATGTTCATGTTTGTACTTTACCTGTGGCAGTAGTCTGCCTTCTTCGGTGTAATGTTCCATAGATATAGGATTCCACAGTAAAGCACATGTTATTATGTCGGTTAAGCAAGAATGTTCCCCAAAAAAAAATGAAATACTGAAGTGAATCTAATAGGATGACCTAAGGGGTTGACTTATTCTAGGTAGGGTATGACTCTACCTCTACATGGCCACTTAGACCTTGAGGGATGTCTTAGAGGGATGTTCTTTTATTCTTATATAGTCATAAATGTAAATGGTATGTATATGTTGACCTTACATGTTGATGACACTATTTGATGTTGGTTTCACCTATGAACATGTCGTTGGTCGCTATTGTTAAAGTATGATGATGTTTACTCTTAATGGCATAGTATGTGAAGTTGGGCACTGCTTATGGTTGTAATTGGGATTAATTGGTTGGGTGAGGGTATTGCACTAATAGACTGAATGGGAGTTCATTAGTAAGGGTCTTGCTTTGGTTGTGATGCTATGAACTCTTATACATGGTTGTTGATATTATAAATTGATGATAGAGTTGTTTTTATTATGTGCTCAGTTATCTTGATATGTATGTTGACTTGACTAGACTTGGTATTGTTGGTCTTGTGATGTACATGGTCTTGACTAAGGAATATATTCTTATTGACTTCAATTGGTTCTTGAATGTACATAATGTTTTTAAAAAGTAAATCGCATGCTTTAATGAAATGTCCCTTTTTAGCATGATTTCTATGTTGTATGTGCATATGATTCCATGCTTAGTATAAGTGACGTGCTAACCCCATTTATCCCTTTCCCCCCACATTTTAGGTTCCGGTAGTTGAAGGGTTCGTGACGAATTTTTGAAGAAGACTTTGATACTCATTCTCCAAGTTGGGTAGGTCCTCACCACTTTTTCGAGGACAATACCATTTTCTGCATTGGGTTTTTATTAGTCTTAAAGACATTTTTTCATCCTCTTTCATTTGAGTAATATGATTATATAGCCTATATGTGACTTTTATTGTATTGATGTATGGGCTATGCCCAATTGTTATACTCTTTTTTAGATGATTATGATATGAGACATTCATTTTAAGACTATATCGTATCTTTTATACATACACACACACACACACACACACACACAATGTGTGTATGTATGTGTGTGTGGGTGGGTGTGTGTCTGTTTCATAAAATTAGAAGACTAAGTAATCTTCTTATAACGAAGTCTATGTATCTCTTAATGACATTTATGTGAAGCGAGACTCAATTACTAGTGTAAAGATGAAAAGCTTAAAATTTTCCGCATTTTAACCTATGAATGTAATGATGAATGCTAAGAGGCTAGTCTTAGTACTCTTTGAGGACGACAACGCTAGTTACGTCTAGGTGGTAGTTCCCGGATGTGAAACTATTATCTTAATGTATAGATTATAATTATCCTATATGAACTCTTGAATGTGCATTAAAGACTTTCAAATTAGTTGGCTTGCCTTCTAGAGTAAATGTCCCTTTCTCAAGCATGCTTTAAAATGTTTTATGTGTATATGACTATACTTAGTACAAGTGGTATACTAACCAATCTTTCTATGTTTACTACAAAAATGTAGGTTTCGGACATTGAAGATTTGAAGAGGACATTGAAAGAGGGTGCTTAGATTCTATTCTTATGTTCGGGGTAGGTTCCACTTTCCTAGGGACAATGCCACAGCACCTAGTGGATATTTTTTATCCGGAAGGCAATTAGGGCAGTCGCGCGCGCAGGCAAGACGATTGGGGGGAGAGTCCTAGAGGGAGATGTCAGGTAATGAAGCATGGTCTAGGCTCAGGCTGGTGTCAGTGTAATTGCGGATAGGAACTTATCCTATACTCCTTTGATATTATATTGATATATTGTAATTTGAAGTAAAAGTGAAGAGGAAGATTAAGCCTATGTAGTGCTTCCTATGTGAGGAGTCTATGTAAACTCCCTATGTATATATTATGTGTATGCGAGAGGTATACGTAACTCTGAATGTAGAAGTAGATGAAAAGTTTTATATTTTCCGCAAATTTAACCTGTGCAATGTAATAAAGGATGATAAGAGGTTAGTCTCATCCAACTACTTTATGCAAGTCCCCACTTAGTGCAAGTCCCCACGAGTGGATATGGACAATGAGTAAAAGTCCCTTCCGCCGTGCAATAGATTGGGTGATCCAAGTGATACTCATGAGATTGAAGCCCATGCGCTAATGAAATAGGTCGGGTTTATAGAATCAATCTCCCTATACATTAAATATGTTCCCCCGTAGGTTTTAGCTAGTGGATCTACCTTATAACTATTATTTATGTTCTACTTTGCAAGTGGAACAATATTTATCGGTGTGGGCTCTTATGAAACTTGATTCCATGTAGTTCACATGGTCTATGTTGTTTATGGCAAGAATTTCCCTATATAATAAGAATATGACTAAAGATATAAATATGAACTATGAATAATGATTATGCATGTGCATTTCGCTTATGACTTCTTGATTGGTTTTCTTAGTACATGTGAGAGTATGTGACTTCATATGTATATTGCACAAGTGAACTTTTGAAGAGATTGTGAGGGTAGTTTACATATGATATGCAATATACGAAATATGAATAAGGTATATGATATGAATATGCTGCATGAACTAAGACTAATGACTTCTTTATGAGTTCTACTTAATATGAAGGGTATTATGGGATGCCACTGATACATGGCACAAGTAAGCTTAGAAAGTAGCCATGGTATAGTTCAATCATATTATGAAGATTATGAATGATGCATGATTTATTTGGATTAACTTTATAGTTTCCTTACCTTAATATGAGTTAATTTTTATTCTTAACTCTTTCTTATGTATGTTGGTTATGAATGAATCAAATGTGAGATATGTATGAGGTTGGATTGCTTATGCGGTTAGCATGAACTTATGTTAAGTATGATCATGATGGCCTAAAGGCGATACTTAGTGTAGGTTGGACTATGGACTCTACTTATGCATTACACAAGTAGAACATAGAGTTATTCATGTAGTTTTTCTATTATGACATTATGAACTTGATATGTGACAATGCATGTGTATTATGTCTTATATGAGATAGTATGAGTACATTGACTATGTTAAGACTATGCCTTCGTGATGTCGTTATCATATGTTTTTTGATGAACCTTATAATATTTTCTTATGACTTGTGATTCTCCTACTCTTTAAAATGATATTCAAAAGTTCATCGTCATGGGTTTTAAACATTGGTACTTTTTCAGCAATGTTTTCGATTTTTTTAGCATGTTTTCCAATACGCCCTATGCTAACCCTTACTTTTACCGTTTATACAAGTGAGGGTTTGAGATGTGGTGCTTTTACTGAATAAAGGTTTCGTTCGTTCTAAGTATCTTGGATAATGAAGAATTTGGGAGTCCTCATAGTTTCAAGGACAAACCTACCTTAATCACTATTGTCTTTACTATATATTTTTAGATTATGTAAGGGTCTTGTCCCCAAGTTGTATTGAAAATGAAGTTAAAGTACTAATCGTATAGATGGTTTTGAGACATAGTGTCATAAATACTATTATTTTATGAAGTGTTCGATTGTTAAAGAAATGTTTTAAATTTTCCGCTATTTTTCATATGCTTACTGTTCAATAATGCTAAGGTTTTGTGCAAGACCTCCGAGTCATTATATACGGACCATAAGTCATGGTTGCAGATGGAGAAATATCTTGGGGGAGTTTAACGTCCCAAATTGAAGTCTATTATAGAAAGGACGAGCATGCAGTACAAGGCCGTAACTCTACCTACGGTCCCTAGGTGGGTGGCTTGTAGTTGTTTCAAGGTGGAGTAATTTTTAAAAATAGTTGAGGGTATTTGTTTTAGTTATTTAATTAATTAGGGGTTAAGGGGGTGGTTAGTTAACTAATTACCTCTCTAAAACTAACTATAAGACCCTAAGCCTAAGACTTTAACTATACAACTCACAAACTCAAAATCAAAACTTAATTTCCCTCTCAAAAATCTCCCAAGGAACTCCATTAAAGAAGAATACCAAGGTTAAATTAGGGCACCAAGAACCTGATTTTTATCCATCAAGCTCTCTCAAAATTGTATTTCAAAGTTCCCCAAATTCTAGGTTTGCACTCAATTTCATGGTTTTCTTTCTAAACTTGTTTCCATTGATCTTAAATTTATTATTTATGATTATATATGATGGTTTATGGATGAATTCAAGTAATTTTTTTGTCTTTTGAAGAAAACCCCATAAGACCCATGAATCTTTCTTCTTTCTCAACTTAAAACACTAGTATGCTTTGTTTGATGAATGAAGGATGAAAATCTAGTATGTTTCTATGTAATTCAATATTGTATTATGATTTATTCTAGATGATGAATGAATATCATGTAGTTATGTTTGAATCTTGAAGAAATCCTTCAAGGTTGTGAATGAAGGTTTTCAATTTAATGATAGCTTAATTTTGACTTTTTGATCCACTTATGGTGGAGGTGCTTACTTGAATTATAAAATGTGGTGTTGAGTATTGATCCTCTTCCGTACAACCCTAATTATGGACAAGTATGCTATGATATGATATGAACATGAATATTATGTTATGATATGAATGTTATGCTATGATATGAACATGAATGTTGTGAGATGATTATGGATGTGTTGCTATGATGAATAAGATCCAACTCTCATTGACACTATATGACTATGCTATAAATGATACATTTTCACTTTTTATTGGTTCTATGATAAAAGGTTATTCTCATCATTGAAACCCTTGATCTATATGAAATATGAGGGGTCGAATCCCTAAGGTATTTCTTTATGAACAAGGCTTAAGTAGAGGCTAAAAGTTATTTTAAAAAGTGAATTTGTGCTTATCAACAAGTGAACATGAATATGAGTTGGAGGCTTTTACGTCTAGATATTTTGACCTCTCATATGGGTTTCTTTTACGTTTATCCAGTCTGGGTTTCTAATATATGTGTTATCTCATGAGATGGAAACCTGTTACGTTTAGCAAGTCTGTCTTTCTAGTAGCAATCTCCTTGTTCCTTAACTATGTGCGTACATAGTTCTTAGTTAGTGAATCCACCTAGATGCTGATATTACAAGTTTCACCTCAGGCAAGTCAAACACCTTCTTTTCGATGTGTAGGTAGAACACCATATTCCATGCAGCTCATATGGTCTAGGTCGGTTACTGCAATATATACTAAATGCTAAAGAATATGAAACAAGATAAGAACATGAACTCTAACTAGGGATTCTTGAGGGATACTACTTACTATAGGTAATGGTATGCGACTTTACCTATGCATTGCACAAGTGGGTCTCAAGAGAAAGCTTGTGTGAGTCCTTTATGTATGGCAACTTATGAATGATGTTAAGGTTGATTCACTTATTATGATGGTATTGATGTATGTGACTACACTTATGGCCTCTTTATGAGTTTGCTTAGTATATGTGGGGGTATGAGACTTCATATGTACATTGCACAAGTGAACTTGAAAGGGGGTCGTGGGTGATGTCTTTATGATATAAGGTTAAGTAAACTGAATTATGTAAAATATGAACTATGTTTATTTGTGATGTTACTTATGATCATGAAATATTTCTTTATCTTATTGTATGGATTTATTATGCCTTAGTTGAATGTGATTCATGGCTTTTAACTTTAAATATCATGTTTTGAACTAAAGGTCCCTGTGCATTTTTAATGGTTTTAATTGCATGATTTCCATACTTAGTATAGTGGAATCTACTAACTCATATTTCTCTTATTTTTCTACCATGTGTAGGTTTGGGCTAGTATATTCTTTTTGTTATGAAGGAAGGTTTGGATTGCATTCTCTAAGACCATTTGGTATGTCCTCACCTAGGAAAATTAGATACCTCCATGTTCTTTCTATTTTGTAATAATACCACTCCCGTACTTCGTATTTTGATACATTCTATTGTAAATGACTAAGTTACCTAATTTAAGATTCGTATGTTGTACTTAGATAATAGATGAGATGACGTCTATATACTCTGTTGTCTAAACTTTCTGCATTATTCAATGTCCTATGCAAGGAAGATATGCTAAGGATTTGTATAAGACCCCTTCAGGGTCAAGTACACCTTGTTACGACTTGGTGTTACTCTAGTGTTGTCAAACCCAATATATGGGCTATAGATTTTTCACCACCAAAATAGATGTTGGGCATCGACTTAGAAGTAATTCGGGCTGGCAGAGAGGAGATACCCATTGAATGAACATGCCAAAGCATTACTACACATCTGTCCTGTGTTCCATGAGCTTGTGGATGATGATATACCAATTGACGATGACAGGTTACACACTACAAGTGATGTATACTCCGATTGTTACATGAAATAGGTTGACCCTATACATGCCGGTGATGAGGTCAAAGGAGGAGATATCATAAAGGACTTATCAGGGAGTAATTCACTTTGATCTAGTCTTATGTTGTGATTTCATGCTGCACTGGGGACAATTCTAATATTTCAACTGTAGGGTGGGGTGTAATTCTTTCTATATTGTATATATTAACATTCGTAGTGTCTTTCACTTTATTTTTATTTAATTTACGTCGCTTGGAGGTTGTTATTTGTTTTTTGTCCAAGGAAATTCCCTTTGAACGGTTCAAAACACAAAAAATTTGGATTTCTAGGATTTAATCAATCATTGTAGTTGAGTCGCATTGCCCTATGATATATGGATGACGACCGTCTTAAGGTCAATTTTCGTCATTGAGTCGTAGGTATGGTATGCGTGTTGAAGCTGAAATTTTGAAAGAAAATTGTACGAAGGCATTTGGGAAATATATGTGGATGCATTCTGAATTCTTGTACTTGATTTTAATTCGTGCAACTTAATCTGATACAGAACTTTTGAATGAACTGATTGTGTTCCTTGTGATTAATTTGACTTTATGAGAACTTGTTCCATAAATTGTGAGGTATTGTATTGTCCTTGTATTGCATCTGAGTCTAGAACTTGCCAGATATGTTATTGAAGTGAAATTGAAGTGTTTCTATATGTAGGAACTGATATTAGGACTCTATGAATATGCACACATAGTTAGCTTTTTTCCATATACTATCACTTTTATCCTGTTGAGCTTGTAGTCTTTTATTGTAGACACATTTTCACCCCATACAATTTTATTTAATAACAAAGTTGTTTGCACCCTACTTGCCTAATCATTGTAAAAGAGAATGTGGAAGAATGAGTGTAGTGGTAAGTGGATAAGCAACCTGAAATAGTTATAAGGCAATAAAAAAGCCCTCAGTAAATGTTTAAAAGAGAATAAATAATTAAAATTAATATTGAAGAGTGTGCTATTGGAATAAATAAACGAGGGGAAATTTGAGAAGTTATGTGAAGCACGTGCTACAATAATTTAAAGGGAGGGCTGATAAATGAAGAAAAATGATGATGATGCCTTAAAAATGTGAAGTGCTTAGGTAAGTGTAAGTCACTACTATAACCTTATTCCTACCTGTCCTGTAACTGACATTACAACGTAAAAGAAATTTCCTTTTTGATTATTTGCAAGACAAGCTTAATTAGTGGAGATCTACACAGTGGGAACCTATGGTTCTCTATGCATATATGTGAAGTTTTCTTTTTGAGTGAGAGTGTTCTGTGATGATAAAGCCCTTAATGTATATCTAATATGTTGGTTTGAGTGTGAAGGCTATTCCTTTGAGTGAGGGGATAATATTGTATGAAAGAGGGGTGATACCTATTGTCGAACATAAAGTTTAATGCTATAGTTGCAAAATGTTGTCAAATCAATACTTGAGTCATATGATGTCTAAAAGGTTAAGTCCAAGTTTACATGATAACATGCATATTTGAACGGTTAAAAGATCCTTGAAAAAAAGTGTCAGATGCACAAATATCAGTATTAGGGAGTTAGGTCTAGGACTAGTTTAGTAAGTTGTTTGAGGACGAACAAAGCTCTATGTGTGGGGTGGTGATCTTGGGTATATTTGTATGCCTAAAAACCAAATAACACCCACTTGTTGGTTAAATTCGTAATCATTTTCTACAAATTTATTGTAGTGTCGAGTCATATGTTTTCATTTGGGCTAACCAACATGATAAGTTGCGTAGGTGATCTTATATGGACAAACGAGCATTTAAACAGGCATTAAGAAGCACGAAAGGACCCAAGTAGAGAAGTACATGAAATGCCAAGTGTAAATGATGAATAAGACAAACGTAGCCTATCCTTGTTGCGGTGAGGGATTTTATTATTTGTTCATGAAAATGAGCTGGAGACAGAACAACGCCAAAAAACTTGTTGCTTCCAACTGCACATGCTTGTACATGGTTGCACAAGTAATATAGTTGCTCTTCAAAGAACCAGATTATTGGACTTAAATGACTTGTCAATTAACTATTTACTAAATTATACTAGGCTAATTATTTATTTAAAAGTTCAAAAGTGTTTGGTTTTTATTTATAAAGACATAATGCAGGAATGAAATAATAAAATTACTTACAATGATTGGAAAATTCCAGGGCTGTAACATGTATGAGGTTTCGTGTATCACATCTCATGCATAAATTAATTACGATTATCAAATTATTGATTTACATGGTTGATTTTATGATTATGGTTTCTCGAACACTAATCGCCTACTCTAATTAGTTGTATAACTACGTCATTGAGTGGGATAAACATTCCTAATTGGCGAGCATTTATATTTCATCTCGTTTCATAATCAAGCTAGGTGTTCGTCCAGGCGTCATTCCTAAACATAAATCAACTCAATTAATGGAAGATCAAGTTGTTCTTTATCCTTTGGTATATCTACCTTAGCCTCTCCCAATTTTAAGAGTAGACAAGAGATTTATTTCTATTGTGATAAACCATGAAATCTTAAAAAAAGAATACAGAAGTAATTTAAGTGATAACCAAAGTAATTAAAAATAATCGATGTTCAACAATTACCCATAGCCACAACCCCACAACAAGGACTTTTAGCTACTAATGTGTAAGTAAAGAAGAAGAAAAAAAATCCTAAAAATATTGACAACTATATACTTTATGCCCTATAATTTATCTCCTATCAACAGTAATACTGTGTCAAAATTTCCAATTGAATGTCCAATTCGCCGCACATAATTTTTATATATTATAATATTCAATTTAATCTATTAGGGTGCCTGCTTGATTTCCTTCTTCAACTATTCATCTTTAATTCGTTTTAACTCCAATCTTCTTCGATTTTTTAACCAATTTGCTACTATAAATAAATACACCATTTAGCACAATCCAAAAAAATCATTCTAAAAAAAAACAAATATAAATAAAAAAAGACGAAAATAATGAAAATTATTTTTTTGGCCTCACATCAATAGTCATGCATGAAAATAAGAAATTGATCTAAAAAGGACATTTTCATGATATACAAAGGCCAAGTTAAAACATAAGATGTGAGGGTAAGAAAACTTTAAAAAATCATGATCAATGCAACTAAACCCATCTTTGAACACATCTGAGATACTTCTTGAAGCAACCTTAGTTCATTATTTTGGGAATTAGCCTTAATCGACATAAAGATCATGTGAAGTATAACACGATCCCTGATGTCTCCCACACAGTAAAGGGTTGTCCAAGGTAGGACCATGAATCTAAGATAAAGTTGATCCACTAGCTAATGTATATCTAGCCATCATCCTATGGGGGCACATAGGTAAGGGATAAGGAGATGTCTACTAGAAACCTGATCTCAACTCGGAAAAGCTTCCATCTCAATATTGTTATTAATCTTAATTTGTCTCATGATCCATGGAAAGGCACAGTTGATAAACCAATCCAATCTAAAGAAATCATAGATAACTCCTTACACCATGCGTGAGAAAATCTATTACCGTCCATGATCTTTTCAAAATAGACTAAGGCACATAGTTATTCACTTCAATGCTAAAGATATCCTTATAATAATAACGGAATTAGTTTTGAAATTGTGTACTATGATAATTTATGGAATTAAAGTTACCATACTAATCAAGACCTAATTTAGAAAAATAGACCAAAAAGCATTGATGGAAAATCTAGATGTCATTCATGTCATGTAGCCAAGTTTCATAGAACATAAAGACGATCTCATCTGTAAGCTTTTTTTGAGTCATAACCATACATTCATGAACATATAGACAATCTCATCTATATGTTTTTTTAGTCATTTCATGGTCATGCATTCTTTTCAATAATTCATAGGATTAATCATGTCTACAAAGTCAGTGCATCTTCACATTCATTTACATCTATTTATAAGGAGAAGACATGCTTATTTTTATAAATTTATCTTTCATAATTTAAGACCCACATTATATTATCATGGATTAGAAAACATGGGTTATGCATGGGATCATGAGAAATAAACTTAAAGTCATGCAATAACTTCAATTTATGCATAAATGTTCATAAATAAATTAAATAAATCCACATTGAAAGGAACCCATGACATGGAAGAAAACCTAACTTAATTGAGGAATTCTAACATTGTAAACTCGAGAATTTACTAATTCCGTGGAGATTAGAGCTAATTTGATGAAAATGATCATACTTTGATACCAAAAGCTTGGAGGCAATGGAGAATTTGGAAACTTTATCTCAAAAACCTAATTTGCTCTTCAATTTCTAGAGAGAAATATTTGAGAAGAGGAGCTTGATTAACTTTTGAGAATTTGAGAGAATGAATTGGGGTTGGGTAATTTGGTTTTTTACCATTATATAGGGTTTTGGATAGAAGAAAAAATGAAATGCTATTGTGTTAAAACTATAAGGGGAAATGACTCAAAAAACTTAACAGGTAATTGCCGAATCAGCATCATGGAGTCCAAAATGGGCTGTTATCATCACAACGGCCCGTCAAATCGGTCGTGATGAAATTCTTCCTAACAATGCTTTGCTATTTTGAGCATATATTTTTACTTTGATCTTGGAACTAGGAAAAATCAGTAGAGTTACAAAGAGGACTCAAATACATTTAATTAAATAGATCATGGGTCACCTAATTCATATTGTTATAAAATATATGATCATTTGAAGTTGACCCTAACATCTATTTTTGATTAACTCTCTTCAAGGAAAACTTCACGGTTCCTGTAGAGGCTTCACGAGCCATTGCGATGCCTGAAGACCTAGACCAGTAGCTAGGGGAGCGCTCCTATTGACTTGACACACTGGACGACCACTTGTACGGTCCGTGATGCTCACCATGGTCCGTCTAAGGGTATATGGGAGGAAAACCTTTTTGGAAAAGTTTGGAACAACTTTACGAGCACCCAAATGGGTAGTGTTACGCTTCACAGCCCAACTACGACTCTATGAAGGGTCCTATGTGTAACACCTCTAAAAACGACGTAGGTGAAACTACAACCTAAAACTTATGTATTGAAGTTTTGAAGTCCTAAAATGTGTTTTAATGATTTTAGGAGGAAGTGTTTAAATTTTGGTGAAGTTTGGAGCTCAAACGTCCATGATGTTCAAAAGGCTTACCTTAAACGTGCTTGTAGTGTGTTTCATCAAGTTTTATGTGTTTGTTTTGGATGAAATTGATGTGAGAGGTACTTAACATGTGTAAGAATATATTCGGCTTGGAATGTCTGGGCAAAGCTCCCTAAAGAAAAATCAAGGGGTCCTTGAGGAGAAACTTCTAGACAAAAGTTGTCAAAACCAGCCTCACGTACGGATGGCAATAGACGCCCAGTAGGCTGGTTGACGCCCCGTAGGTGGAGGAAGTTGGTCAACACTTAGGCTAGGGATCTTAAGATACCATTTAGCAACTAGGGATCTTAAGATACCATTTAGCAATCCTTTAACCCAAACCACCATCAGTATGGTCCGTTGGATGGGCTACGGGGCGTAGATGAGCATTCGTCGATTGGCACATGTAATGTTGCAGGTGTCTTGGCCAAGGCTAAGGACATTTGGGTAATTCACCTAGCATTCCTAAAATCATTTGGAAGACTTAATAAGGTTATTTTAGGTATTTTAAGTGGGTGTATAAGTCTTAACCACTTAGATGACTTCATTATTTCAATATCAAAACTCAAAACCTCTAAAGGACTCTCTAGAACACCATTGAAGCTTCAAGGGTGATTTCTCCATCAATTATTCTACATTTTCATTGTCTATCATCAATTGATGTATGATTCTCATCCTTGAATCCCTTTTCTTCAAGGATCCAAGCTTCAAAGTGTTTTTCAAAGACTTCTAAAAAAGATGAACTTCTAAATTGTAATCTAGCCATCGATTCTTGCATAAAATGTTTTAAATCAATGTATTATGATTTAATTTATGTTAATTTTATGATTTTAGACTAGAAACTATATGCACCCATGCAATTAATAAAACCCTAGTTTTGACTATTAATGGTTGATTTGACTGTCTTTATACTATTGATTTCTTGTGTAGACTAATTAGGACTATTGAATTATGAAATAATAATGTCAGAATTGTAAGTAGGTTGTTCTAGTTTGATGAATTCATATTGTATGATTTTTGATTCATTACATATTTTGATTATTGGGTTGAATTTGTAACTATGGCTATATGTAAAAGGCTTTGTATATTGAGTTTGGTTAAATTGGGTATGGATTGGAGTGGTGAGATTGGAATGGTGGTATGTTGACCTAACTTTCTCTATATTTTGTAGTATAGGCCTTACTTGTGAACAATGTGTCCACATTGTCATTACTTTATGAATTTTTGCATTATCATGTTATAACTTGAATATGTGAGTATTGTGAAGGTATTTATGACTAATGTGTATATGTGGAGTCAAAGAATGAGTTCTTATAGTTGATGATGTGTGTCTTCGGTAGACTATAGTGAAGTCATTATGTGTATTACTTGACGTTGAAGTATGATTCTTGATAGATTATATGAGACTTGTATAACTTATACTGATGATACTATAGTAGTGAATAGGGTAACCTATAGTTTACATTGGTTATTCCTATGTGCTTCTTGAATGATATGCTATATGTGGTATAGTGAAGTATGTGCATGTCTTGTTTTGGTAGACTTGTGTCCCTTACTTGATACATATGAGAGTTGAATATGAGTTCTTGACTTAGTATGATAAAGATCCTTAGTATTGTATGTGTGATTGACATGAGATCTTGAGCATAGTTAAGAAAGTTCTTTATGTGGAACCTTCATACTAAATGGAAGATTATGATATCCTTGAAGTTTGAAGTCGTAATGTATCCTTCTTGTGTGAATGATGAACTTAGGGTTGATTGGCTGGAACGGCCTGAAATCATCCTTAGGAAATTCATTGATCTATCCTCTTAGCCATTGTAGATAGCCTTAGTAGACTCTCTTTGGTAAGTTAATGTGATTGGGTTATGAACAAGTTATGGTACTTCTTTATATGCTTTTTTATGGAAATAATATCTGAGAACAAAGGCTAGCACCGAGTGATTATGCTTCAGAAGTTGCTCTAACTAAGATGACACTAGAGAACAAAGAAACCCTCAATACTCCTTAACCATGTGCCTACATGGGATGTGTCCTAGTTCTACCAATGGCAAGTATAAAATTCTCTATCGGAGTAGGTTTATGATTTCAGATTCCATGCATATCTAGTATGGTCTATGTAGGTTATTGCCTATTCTCATCATATGGGATACCTACGAGTGTTGGAGAAGTTCTATGAAGTTTAGGTAGTGGTATGGGACACTATCTAAACAGGGCATGATTAGGATTTAAAGTTGTTAGTGTGTGAGTCCCTAGGTATTCTCCAAGACCATTATTTGAATATCCTTAAGTTTTGAATGTCTCTTAATGAACTAATGAAGACAAATACTTAGGTTAGAAAGCATGTTAATGAATAAGTGCTTGTCTAGAGTAGCTTTAAGGATTACCTAGTTATGGTGTGGATGCAACATAGGAATGATCTTCATGTCTTAGCTATGAAAGTCTTAAGAATAACTCTAGACTGTGTCTTAAATGTGATGTTTTGTGTTTAAATGTGCTCCTTATGATTATGTATGAAGTTTTAATCTAAAAGGAACATATTTAATTAAAATGTATATTTCTCATGATTGTATGCATTATGCCATGCTCAATACAGGCAATTCCATTATTTTTGTTATATCTAAAGGTGTAGGTTGAAGGCTAGAGGCGTCTTGAAGCAAAGCTTGGAACTAGGATTCTTTCATGCAATGTTGGGGGTATGTCCTCAATTGATTCAATGACATTACTATGTTAGATCTGTTTTATTCAAAGTATTGTAATAGACTAAGTGTTTTTAAATTTCAATTGTATGTGCCGTACCTAAGTATTCTTGAGTATAAGATTGGCGTATATTGAGACTTAGTATTTTCATATGGTTTTATATGAAAGATTATTTTGATATATTATTCATGTGAAAAGTTTTAATTCCGCACTACTTTTCATACATGTATGTAATGAATGATATCTAAGGGATTGTACAAGACCTCCGAGAGGTCAACTAAGCCATGTTACAATCCAAGAACACTATGAAAGTGGTCTTAGGAATAAAACACATAAAGCCACGTCTAGTAGTGTCTTGTTCGTCGTTGTGACTCGTGACACATTTATGGGCAAGAGTCTATACGACAATAGAGTTTCCCTTTTTTCTTCACTCTTGTGTTGTGTCTTAGAGTTAAAAGGTATGAATGTTCTTCTTAACGTTTTTCCTTGTTTTTATAGGAGATGACTACTAGAAGGATAGCCGCTAAAAGGTTGGAATATGGAAGGGTGCAAGAGAAATTTCCCCAAGGTGGACTAGGTCCACAATAAATTCAAGTTTCTCAAGTCGCAAAAATTCCTCCACAAGGTGTTCAAGTCTCTATTGGAGCTAAAGTTAATGAGGTTCCAGTGGTTCCCCGGACATGACAAATGGGAAGATTAGAGAGGCTCTACTTGCTTTAGACCGGGTCATGACTACTCATATGAATAGGGGTATTGTACCTAGGGTGAATTCGATGGAGATTACTATGACCTCGAGATTCAGAGATTTTGTGAGTATGAATCCTCTTATATTTCATGGCTCTAAGGTAATGGAGGATCCTATGAGTTTCTAGATGGTGTGTATAAGGTGTTGGGTGACATGGGTTAACTTTTAGGGATAAGGAGGAGTTAGATTCGTACCAACTGAGAGATGTTTCTTAAGTGTGGTACACTCAATGGAAAGATAATAGGTTGGTTGAGTCGGGTCCCATAGAGTTGGAGACTTTCCCCGTGATAATAGGGAGGTGAAGGTTGAAGAGTTCGTTAATCTCAAGCAAGGCAATATGAGTGTTTACGAGTATTCTTTGAAGCCATATTGTCTAGGTATGCTCCATCTATGGTGTCTAACCCTAGGGATGAGATGAGTAGGTTTGTCACCAGTGTTGCCGACCTTGTGAAAGAAGAGTTTCGTACAACCATGCTTTATGGTGACATGAATTTGTCTACGCTAATGATGTATGCTCAATCTATTAAGGAGTCCAAGCTTAGTAGGATTTCTAGAAATTTGAAGTGGGGTGGACCAAGCTTGGAAAACCAACCTCGGTTAAAGAAGAATTCTCCAATTCAAGGTGAGCCTAGGGAACCTAAGGTCAAACATGAGAAGGGTAGTGGTTCCTAGGTTAGTAAGCCTACTTGTGTTACTTGTGGGAAGAAGCACTATAGAAAGTGTCTAGATGATACCGGGAATTGCTTTGGTTGTGGTAAGGATGGTCCTAAGGTGAGGAATTGTCCTACTATTGCGACTAGAGGAAAGGAAGGCAAGAAAATCCGTCTAAGTGTTCCAGGTGATGATGTTCCAAGGAAGAATCGCTTCTATGCACTCCGAGCTAAGGGATCAAAGCCGGATGAAGATGATGTTGGTAAGTTATAGATTCTTTCTTTAGTTTTCATGAGTTCCTTCTAAGTGGGGGAGTATGATGAGTAGTGTAGTGGTGATTTGTTGTTTCTTTTCTTATATACAACTCAAGCTTGAGAGGTAGAATGTCATAGTAGAAAGTTGCATTGTGTTTATGAGTCTTGTTGAAAATTGAATGTCATTGATTCCTTGCATTGTACATTTTATGAAGTTATAGTTATGTTGTGAATTAGATTTATATGGTTTTTTCTCTCATATTTTCATGCATTCATCATTAATTGTTTAAGAGTTGCATTTTGAAAAAAAATTGAGCATAATTCACTATAAGTTAACAATTCATTGTAAAAAATTCAAACTTGGCTAAATTGTTCTTTTGTTCAAAATGTTTAAATGTGTATAGAATTGATGTATATAAGCATTGATAATGTGTGGATAAGGTGTTCCTCCTATTTGAAATGAAGAATGTGATTTTTATTGCATAATGAGTTGTAAATTTGTTTCTATCTCTTTTTGTGTTTTGAGTCTCTTAAAGTATGTGAAATTGGTGTTCCTCATAAATTGTGTATTTTGTGTGATGTGTTATGGTGATGTGATCCTATTATTGAGTTTCTTATCTCTTGATAGTGTTTAAAATGAAGCAAGCATCATTCGAGGATGAATGTTGTCCATGTGGGGCAGAATGTAACACCTCTAAAAATGACTTTGGTAAAACTAGAGCCTAATACTTTTGTCTTGATGTTTTGAAGTCCTAAAATGAGTTTTCATGAGTGTAGGAGGAAGTTTTTAGATTTTTGTAAAGTTTGGAGGTCAAACGTCCATGACGTTCGAAAGGTTTGCCTTGAAATCTGATTGTGTGCCTTAGTATGTTTCGTCAAGTTTTACATGTTTGTTTTGAATGAAATTTATGTGAGAGGTCCTTTACATGTGTACGAATATATTCGAGTTTGTAACATACGGGAAAAACTCCCCAAGGAACAACCAAGGGGTCCTTGAGGAGGACCCAACTCCTAGCCAAAAGCTGTCAAAACCAGCCTCATCTATGGATGGCAATAAACGTCTAGTAGGTTTGTCGATGCCCCCTCGGTGGAGGGAGTTGGTCAAAACATAGTATAAGGAGCTTAAGATCCCATTCATAAATCCTCTGACCTAAACCACGGACTATCAGGATTGTCTGTTGGTTGGGCTACGGGGCGTAGGTGAGCAACCGTCGATTGGCACCTGTAATGCTACAGGTGTCTCAGCCAAGGATAGGGGCATTTGGGAAATTAACCTAGCATTCCTAAAATTATTCCGAAGACTTCATAATGTTATTTTAGGAATTTTAAGTGTGTTTATAAGTCTTAAACATTAAGATGACTTCGTTAAAAATCAAAACCCAAAACCCTTAAAGAACTCTCTAGAACACCATTGAAGCTTGAAGGAAGATTGGAGTTTGAACGGTGATTTGTCCATCAAATATTCTCAATTTTAGTGGTCTAGAATAAATTAAGGTATGGCTTTCATCCTTGAATCCCTTTTATTCTAGGATCCAATCTTCAAAGTGTTTTTCAAAGACTTCTCAAAAAGATGAACTTCTAAATAGTAATCTAGCCATGGTTTTTTTGATAAAACATTTTAAATCAAGGTGTTATGATATTTTAATTTGATGATTTTATACTAAAAACTATACGAACTCAGGCAATTAAAGAAATGTAAAAGCAATATGAACAACTAGGAACTACATCTACCAACTCAATATGCATGCATTACATAATATATCATGTTCTTAGGAAAAATTTTCTTCTCCAATCAATAACAAGTTCAAGATAACAATATGGATTCAAAAAAGTTAGAATATGCATAAATTCACCTCATAAGTCAAATATGCAATTATCAATTAATCAAATAATTCAACAAGAAGGACATATAATTCATGAGAAACTCCAGTTATGCAATACATGCTTCCTCACATGGACTCACACCATATAAAGAAAATCATAGAAAAACTAATAAAATAAACACAAATCCCAATTCACTATAAACTGAAGATAAACTACTTACCTCAAGTTTAAATAGGAGTAGGATGACAAAAATTCGGATATCTTGACTTCATATCAGCCTCGGCCTCCCACGCAGCACTTTCAACTAGATGGTTCCTCCATAGAACTACCTCTTTATTCCTCAACCTCTTCACTTGTCGGTATAAAATCTCAATCAGGACCTCTTCATAAGAAATATTCTCATCAACTCCTAAACCTTCTAAAGGAAGCATAGATAATAGATCACCTATGTAATTCTTTTTCAGTGAGACATGGAACACCAGGTGAACCGGAGCCAACTCATTAGGCAAGTTCAATTCATAAGCAGCATTTTCAACATATTTCAATATCTCATACGGGCCCACATACCGGAGACTAAGTTTCCCATTTTTGCCAAATATCATTATTCCTATCATGGGAGAAATCTTTTAGTAGACCCAGTCACCTTCCTCGAATTCAAGATCCCTCTTTCTATTGCGGCATAGGACTTTTACCATCTTTTGCCCGTCTTCAACCTATATCTAATAAGTCAAACTTTCTATATGGCCTCATAAACTACTTCGGGATAAATAATAGCAAAATCACCTACTTCAAACCACCCTACCGGAGACCTACACGTTCTCCTATAAAGTGCTTCAAACAGAGCCATAACAATACTTGATTGGTAACTGCTATTGAAGGCAAACTCTATCAACATTAGATGGTCATCCTAATTACCATTGAATTCAATGACACATGTCATCTAGGGCTTTGATGGTACGTTCTGCTTGACCATCCATTTGGAGATGAAATGTGGTGTTAAGCTTCACTTTGGTACGAAACCCATTTTGGAAGGCCTTCCAAAAGTGAGAAGTGTAACGACCCGAGGGTACACCCTAGAAGAAGTATCATCCCTCAAGTCGTAAAGCGGTGTACTCGACCTCTCGAAGTTCTTTCACAAGACCTTACACATCATTCATTGCATATGTATATATGGAAAACTAGTTCCGAATTAAAACTTTTAACAACAATAGAACCATAGTTCAAAATATCTTTCATAGGAAATATAAGAAATGCAAAGTCTCTTTGTAGCCTTCCTAGACACATGAATATCTTTGGGTCACATCCCATACATCATTAAAATAGAATATCTTAGAGTAAAGATCAATGTATTTTGAAAAGAAAAGCTAAACATATCTCTCTCCTCAAATCAATTGAGGACATACCAAAACATGTTTGAAAGGATGCTAATTCCAAGATTGGTACCAATATACTTCTCACTTGCAACATAATACCTTTAGAGATAAAACAATATATGGAATTTATCACACCCGATTCCTAGACCCTAGATGAGACCGGCATCGTTAACCTCTCGGAGGTCCAAGAGAAGCCTCTTCTTAGCTTACATCACAATCATAAAGTTAAATTTAGCAGAAAAGTTAATAACTTTTAACTTTACAAAAGTGTACTTAGACTTCCTATAATATCTGTGTAAGAGTGATATACTAACACCTCAAAATAAACAACCATCTATTAATAAGTTGAACAATTGAAATGAAAAATTCATAATACCATTAATAGTTTCCAAACCAGCCTTAATACGAAAGATTTAAAAAATGTTTGAAAGAAAATGCTACGGAAAACATCCAGTAGCTATGTCTAATCTACTAAATCTAGAATATAAAGCTTAGATATCCTCGAATTGAAGAGGATCTACCTAAGTCTGGAGGTACTGGTCCAAATGGATTCAACTGATCTTCAATCTTCTTCAAAGACCTACACCTATGAAAATAGTAATTTTATATGGGTTAGTACACCCTTATACTAAGTATGGGTGTATGCACATAAACACATAAGGACTATTCATGATCAAGGAACGCTCTTCCTATAGTAACATGTCATTTTTGGAAAGTGTACCTAATTCATTATTTATGAATAATGTTGTGAATATGACATATTATGATGAATTTAAATCACACAACTCAATTTCTATATGAACATAAGACCTTGGAATCATGAAAAAACTTCTAAAACATCTCAAACTAAAATTAATATTTTTCCTCCCTCTTAGGCTGAGAGCTCCCTCTCACGGACTCTTATTTTTCAGTCTTTTCTTCTTTTTGTTGTGTATTTCAAAGATCTCCTTTGATCCTATATTTTACTTACGACTGCAATGATTCGTTGTAGTCCCATTCCTACAACGAATCAAGTAAGTAATCCAAAAGACTAAGGAAATGATTTGACTACCCTACTCAAAAGTTATTCTTTCCATTCTTGTTCAGTTGGGAATGAAATCTTTATAAGCCAATATGTATTGGCTATGCCCATTATTTGATCATTTGCATAATATAAAGATGATGGGGAATATATTCATACTCCAATATTTGAGCCATTATGTTTCACTCCCTTTATTGGCATAAACCAATAACTGTTAAATCGATGATTAGATACACTTATATTTTTGCTTACTTAGTTCACTTTGAACTTAGATTTATTATTCTTTGATCTCATGTTCACTTTGAACTTACTTTCTTTCTTACTTTCTTAAAGAAATCCTTAGCATTAACCGACATAGACCATGTGAGCTTACATTAAATCCAGTGTCTTCCCCACACTGAAAAGAGGTGGTTCAACGGCTAAAGTGAAACCAAATACTTCCTAGCTTTCTTTGGTGGATCCACTAGATAGTAACCTATGCTTGCGACATAGTTCAAAGACTAGGAGAATTTGGAGACCCTTATCCACCTTGGTGGTAGTCTAATCTCATGAGGCTTACATGTGCTTGCACAAGATCATTATTAGTCTATCGGTGCTTAGCTCAATTTATTATACTTTACAACTTTTAGAGTTGACTCATACATTATGGAAGCTTGCTTCTATATGAGGTATGCTTAGCTCAATGGATGACTTGTCATACCTTTCTATACTTGAAGAATTTGAACTTAAATCTTACATTATCATTTATGGTGTGAATGAGACTTGTCTCACGATTTCTAACACCCTCTTATATGAGTATCTTTAACATAATTGTTTATGTACAAGTGAGACTTGTCTCATTTCCTTTAACACACCATTTTATGTCAATTTCATTACTCATAAGCTTTTAGTTATTTCATTACTCACCTTATCTTGTCCAATGTTATTTGGTAGTCTTGTACCATTCTTTATGAAAGTTATAAGGACTTATTAAATGTACTACTATGTTCACAAGTTCATTTATATAGGGTATGTTGGGACTTGTCCCAATCATTGGCATACCCTAGGTTATGAGTTCATTGAGTTACATCTTGTCAAGAAAATCTTTAACATATATTTGGCCTTACAAGAACATCACAATTTACATTGGCCATATAAGATTAGTATGACTTAATCATTGGCCAATTCTATAACATATTTTGGAAATAATATTGTAGGCCAATTTATTGGCATAAAGCAAACTTTCACTAAACACTGGTCATGAGAATATCATTAGCCATGTCAATTAATTTCATGCATATATAGGAATCTCATCATTTTAATAAAGCCAACTTTTAACAATTTCATCTTCTCAAACACAATTGGGCATTAAAACATTTCTTATCTCATGTAAGTAATAGTCTAATCATGTGAATCTACCCTATAGGTCCCATTTGACATTATTGAATCATAGAAACCTACATATAATGGTTAGTTAGCACCTCATACCAATAATAATGCTCGAGATTTCCATTAAACATACTACTAGAATCGAAAATAGGGAGAACTAGGGTGAACATTCGACAATCTTATTGGGAAAAACCCTAGTTTTAGTTTTCTTGAACTCAAAACATTTGAAAAGTCTCTCGGGGAAAGGAATCCAAGAGAGAAAATTCATACCTTACTGTAGAATTGAATCTACGAAGATCACCATGTACTTTGCATGAAAATCTTGAAGAATAAACTTAAAATCTTTTAAGGAGATCCGATCTATTTTTCTTACTTTGTTCACTGTTTTTCAGTCGTGAGTTTCTAACCTATTTAAACTTGAGTGTAAGTATTAGGAATATAATATTGATCAATTCAACTTAGGCTAATTAACTTAATTAAATAAATTAATTAGATAATTACAAAAACGCCCTCCTAAATTAACTAAAAATAGGAGAGCATTTTCCTTAGAAAAATTTGAAAATTTTCCAAGGGTTCGAGTAAGACCATGATTTTTAATTAATTAATTAAGTTGCTAATTATTTAATTAAGTGGTCTAGAGTAATAACTAAAGTACCCCTAAGTCACTAGGATCATAACCAACCCCTTTAGACCATCCTAGGTTAGGTACTAGGATGTTTTTGGAGTTAGTTACTCGGCTAGTATCACCTGGTTAGGTCGTGGGATTTAGGGCACACTAGTTAGTTTATTTTAGTAATTCCTAGGTTAGTTTTCTATTTAGGTAAGTTCGTTAGAGCCTAGGATTGTTTAGGATTCTAGGCCCCACGTGGCTTGACCCAACGCGCGCCTACCCCCTAACCGCCCTAATCGAATTCGGTTGGACTTGGTTGTTTGGTATCTTGGTCGGTAGCACATGTGCTTGCACATGTGTTTCTGAACACTTCTTGTCAAAGGACCCTCACTATGTCCTTGGGTGCTTACATGATCATTTTAAATGATCATGTGCTATGGTACCTAGGCTTGACACTTGGATGCCTCGTACCTAATGTTCTAAGAAATCAAATTCTATTAGATTAGGGTCTTCATTGTAGGTACAATTCCTAAACAAGATTGGATTGGAGCATTTGAACATCAAAGTATATCTTAAGTTACTTATTAATACATAGAAATTGGCTAACACCCTTAAGCTAATATTCTCTAACATGCCCAATATTACTCAATATTGGGCATTGGGATGCCTATGTAAACCAATACATATTCTTAAAACCTAATAGACTCTTCACTCGACAAGTAAATTTTATGGAATGTTACATTATCCCCCTTTTAGGAATATTCGTCCCCGAATGACACTACACATCATTGTGAATCAAATAGGGTATTTTCGAAAAACACATCAACATACTTGAAACTTTACTCTTTGTGAATATTTGATTCACAACTTACTATGGATTATGCACATCACTCAAACCTTATCCTAAGATTTATATATGAGATTGAGGAACTTCCTTTTCAATCTCACTTTAACTCAATGCACATCAGAACTCATGTGATACAAAAATTATGTCAACGCTATACAAAAATAGCAACATGAATGTAAGCATGAACTCATTTTAACTCATATAGTGAGAGTGTAAAACACACAGTTATGGACTTAAAACACAAAAACTGACTAATGCACCAAAATTTAGAGTTTCGTAAACAAAATCAAACTTAGGAAGAGTAATAGATAACCTCAAAGATTGAACAAGTGAGGGTAACAGGATCTCATGTCGACCTTCGACTCCCATGTTGCTCCCTCAACAAGTTGGTTCCTCCATAACACCTTTACGGTGGCAACCTCCTTGTTCCTAAACTGCTTCACTTGACAATCTAAAATTGTAACTGGAACCTCTTCATAAGAAAGGCTCTCATCGGCTCCTAACCCCTCAATAGGCAGGATGGATACTGGATCACCTAGAAACTTTTTAAGTATTGAAACATGAAACACTGAATGAACAGAATCCAAGTCATTTGGTAACTTCAGTTCATAGGCAACATTTCCTAATCGCCGTAATACCTCATAAGGACCTATATACCTCAGACTCAATTTCCCTTTCTTACCAAACCTCATCACCCCTTTAATGGGTGATATCTTCAGGTAGACTTGATCACGTAACTCGAATTCAAGAGCCCTATTACTGTTATTAGCATAAGATTTTTGACGACTGTAAGTAGTAGCTAATCTATACTAGATCATTCTCACCTTTTCTTTAGCCTCATGTATGATCTTCAAGGCCAAAGATGGAAGACTCTCCTACCTGAAACTACCCAACGGTGCACCTACATCTCCTTCCATACAGTGTTTCAAAAGGTGTAATCCCAATACTTGAATGGTAGCTATTATTATAAGAGAACTCAATTAGTGGTAAGTGATCATCCCAACACCCCTTAAAGTCAATAACATATGATCTCAGCATCTCTTCAAGGGTCTGAATGGTACACTCTTCTTGTAAATCCGTTTGAGGATGAAAAGTAGTATAGAGCTTCACCTGTGTACCCAAGCTCTTTTGGAAAGATATCCAAAAGTGAGAAAGTGACTGGACTCCCCTATCTAAAATAATTGATAAACGGATATCATACCACCTCATTATATCATCAATGTATAGTTTGGCATAATGTTCGGCCCTGTAAGTACACTTCACAGGAATGAAGTGAGCAGACTTAGTCATTCTGTCAACAATGACCCAAATGGAATCATGCAGTTTCGTGGTCCTGGGCATACCAACCACAAAGTCCATATTGATAGACTCCCACTTCCTTGTTGGGATCTCAATCGACTAGTAAGACCTCCAGGCCTAAGGTGTTCGGCCTTAACATGTTGGCAATTGGGGCACTCTTCCACAAACTTAGAAATATCTTGCTTCATACCTTCCCACCAATAGATCTCCTCGATATCATGATACATCTTGGTAGAATATGGATGAATGGAATACATAGAGTCATGAGCCTCTAAAATAATATTAGGTCTCAAGTTATCAATATTGGGCACACACAATCTGTAATACTCCAGAAAATGTACTTGCCTATTGAAGAGACTAATAGATTTTAGGAATAGGTATTGGGAGTACATAGGCATCCCAATGCCCAATATTGAGTAATATTGGGTATATTGGAGAATATTGGCTTAAGGGTGTTATCCAATTTCTATGAATTAACAAAATTTAGAATACACCTTGATGTTAAAAGTCCTCAATCCAAGCTTGTTATACCAGAAAAGAATACCCTAAGATAATTTTTTTCCTTTATAGATCATACACATTAGGTAGGAGGCATCCAAGTGTCAAGCTTGGGTACCAATAGCACATAATCATTTAAAATGACCATGTAGATTAAGTAGTGTCCAAGTAAATAGTGACGATCCTTGTACAAGTAGTGAACTTTCCAGAGTGCAAGGTTTGGTAAAGTACACGGCAAAACATGTGCAAGCACATGTGCTACCAACGGCCAAGAGATAAGCCCCAGCCGAATCGGTTAGGGTGATTAGGGGGGGCAGGCGTGTAGGATCACGTGGGGCCAAGCACCCTAACTGATTTTAGGTTCTAACTAACGTCCCTTACTAAATAAAAAACCCAGTACAAACAAAAATTAACTAACTAGGGTGCCCGAAATCCTAAGACCTAACCAGGTGACCTAAAAGAATAACTAACTAAAGAAACATCCTAGTACCTATGATGGTCCAAAAGGGTTAGTTGTGGTCCTAAAAACTTAGGGATACTTTAGGTATTACCCTAGGTTAATTATTTAATTAAATTATCAACTTAATTAATTAATTTAAATGTACAAAACCGAAACCGTCAGGCAATTTCAAGATTTCAGTGAAGTCAAGTAAGAGACAACATAGTACCTAACCTAGGATGGTCCAAAAGAGTTGGTTATGGTCCTAAAAACTTAGGGGTAATTTAATAATTACCTTAGGTTACATAGTTAATTAAATTTGAAACTTAATTAATTAATTAAAATGGATAAAAACCAAAACCACCAAGCAATTTCCAGATTTCGATTAAGTAAAGTTAGAGACAACCTAGTACCTAACCTAGGATGGTGCAAAGGGTTGGTTATGGTCCTAACGACTTAAGGGTACTTTAGTAATTACCCTAGGTCAATTAACTAATTATTGGCAACTTAGTTGATTAAAAGTCATGGTCAAACCCGAATTAGGCTAGGAAAAATGTTCTCCTATTTGTAGTTGAATTAGGAGGGGTGTTTTAGGTAATTTAAGTGGGAGGTATTTAGGGTAACCTATGGGACGTCTACATATAGATATTAAGTCATTTTTAGACGAGAATTACACGTCCCAAACGAGAACCACACTAAATTCTCTTAATCTCTCATGAACGCTCTCTTTTCCAAACTCTATTGAAGACCTAAAAAAAATATAAGGAGGAAGACTAAGGTTTTGAAGTCTCCAACCATGATTTCGTGGATTAGTAATCTATAAGGTATGGTTATTCATCCTTGAAATATCTTTCTTCAAGGAGTCAATTCCAATGATTTTTCAAAGATGATAAAAGACATGATTTGTCCAATTTTATGATTCTAGCCATGGGTTCTTGCATAAAAAGGTTTTAAATCAATGTTTTAGAATAAAATTGATGTTAATGAAATGTTTAAAGCTATAATTCCTTGAAATCCATGAAAATTCTTATTTTGACTATTTTATGTGTTAAGTGATCATGTCTCTGTATTTATGAATTAATGAGTAGTTTCTTCGGGGCTTTCTAATGATGTGAAGATTATGTGAAATTGATGTCTAATTGGTCTTAGATTGTTAAGTTTATGTTCGATTGACCTAGTTACATCTAGTATTATGATTCATACTTCGAATTGATGATCATAGTTTTTTGCAGGCACTACTTGAAGTATTATGATGATTTGTCTAATTGGTTATTGAAGTATATTCATATATATCTACATGCTAGTTACGTAAAAGTATGTTCTCTTCTATGGATATTAGGTGATCATGTTGGACTATGACTATGTGTTTTTGTGTAGCCTTAAAATTGATACATGATTATGCCTACTTGACTATATGCGTCTATGATGATTATATCGATAATGTCATAGTAATAAAAAGGATGATTTAATGATGATAAGGTTCATACCTAAGTTCTTCAAAGAATGGTATGTATATGAAATAAAGTAAATTATGTTGTGCCTTGTTTTAGTAGACTAGTGTCACTTACTTGATTCATGTATATGATGAATATGAATATCTTGACTTAGTAGGCTTATGCACCTTTGTCTTGTATGTGTATGGAAGAATGTTTAATGAAAGTCTAGGATCGGTAGACCTAAGATGGTGCCCTTCTAAGCATGACTAATACGAGGAATATTCTATAGAAAGAAGGCTACGAATGATCTATCCTTAGAGACCATTGAATTGCAGACCTAGTGGACCCTTCTTTTGTAGGTACATTATCAATAGGTAATGAATAATAGATGGCACCTTTTCATATGTCCCTTAGATTAAACTTACTATATGAGAACAAAGCTTAGCATCGAGCGAATATGTTATGGTTTGCAGCTCTACTTGATAATGAGACTAGAGAGCAATCTAGCTCTACTTGAGAATGAGACTAGAGTACATAAAATACCATCATATTCCTAAACCATGTGCCTACATAGGATGTGCCTTGTTCTACCCTTGGCAAGTAGAACTCCCTCATCGAAGTAGGTTGGAACTCTGGATTCCATGCCTAGCTAGTATGGTCTATGTTGGTTATTGCGTATAATCATCATCTGGGGTACATTATAGTGTTGGATAAGTTCTAGGAAGTTTAGGTAGTGGAATGGGACGCTATCTAGACATTGAACGACTAGACTGAAGATATTAGTATGTGAGACCCTAGGTCTTTCCAAGTCCATTATGTGAAGTATTTAATGAATGATATGTCGTCTAATAGACTTAATGAATGATCACGTCTTTAGCTAAGGTATCGTTAATAGAACGCGCTCTATCTAGGGTAGCTTTGAGGGTTGCTTAGGTAAGATTGAAGAGGGTGTATAGGCGGTTTCTTCTTGTTCTAACTATGTGAATCTTAGAGTAACCTCAGTGGGGAGTTAATGAAATGAATAAGAGAATGATTTTATATTAGGATAACCTTTGGTGAGAAGAATGCAAGTTAAAAGTGGTTATAGAAAGGTTAAACTCAAATCACGGTAATGTCCTTCAATATTGATAAAATGCTTATGTGATATCTTGTATGTTTCTAAGGTGTTAAATGTTGTTCTTACACTTATACTATGAAGTCTTAATCAATAAAGCATGGTTTATATGAATGTACATTTTTCATGATTTTATGCATACGTCATGCTTAGTACAAGTGCTTATACTAATTCCATACATTTTGTTTATCTTTAAAGGTGTAGGTGGCATTTGAAAGGAGTCTCGAAGTTTAAGCTTGGATTAGTGTTCATTCAAGCAAATATTTTGGTATGTCCTCACTTGATTCGATGACATCTTGATGTTTAATTTTCCTTATTGAAGTATTGTAATAGACTTAGCTATTTTCTATATTCATATGTCTAAGATGGAGACTTTGAGACTTAGTATTTCATTATGTTTTTATGTAAAAAAGATATTTTTAAGTAATATTAGTTAGTATGAAAAGTTTTAATTCCGCACTACTTTTCATACATGTATGCAATGAATGGTACGAAAGTCTTGTCTTAGACCTCTGAGAGGTCGATGACACCGGTCGCAAATCTGCCCTTGTATCTAAGAACACCATCCTCCCCTAGAGAGAATGATTCATTCAGCGTACTTAACACTTAGTCTTTCAACTCCATGAGTAGTGAGTCGAGATTCTTCTTAGCTTTAACATCTATAATAAATGAGGATTCAGAATAGGAATGAACTGAAACACCCCCACTTAGTGTATCTACCAGCCGTACACCTAACCTAGACAATTGGTGTACCTCTTTAACCAACTCCTTCTTCTCATCATCAATATGAGACATAATGCCCATACTCAATCGGCTCAAAGCATCATCCACTACATTGGCCTTACCTAGGTGATACTGGACACTCATGTCATAATCCTTGAGCAGCTCTAGCCATCTTATATGACGAAGATTCAATTCTCTCTATTTAAAAACAAACTAAAGACTCTTACGGACAGTAAATACACCAACATGTACACCATATAAGTAATGCCTCCAAAGTTTTAATGCAAATACCACAACAGTTAACTCAAGATCATGGGTAGGGTATTTCTTCTCATGGATTTTCAACCGTCTTGATGAATATCCAATAACCTTGCCATGCTACATAAGAACACATCCCAAACCTACTCGGGAAGCATCACACTACACCACATACCCTTCACCACTCCTCGTCAATGTGAGAACTGGGGCTGAAGTGAGTCGGTGTTTCAGCTCTTGGAAGCTCTTTTCACAAGTTTCAGACCATTCAAACTTCGCCTTCTTCTTTGTCAAATTTTTCAATAGAGAAACAATAGCGGAAAATCCCTCAACAAACCTGCGATAGTAATTAGCCAAACCCAAGAAAAGATGGATTTCTATAGGAGTGAGTGGACTCGTCCAGTTCTTTACTGACTCAATCTTTTTCAGATCAACCTCTACACCCTGGGCGGATAGAACATAACTAAGGAAGGTCACTGTTCTCAGCCAAAAATCACATTTGTTGAATTTTGCATACAACTGATGTTCTATGAGTACCTACAATGTCATTCTCAAATGTTGTTCATGCTCTTCTCTTGTCTTAGAGTATATGAGGATTTCATCTATGAATACTTTGACAAAAGAATCAAGGTATTCACGGAAGACCTATTCATAATGTCCAAATGACATGACATGAAACTCGTAATGACCATACCTAGTACAGAAGACAATCTTAGGAATCTCCTCTTGTCTCACACTAAGCTGGTGATACCTTGACCGGAGATCTATTTTATAAAAGAAACTTGAACCTTTGAGCTGATCAAATATATCATCAATCCGAGAAGAGGGTATTTTTTTCTTGACAGTGACTTTGTTGAGTTTGCGATAATCGATACACATTCTGAGGGTTCCATCCTTTTTTTTAACGAACAATACTGGATCACCCCATGGGGATATGCTCGGCTGGATGAAGCCCTAATCAAGTAGATCTTTTAACTACAACTTCAACTCTTTGAGTTCAACTAGAGCCATTCTATAGGGAGGAATGGAAATTGGTTTGGTGTTGGGATCTAAATCAACACCAAAGTCAATTTTGCATTCAGGAGGGATTCCTGGTAAATCCTCTGAAAATACATCTTGAATCTCATTCACTATGGACACTGAGTCTATGGAAGGAACTTCATGTTCAAAGTCATTGACTCTGACTAAGTGGTATAAATACCCCTTAGATAACATCTTATTGTCTTTAAGAAGGGAAACTATTTGGCCTGTTTGATTTGAACTACACCCTTCCCTTTCAAGCTCTCACTCATTAGAAACTGAAACCTTACTACCCTGTTTCGAAAGTCTATGGTATCATTGAATTTATAGAGCCAATCAATGCCCAAAATTATATCAAAAGTCAAGCAAGGTTAATTCTATTAGGTCAAGCATAGGTAACTCTAGCAAGAATAGTTATTGGGCAATCTTTATATACTCTTTCATCTCTAATGTTGTCTTCTATGGGAGTACTAACTAAAAAAGGTTTACGCAAGATCTCAGGAAGCAAGTCAAATTTACTAGCTACTAAAGATGTAACAAAAGACAAGGTGGATCCTAGATCTAACAATGCATACACAGAAAAGAAAAGACATGTAAGTTACCAGTGACCACATCAGCTTATTTCCCCTGCTCCTCTCTACTTTTCAAAGCATAGAACCTGTCCTCTTGGAAGGCTCGGCTGCAGCAGTAGGATTTGGCCGAGGTTGAGTATCTGCCTTGGCCTAATTCTGCACATGTGGGAAGGCATCATATTCCCACTCTTTCCGCACCCATAGCAGACATTAGAACCTACCATGCACTCACCTACACGCAAACGGCCACACTTACCAAACGATTTTGTGTCACACTGCATTTTTTATCATTGCCTTTCTTGAACTAGACTTGTCCCCTTTGGCATTAGTGTTCCTGGAAGGAATAGGATTACCTGAGTGTTGGTAACCCTTCTTGAACTTGGGCCTTTCCTGTACTCCAAACGAACTCCTACAAGTTCTAGAACAAGCTTGATCCAAGGGCCTAGGCGTCTTTCCTTCTCAGTGTCTTCCTTCGACGACTCGCCTCCACCAGTTGTGCATGTACCATCAACCTAGAAAGTTTGATGTTATCATGGAACATGGCTGCCCGAAATTCGTCCTCCAGATTCTCCGATACACCATTCACAAACTTGCTTATCTCATCCCTGCTACTGTACACCAGAGAATAAGCATATTTGGAAAGTTTAACAAACTTCAAGGAGTATTCCTTGACTGACATACCTCCCTGACGTAGGTTAATGAACTCCTCAACCTTAGACTCTCTCTACTCTATGGGAAAGAACCACTCCAGGAATGTAGTCTTGAGAATATCCCAAGTGATGGGGACTTCTCCTAGCGTTCGTCCATATACCCACATATTGTACCATACCTAAGCAACATCCTTAAGATGGTATGTAGCCAACTCAGCCTTCTCCTCTTCGTTAACACCCATAGAACAGAGAATCTTGTGGACCTCGTCCACAAACTCCTTTGGATCCTCATAGGTTCTGGACCCGAAGTAGACTGGAGGATTCATCCTGGTGAAATCTCTCAGTCTGCTAGCCATGGTGTTAGCACATGGGTTTTCCCTGGGAGCATCCTCTCTGGTGGCTTGGGCTGTGATAGCCTGTGTCAGAGCAGTGAAAGCTTGGGCCATCTGAACCAGTGCTGCTCTCACTTCTCCATCTGTCAGCGCAGCTGGGTTGACAGGCACTTGCACTCCAGCAGCTGGGGCTTGAGGAGGAGCTTGGTTTCCTCCAACAGCTGCTTCTCCAACTCTCATGCCTACGTTTCTTATTGTGTTCATTTTTCTACATGCACACACAAGAAGGAAGTTAGATTCTAGAATGACACAATATGTCAAAGCTCTACACAACACGATAGAGAGTAGAAGAAGGGAAGATTCTTAACATCACTAAGTCTGTAAGTCATGGTTGTGGTGCACTTCACAACCATAAGCTAGAAACTACACCACGTGGTTGTTTTGATCCTTAGTTCATAGGTAATTTAACTTCATGCTCTGATACAAAGTTTGTTACACCCGGGTCTTAGACCCTAGATAGACCGACGTCGTTAACTATTGGAGTTCGCAAACAAGCCTCTTCTTAGATTTCATCACAATCATACAGTTAAATTTAGCGGAAAATTTGAAACTTTTTAACTTTACTGAAGTTTACTTAGACTTCATATAATATCTGCATAAGAGTGATATACTAACAGCTCAAAATAATCAACCATCTATTAAAAATTGAGCAATTGAAATGAAGAATTCATAATATCATTAATAGTTGCCAAACCAGCATTAATATAAAAGATTTAAAAAATGTTTGAAAGAGAACGCTACGGACAACATCAAGTATCTATGTCTAATCTACTAAAGCTAGAATATAAAGCGTAGTCATCCTCGAATTCAAGAGGATCTACGAAAGTCTAGAGGTACTAGTCCAAATGGCTTCAACTGATCTTTAATCTTCTTCAAGGACCTACACCTATAAAAATTGTAATTGTATATGGTTTATTTCACACTTGTACTAATAATGGGTGTATTCACATAAACACACAAGGACTATGCATGATCAAGGAAAGTTCTTCCTATAGCAACATGCCATTTTTGGAAAGTGAAGTCACTTCACTTTCCTAATTCGTTATTCATAAATCATGCTATGAATATGGCATATATTGATGCATTGAAATCACACAACTCATTTTATATATGAACATAATACCTTGGAATCATGAACATAATTCTAGAACAATTCAAACGAAAATTAATATTTTTGCTCCCTATTAGGCCGCGAGCTCCCTCTCCCGGACTTGGTTTATTTTTCAGTCTTTTTTTTTTTTGTGTAGTTCAATGATCTCCTTTGATCATATGTTTAACTTACAATTGTAATGATTAATTGTATTCCCATTCCTACAATGAATCAACTAAGTAATAAAAAAAGACTAATGAAATAATTTGACTACCCTACCCACAAGTTACTCTTTCCATTCTTGTTAAGTTGGGCATGAAATCTTTATAAGCCATTATTTATTGGCTATGACCATAATTTGATCATTTTCATAATATAAAGATATTGCGTCTTGTATTCATACTCCAAAATTTGAGCCATTATGTTTTGCTCCCTTTATTGGCATAAGTCAATAACTGTTAAAACTCATTCTTATCAAACACTGATGGTTAGATATACTTATGCTTTTGCTTACTTATTTCACTTTGAACTTACATTTATTCCTCTTTGATCAAATGTTCACTTTGAACATACTTTATTTCTTACTTTCTTAAAAAAATCTTTGGCATGAACCTACATAGATCATATGAGCTAACATTAAATCCAGTGTCTTCCCCACACTCAAAAGAGGTGGTTCACCGGCAAAAGTGAAACCGAATACTTCCTAGTTTTATTAGGTGGATCCACTAGATAGTAACCTATGCTGGCGACATAGTTCAAAGACTAGGAGAATTAGGAGACCCTTATCCACCTTGGTGGTAGTCTCATCTAATGAGGCTTACATCTTCTTGGACAAGCTCATTACTAGTCTATTGGTGCTTAGCTCAATTATATTTACAACTTTTAGGGTTGACTCATACATTACGGAAGCTTGATTCTAATATGAGGTGTGCTTAGCTCAATGGATGACTTTTCATCCCTTTCTATACTTGATGAATGTGATTTTAAATATTACATTATCATTATGGTGTGAATTAGACTTGTCTCACTTTTTATTACACCCTCTTGTATGAGTACTTTAACATAATTATTTTGGTGAAACTGAGACTTGTATCACTTCCTTTAACACCCCATTCTATGTCAATTTCATAACTCATAAGCTTTTCGTTATTTCATTACTCACCTTATCTTGTCCAAAGTTATTCGGTAGTCTTGTATCATTCTTTATGAAAGTTATAAGGAATTATTCAATGTACTACTAGGTTCACAAGTTCATTTCGATAGGGTATGTTGGGACTTGTTCCATTCATTGTGTCACGACCGACATCTAGACCCCAGATGAGACTTGCATCGTTGACCTCTCAAAGGTCGCAGACAAACCTACTTACGTCATTCTTACTTTACATATGTTAATTTTAGTGGAAAATTTGAAACTTTTTGTTTATTAACATACTTATAAGAAGATTCTCATTCATACGTAATTGTTCATAATCAACCATTTAACATTAAGAGATAAGCAACTAAAAGAAAATAGTTCAATTCTTATTAAGTCAATATTGCAAAAATGGCACCAATACATAGTCTTAATAAAAAAAGGAAAGAAATGCTAGTGGAACATATTCCACTAGCTCAACTCTAAAACTAAGCTAGAATATGAAAAACGATAGCATCCTTGAAAGCATGGGTATTAAATAGAGTTTTTGTAGGGTTAGTACACACTTGTATTAAGTATGGGTATATAAAGCACACACCACTGACATGCATGAGAAAGAATATCTCTTTCCTAACAACATGATTTTTTGAAGTCAAGTCAGTGGACTTGCCAAGTTGAGATTAGGAAAGTTTAAAAAATTTGGATTAGGAAAGTCAGTGACCTTTCCTGATTTGGAATAGGAAAGTTATGCCATTAGATTAACATACTTCATCATACTTTTCACCTTTGCACATAACACATAACATTTACTCATAACACATATCATATAGCATACATCACAATTTGCATGAAGCACATAACTTCTTTAATATCACTCATTCATATGACATTAGACCTTGGGATCATGGACTTAACGTTAAGACATCCCAGAAATGAGGGCTCAAGAGATGGGACCTCAACTAGAGAGTCTTCATTAGCAAACACAGAGTCTGCTTCGTTCATTCATACGTACTCCATTTCATTTCATTCATAGTCCAGTATAAACACCAGTTATACCTAGGATATAGTTTAAGACTTTCATTAGGTTTGTTATGCAATGACAAAGAATGACCTAATGTCATTACTTGAATCTAACTCACTTTTTGATTACCGTATCCTCCTTCGGTATCATTCATTTCATTATGTGAATCATTTGAGGGTGGCCTCATTCTTTCATTGGGAACTTTAACTTTAACCGACATAGATTATGTGAGCATCATTAAATCCAGTGTCTCCCGTACATCGAAAAGAGGTGGAATAACCAGCCAAAGTGACCCAAAATATGCTAGCCTACATGGGAATTTAACCCTGCCAGATCACTATATTGGCTAAGTTCGAAGACTAGGAGATATAAGGATACCCATACCCGGCAAGACGGACAGTCTCATCTCATGAGAGTTACGTGAACCTCCGCCCTTCCCAAAAGAAGTCGTCACCGCTCAAAGATAGCCTATCGGTGCTCAATATAAAGTTCCATTTCATTCATCTCATACGTCATGGAAGCTTGCTTCTTAGTTTGAGGACATCATATCTCATTAGATGAGTTCTCATCTCATCATTAGTATTAGATGTGTTAATCTTAATAATTTCATGAGAGAGCCCATAGAGACTGGTCTCTTCATTATCTTACACTCTCATGGTGAGTACGTTTGGTAACATTTTTTACATAGGCTCATTTGAGATTACTCTCATCATTTACATTAGCCTTATATCTTGTTGTCACCACATTCCTTATCATTATCACCTCTGCTTTTCATAGTTACTCAGCTCTTATTACGTGAATGTTCCTTTTATCATATACCAATGCACTTGGCTATTAAGTGTGTTTCACACCTTTACTTACCCCTTCTAGGGTTTCATAATTTTATTTTCATTTCACCTTTTGATTATTCATTTCATCATATGCCAATGCACTTGGCCATTTATTGTATTTTACACTCATACTTAACCCTTCTAGGATCCATCATTTCCTTACATACATCTTTAACTCACTTACTTTTGAACGTATGCTATACTTATGAATCTATACACACAAGCCATGGGGCTTCATTCATAGTTCGTTAAGTAATTCATACATTACTAAAATTAGGTAGTACAATACTTATATATCTTTTATATATGCCAAGATCTTGATTTCTATCTAAGTAGGTGGCATTATTCTTGGATATTTTGTTCACGCATAACTTATGTATCAATACGGAAGTTTGGGCAAGGAAAACCAAGTTCAAATCACTTTGATAGCATTTACATTTTTCATTGATTTTATTTTTAATCTCTATGACATTGGGACTCAATATTGAACCCCAACATTAACATTATACCTTTAATTTTCTACTTGATTTCCCTCTTAAATTGGCCGAAGGGTTGTAGGTTTGAACCCCAACAACCTCTTCCATTTTTATTCTTTAATTATTACAAGGGCATTGGTAGGTTGTGGGTTCGAACCCCCACAACCTCCTTATTTTTGTTTTTAATTTCGCTAGAGCATTGGGCAAAGCGTGTGCACTATACAAGTTCGCAATAACATCAATTAGTTGATTAAATATTAAATTAAAGTATTAAGTAAAGGCTCCGGTATATAGAGAGATATTGTGGGTTCGAACCCCCACAACCTCCTTATTTTATTTTTTAAAAATTAAGTTCCTTAGGCTAGGCGTTTTGGCAGTGAGGTTGTGGGATCGATCCCCCACAGCCTCACTTTGTTTTCTTATTTAATTTGGTCATTCTCCTTTCCAACCTTGAGATCGTGGGTTCGATTCCCACGCCTCACATTTTCTTTTCTTTACTTTCTCTTCCTTCACTCGCTACCTGGAGGTCGTGGGTTCGATTCCCATGCTTCCCATTTATTTATTTTAATTCTTGTTTTCTTCCTACTATCAGCAGACCCAATTTCGATCCCCCCAGCCCCCTTTCTCTTTTCCTTTCTTTCGAAATCCAGTAGCCAACGGGTGAGGTCACAGGTTTGAATCCTCTTGGTCTCACCTCTTTTAAATATATTAATTTTCCAGATTTAAACCCCCTTTTTGAACGAAATATAATGTAAACTAAGCTTGAAATTTATTCATAATATTTAGCTTCTTTTCATCAACCTTTTCATGTTAGTTTCTTAGGGCATTTTACCAAGCATTTAGTGCATTGTTAGGTGTAGCTTAGTAGTTACATTAGCCAAGCATTTTCACTCAAAATTTATAACTTCACACACCGTAGGAACATCACATTGTTAAAAACTTTAGCACATAAAATACAAGAATTAACATGCCTTTACACATCCTAAAACAGTGAATACTTCACTGTCACACGTTGCACACCCATATCAGCTTTTTCACATGATTTCGAACAACATAATTGTTATTCACACAATTTCAAACATGCATATTTAAACATAAACATCAGAAAAACACATTTCATCACTAATTTGTACCAGCAAACATACCCAACCTAAAGTTCAATGGGAGCTAGTGACATGGACATGCAAAGGGGGAACAATCCTAGTTTTCAAAATGAATATCTTCAATCTTAAGGGGTCTTTTGGGAAAGGGACCAAGGGGAAAGAACCCCATACCTTAATTAATGTTAAAATGATGAATTTGCTGCCCAAAACCCTCTCCAAAATTAGTCCAAGCTACCTCAACGTCCACACCACTCAACGAACATCTTTTCTTTGCCTTAAAGTTTTTTGTTGCTTTATTTTCTTAAAATTTCATGTGAGTTCTTCAAGTGTAAATAACTCTTAATATTACTTCTGTTCTTTGTTGTTTTTGGCAGAAACCAAGGTGAGAGAGAATGATGAAACGTGAGAGAGAGATTGTAAGAGAGTAATTTAATAATAGGAGTTTTAGTTTGGAAATTAGTCAAACTAGGACTCCTTATTAATTTAAATAAAAACCTGATTAAATTAGATTATTTAAAGGACCATTATGCCCTTAAAAATCAGATTATAAACATTAATTAAATCACCAACTTGTTGCTTCCAATGGGGCTCGAACTCGGGTGGAGTAGCCCTTGCGAAATGGACCATTTTGGGTCAACCTGAGCCTAATTGGTTCTTTAATTAAATTAACTAATTAATTCCTTAGGGTAATTACTATACTACCCTTGGCCTGGAAAGACCATTTACCCTTTGACCCTCAACACTTAAGATTTCTTCTTTTTAACTCCGCTAAAGACTCCTTCGATTAAATCTTCATTTTTAAGATCCTTAATTGGTTGATTCAAACCTTTCCAAACTCAACTAACTACCCAAGTTAGTTGTCTTGGTCGTAGAAAGGGGTTTGACGTCTGGTTCTATGCGTATCAATCCGTGTGAAACTTGTTCTAATCTCTAACATTCTTGACACCTTAAGTATTTATCCTATTCATTTTTAGGGTTGTTACACATTGGCATGCCCTATGTTATGAATTCGTTGAGTTACATATTGTCAAGAAAATCTTTAACATGTATTTGCCCTTACAAGGACATCAAAATTTACATTGGGCATATAAGATTAGTATGACATAGTCATTGACCAATACTATTACATATTTTGGAAATAGTATTGTAGGCCAATTTATTGGCATAAACCAAACTTTCACTAAACAGTGGTCATGAGAATAACATTAGCAAAGTAAATTAACTTCATTTACATAATATAGTAATCTCATCATTTTAAGCAAGTCAACTTATAAAAATTTCATCTTCTCAAACACAATTGGGTATTAAAATATTTCTTATCTCATGTAAATAATACTCTAATCATGCGAATATAACCTATAGGTCTCACTCGACATTATCAAATCATAGAAACCTACATATAATAATCAGTTAGCACCACATACAAACAACATGCTTGACATTTTCATTATACATACTACTAGAATCGAAAACAAGGAGAACAAGGGAGATGAACATTCGACAATCGCATTAGGAACAAACCCAGTTTTTTTTTTCTTAAATTCAAAACATTTGATATTCCTCTTGGGGAAAGGAATCCAATAGTGAAAACCCATACCTTACTGTAGAATTGAATCTACGAAGATCATATTCTATTTAATGCTTAATGTGTCTAGAATGCCAACGATTAGACCGGGTTCACACAGATTGATGCGCGTAGAACAAGACCTCAGAACCCTTGCTACATCCAAGCGAACTAACTTGGAAAGTTATTTGATCTAGGAAAGGTTGGGTCCAACCATTTAGGGTTCTCGAATACGAAGATTTACTTGAAGGAGTCTTTACCGAACTTAAAAAGAGAAAATCTTAGGTTTGGGGGGTCTAGGGGTAAAATGGTCTTTTTCCAGGGTAAGGATAGTATCGTAATTACCCTAAATATATAATTAATTATTTAATTAATAATGTGGAGGGGAATTTTGGGGAGAGAGGTCCGAATTGGGATCTTGAAGTGAATTCTTGTTCAAACCGGGTTCGAACCTAGGTGGAAGCAATGAATTAAATTGTTTGTAATTTAAGTTGGTAAATTAATGTAATTAATTTATATTGAATCTTTATTATCTGATTTTAAATAAAAGTAAATCATATATTTAATAATTAATTAAAAACCTTATTTGACTAAATCCTAAACTAGACTCCAAATTCTAAGAAAACTCTTCTCTCCCACGCTCATATCTCTCTCACACATCTCTATCACTCTCACTCACGATTCTCTCTGCTAAATAACTTCAAAAACAGTAGGTAAACCAAAGTTCTTCACACTTGAAGAACTCACACGAAAATATAAGAAAACAAACGAAATCAATCAAGTAGGCAAAGAGAAGTTTGTCCGTCGAGTTGGTATTAACTTTTAGGGAATCTGCACGTGATTACAGCAAGTCGAGGATTGAACGTCATAAAAGGTATGGGTTTTCTTACTCTTGGACCCTTTTCGAAGAGACCCTTAAGGCTCAGATGAATCTTCTGAAAAACTAGGGATATTCCTGTTCTTGTTGAACTCCTTGTCCCTAGTATTCCTTTGATATCAATGTGAAATAGGTTAGAGATCATGTTTTTGGTATGTTTGCTGGTAGTTTGAGTATGAACTTTGATTTTCGTGATAATGTTTTCTTGATTATGTGTTTGGAATTGTAAGCATGTTAAGTTATGTCAACCTAAAGTATGTGAACAATGATATATTTTTTATGGTTGAATTTTATATATGAAAGTTTGTATATATTATGAGGTGTAAAAGTGGTGTAATGTTGTTGGATGAAATCGTAATTCTTTGATGAATATAATCATAAAAAGATTACACTTAAAGATGCACCACATGATCCACGAAATGCCTTATGAATTAATGTATGAATGATGATAAACATAAGCTGAAAATAGTGAACAAATTTCTAGCATTTGGTAGGTTGGGTTCGTCCAAACAAAATGGTATAAAATGCAATGAAAAATAAATGTAAAATAAGTGAGATCACTAAGGATAGAACCCAAGACATCATTACATGAAATCTACAAAAAAAAAATCAACAAAAGATTAAGACAAAAAATGGCTTGGAAGAGACTCAATTTCTAGCTTGCTGGAAATTGTAATCTCGCCCAACTTTTAAAAAAAGAGTTTCATTTAAAAAAAATTAAATGTGATGTCATTGGGTATTGGAACCATGACATCACTAAATGAAATTTTCACAAAAATTTTGTAAGAAAAATACAAGGAAAAATAGATGTGGTGAGTGGGGATTGAACCCACAACCTCTTGAATGGGTGAGAGAGTTAGGAGAAAAAATAAAGGAGAAAATAAATGTGGAGAGTGGGGATTGAACCCACAACCTCTTGGATAGGCTAGAAAGTTAAGAGATAAATTAAAAGAAAAATAATGAGCTTGTGGGGGATTGAACCCACAACCTCTTTGACTTAAACGAAAAAGGAGAGGAGAAAAAGAGAGAAAATATTCTGGGGTTGATGGGGATTGAACTAGGGTACCCCAAATCTAAAAAATATGATTATCAAGTTTAAAATAAGATGAAGTGTTGTCCAACGGATTCGAAATCGGGCTCCCTTTCCCAATTTCGTATTCACACATAAGTCATAAGTAAGTAAATATTTAATGAATGTTGCTTCTAAAGATCGAAAACAATATCTTGGCATATCTAAAAGATGCATAAGTCTTGTACCACATAATCTTGGTTAAATATGAATCACTTAGACAAACTATGAATGAAGCCCCATGGCTTATATGTATAGACTCATAAGTCTAGCATACGTTTAAAAGTAAGTGAACCTAAGATGTATGTGATGAAATGATGTAACTTTATAATGGTAAAGTAAGAGTGTGAAACACATTAAATGGCCAAGTGCATTGGTGTATATTGAAATGAACAATGAAATGATGAAATGAACAAAGAAATGATGAAATGAACAATAAAATGATGAAACCCTAGAAGGGTTAAATAAGAGTGTGAAACATACAAAATGTCCAAGTGCATTGGTATATGATGAAATGAACATTCACGCAAAATGGGGTGAGTAATTATGAAGAGCAAATGTGCTAATGTTAATGAATGTGGTGACAACATGATACGAGGTTAATGTAAATGATGACAGAAATCTCAAATGAGCCTAAGTAAATGTTACGAAAACTTACTCAACTATGAGAGTGCAAAGTTAATGAAGAGACTAGTCTCTATGAACACACTAATGAAAGTATTGAGATTAACACACTTAATACTATTGATGAGATGAGAAATCATCTATTGAGATATGATGTCCTCATACTAGAAGCCAACTTCCATGACGTATGAGTTGAATGTAATGGAACTTTATATTGAGCACCGATAGACTAGCTTTGAGCGGTGATGCCTTCTTTCGGGAAGAGCGAAGGTTCACGTAACTCTCATGAGATGAGAATGCTCGGCATGCCAGGTATGGGTCTCCTTATATCTCCTAGTCTTCGAACCTATAATGCCAATAATGGGATTTGGTGGGGTTCAATTCCCATGTACACTAGCATGTTTGGGTCACTTTGGCTAGTGCTTCCACCACTTTTTGGTTAAAGTTAAAGTTCCCCATGAATGCATGAGGCCATCCTAAAATGATGCACATAATAAAATGAATGATACCAAAGCTTTTAGGATAGGATAGTCAAGCGGTGATCTAGACTTAAGTAATGACACTTGGTCATTCTTTATCATTGCACAGCGAACTCAATGGAAGTATTAAACTATGTCCTAGGTATAGCCGGTGTTTACACTAGCCTATGAATGAAATGAAATGAAGTAAGTATGAATGAATGAAGTAGACTCTGTGTTTTCTAAAGAAGGCTCCCTAGTTAAGGTCCCATATGTTGAGCCCTCATTTTTAGGAAGTCTTGATGTCAAATCCATGATTCCAAGGTCTCATGTCATATGAACGAATGATATGAAAAATGTTATGTGTTATATGCAATATGTTATGTGCTACGTGCAAGATGTTATGTGATGTGTGCAATTTGATAAGTATGATGATGCATGTTACTCTCATGACATGACTTTTCTAATCCAAGTAAGGAAAGTTCACTCACTTTCCTAATCCAAATTTGGAAAGCTTACTAACTTTCCTTATCCCAATTTGGCAAGTCCACTGGCTTGACTTTCCATAATCATGTTGTTAGGAAACAGTTGTTATTAGTCATGCATGTCCTTGGTATGTGATTGCATATACCCATACTTAGTACAAGTTTGTACTAATCCCATACAACTCTACAATTTTAGGTGCAGGACAGGTGGACGCTAGAGGTACAAGTTGACGCTGAAACAATCCGGACGTGGAGCATTCATCTGGACTTGGTAGGCTCTCATGCTTTAGCGAAAACTAGCCCATTATATTCTAGATTAGTTATAGGATTGAGCTAGTGGAGTATGTTCCACTAGCGTTTCTTTCCGCTTTTGTTCAGACATTGTATTGGTGTCATTTTTGCAAGTATACATTTAATTTTATATTAAACTATTTCTTTCATTTGATGATCTTAATGTTAGATGGTTGATGGTGAATAATTATAAATCTAATAGAATGATTAATATGTATGTTAAGAAATAAAAAATTTCAAATTTTTCGCTAAAATTAACCTAGACAAAGTAAGAATGACGTAAGTAGGCTTGTCTGCGACCTCTGAGAGGTCAACGATGTCAGTCTCGTATGTGGTCTAGACTCAATTCGTGATACACCCTTTACTTTGCACGAAAATCTTGAAGAATAGCCTTGAAATCGCCTAAGGAGAACCGACCTATGTTTCTTAGTTTGTTCATTGTTTTTCAGTCGTGAGTTTCTACCCTAGTTAAACGTGAGTCTAAGTCTTAGGAACTGAATATTGATTAATTCAACTTATGCGAATTAACTTAATTAAATAAATTAATTATCTAATTACCAAAATGCCCCTCCTAAATTAAATAAAAATAGGAGAGCATTGACTTAGCCAAATCTGAAAATTTGTTAAGGGTTTGGATAAGACCATGATTTTTAATTAATTAATTAAGTTGCTAATTTAATTAATAAGTAACCTAGGGTAATTACTAAAATACCCCCAAGTTACTATGACCATAACCAACCCCTTTGGACCTTCCTAGGTTAGATACTAGGATGTTTCTTAAGATAGTTACTCGCCTAGTGTCACCCCATTAGGTCTTAGGATTTCGGGCACACTTGTTAGTTTATTTTAGTTAGTCTTAGTTTAGTTATATAGTTAGGTAAGTTAGAGCCTAGGATTGGTTAGGAAGCTAGTCCTCACGTGGATTGACCCGACGCGCGCCTGCCCCCTTACCGGCCTTACCGAACTCGGTTGGGCTTGGTCGTTTGGTCTCTTGGCCGGTAGCACATGTGTTGCTGTGCAATTCTTGTCCAAGGAGCCTCTCTATGTCCTTGGGCACTGCTTAATCTACATTATTATTTTAAATTATCATGTGCTATGGTACCTAGGCTTGACACTCGAATGCCTCCTACCTAATGTTCTAAGAAATCAATGCTATTAGCTTAGGGTCTTCATTGCAGGAACATTTCTAAACAAGCTTGGATTGGAGCATTTGAACATCAAAGTTTATTATAAGTTACTTGTTAATACATAGAAATTGGCTAACACCCTTAAGCCAATATTCTCTAACATGGCAAATATTACTCAATATTGGGCATTGGGATGCCTATGTACCCCTATACATATTCTTAAAATCTATTAGACTCTTCACTAGACAAGTACATTTTCTTGAATGTTACAGAATTAGTACATTTTAATGCACCAAGTATGGCATAATGCAATAAAACCATGCAATAATGACATTTTCTTTAAAGTATGCTTTCATTCTCTTTTGGAGAAAACATCATAAAACAAGTGTAAGAAAAAACACTTACAAGTCAACATACACACATATAAGATATATTCCAAGCAATCTACGATATATCATTAGCATCACTTCAAACCATATAATCCTTTATCCTCATTCCAAAGATTATCCTAAGACTAACTTTAGTAAGACAAGAAGAGCTCGTCCATACACCCTCTTCAAGCACATCTAAGCAACCCTTAAGACTACCTTAAGTAAGATTTTTCTCTTTTCATCACTAGACTCCCTACCAAGGTTACTCTAAGACTCACCTAAGTAAGATATGAAGAGACCGCCCATACACTTTCTCCAAGCCTACCTAAGCAATCCTCAAAGTTACCCTAGATAGGGATCCTTTGGTTCAACATAAATTCCCTTATGTCATTATCATTCATTAAGTCAAATAAGATACAATTAAGCAAAATAATTCACATAATGGTCTTGAAGAAGACCTGGGGAAACCACATCCTAGAATCTTCAAAGCATACTTGTGCCATGTATAGATTGCGTCCCATTCCACTAACAACACGTTGTAGAACTTCCCAACACTATAATGCATCCCACATGATGAGAACAGACATTAAACTACATAGACCATACTATCTAGTCATGGAATATGGAGTCTACCCTACTCTGGTGGAGGGTGTTCTACTTGCCAAGGGTAGAATTATGACACATCCCATGTAGGCATATAGTTAAGGAATATCAAGGGTTCTTTTGTACTCTAGTATAAACTAATGTAGAGCCACTACCACAAGCATATTCTCTCAATTTTAGTCATGTTGTCATAGAGTAAGTTCAATCACAAGAAGAATATGAAGAGGTACCAAATTTTAGTCATTAACAAATCATAATACTCCTACCAAAGATAGGTCCACTAGGACTTCCACTCAATGGTCAATAAGGATATCTCAATGACTTTCTTAGAGATTATTTCATGTCGTTCCAGCCAACCTATCCCTAAGTCCATCATTCACACAAGAAGGATACCACTACGGCTTTCAACTTCAATGATATAATAACCTTCTTTCTATATGGAAGTTTGAAAGTTTATTGACCTTCTTAACATGTTCAAGGTAATTTACTAGTCATACTTAGAAGGTTACCATGTTAGATCTATCGATCCTAGACTTTCACATAACATTCTTTCATACATATACATTACAAAGTGCTTAATCCTACTAAGTCAAGATGTTCATATTCACATTCTTCATGTATCAAGTAGAGGGACATAGGTCTACCAATAAAGACACACACATTATTCTCTTGTCAAATGTACAATAACATTCAAGTAGCACATAGGGACCTAAGTCTAACATAAGTCACTCTATCCATTCCTATAGAAACATCAACATTATCAATCATAAGACTCATATAGTCAATTAAAAAATCATACTTCAATCCCACATATACACCTATATCATATAATCATTTACCTTACTCAATTATACAAGCTATAACATGAAATCAACATAACTCACATATAAATAAAGACAAGGCCATGTTCATCACAATTATAACACATAATAACCGCCACCATAAGTGGACCATATCAATCAACAAAATTCAATACCTATACTTAAGGCTGGCAATTGAACAGGACCGGATCAACAGGACCCGTTTTATCAAAATGGGTACCGAAACAGGTCCTCCTTACTGGATTTTGTTATCGGAACCGGGTCTTACCCAAATAGGGTCTACCAGAAAAACCCAAAGGTTCAGCCCAGTCCCTTGGACCAGATCGGAACCGAGTTTTACCAGTATCAGTATATTATATTATTAAAAAACTTTAAAATCTAAAGTAAATTTTATAGTTTGATGTTTTTATTGAATTTAAAGTTTATGTTGAGTTTAAAGTTTGAAATTGACTTTAAATTTTAATCTTTAAAGTTTATATTGAATTTAAAGTTTAAAATTTAAACCTTAAAATTAAATTTTGTATTAATGTTTAAACATTAAACTAATATTAAGATAATTGTCAATTAAATTTGTAAAATGACTTTAATTAAATAGAAGAGACTATTTTTAAAGAAAATCAAGGCGAATAGCCGTATATTTATCTAAATAAATAATTGTACAATACAAATATTATAAAGAGATAAAAAGTACATAATCTAGGTATTGAATATTAATTGTTGTATTAACAATTGCATTTCAAAAGAAAGACTTTTTGGAACTTGTATTTGTCATTCTTCTTCCATTACTTCCATGTTATCATCACTATTCTCACCAAATATTTCATCTATTTGGTATTCTATTTGTCTACTTAATAGTGGTAGTCCGGTATTTCTTCTTTTGGCATTGACCCAAACTCGAAACAACACCAATATTTCCAAACTATCCTTTTCTAATGAATATCAACGATCTCCAATCATAAATCTCGCCGCATTGAAGGCTTGATCTGAAGTGAGAAATGATGCTTGAATCGCTACCACATGTCGAACAATCCTAGCAAGGGTCAAGAAAGCTGTAAACCGAAAGATGGGTGAAGATGGGCATAAGATGGGAGGGTGATAGAGGATGAGAGTGAGTCTTTTCCAATAAAGTTCTTCCACCTACTAATATTGGAGGTTGAAGTTTCCTTCTTCAATGCCTACTATTTGTTTCTTGTGCATGATGAGATAATGAATTAACATTTTCATTATAAGGCTTCAAGCTCAAGACATAATATCCATCCACTCATCCTATCATTACTTTTACTCTTATCAGATGAGGTTCAACTATTGGAAATATTTATTTCCATAGATTTATAGTGCATTATATAATATGTAAATTTTGTATAAATGCTACTTTTACATTCTTCAATAGTAGGAGTTTCATCATCTTTAATTTCTAAATTTTTATAAATCTTTTCAACCATTCTTTCAAAACCTCTAAATTTATAATTTGGGTTGAAAGTAGTAGTTGTTAAATATATTTGAGGAATTGGGAAATTTTCTTTTTTTTTTTGAATTTTTCAATCATAAGAGCAGGTGAATTTTTAAATTGATCTTTTATATTTTGCAAATTCATATGAAATAGCACAAGTATTTACTAAAATAGAAGAAATAGTAGGATAATATTGACCAGAGAATGCATTAGTTGCTTTATAAAAAACACTTAAAAATTCAATAAATCCCAATCTTCAAAGTCAATTCTTAAATTCGGGTGCACTATGAGCAATAAAAACTAATTGAACCGGTTGTTGATAAATATAAGCAACTTCAAGCATTTCAAATAAAGAATTCCATCTAGTGCATACTTCTTTTGAAACTTTTCTATATGAAACTCCACATTTTTTAACGATTTTTAAATTATGTAATTGTAGCTTCTACTTTAGCTTTAAAAATATATTTACAAGCAAGTCTAATTTACTCACAAGAAACTCCAAATTGAGAAATATTATCTTTTACAATTAAATTATACATATGTGCGGCACACTTAATATGAAAAGAGTCATTATCATTTGGGCAAAGTCTACATTTTAAATAATCAACTGCTTCTAAATTGTTAGAAGCATTGTCTGAAGTGACACTCATTATTTTATCATATATCTCATTAATATTGTACCAATACTTGACTTTGTTTCTATATAAAAACCCGGTTTTATTGTCTTCACCATAATTATACCATTAATATTCTTTTTTCATGTTTCCATCCATGGTCCATCCAATGGACATTAAGAGCGTAAATAATCATTATCATTCGTACTACTACGTCCTATCAGAGTAATAGATATCTAACCATCACATAAACAAATAAATAACAATGAAAAATGACAATATTCTCCATTTTGATCTTTAAAAAAGATCACTCGTTACTTGGTATTTTCTTGGAATACCTTCATATCTAGGTTATCTTCCAAATCCCAATTAAATGACACAACTAAGGAAGAGAATTAAAAAGGAAAATCACATAAACCATTTAGCTAATTCTCTCTAAGCGATCTTTGTTTTTTACTTAGAATTTCCGGGTGGGTGCACAAGATGGGTTAGACATATTTTATACACCTGAACCATATTAAACCTCCAACTCCAAAATTTTTAGGTAGGGGTGTTTCCATTCTATTAAGCTCTTTTCTCAATCATCTAGGCGAGCGAAGTAATTCATATACACGTCTTAAATATGTTCTTGGGCGTGTCTTGTTCCCTCCTTGTGTACCCGTAGTACATGTTTTAATGATCAATTTAACATTTAGTGCAAGTAACAGTAGTTTTTTCCTCATTTTGTACAAATATATTCAATACTAACAAGATCTTTTAACACTTACGGCGGGGATTTTTGAAAAGTATTAAAGGAGGGACTTCCCCTTGTTCTGGTAACCACAATTTCGGTAATCGGACGAGTAGGGGTAGTGGGGTCTCATTCTTTTCCTCATTTTCTTTCTACTTGTTCATATAATTCTTCCTCAAAAATTAGTAAAAACATGTAAAATCCTATTAAAGTCTCATATCTACTTTTTACTTCATTTTAAGATTAAATTCAATAGGTCATGATGACATAACAACAAGTTCATTTTACATGAGTATCATCATTAGTATTAACTCTAAATCTATGTGACAAAAGTTTTTAGCACTAGAACTACTTACTACTCTCCTATTATTTTGTTCATTCCGGCATTGTCTTTTATCAACTATTCTTTGAATTCATGTTCAATTATCCATACTTAAATATATAAAAAAATCAAGATAAAAATAATAAAAAACAAACAACTTAATAGAAAACAAATAAATAATTCAAAGTTGAACAAATGTACCAAACGTCCACATAAAAGTATATAATAAGTCAACCGGAATTGCAGATCCCAATTGAAAGCTTCCGATTTCCTCTCAAATCAATCTTCAAAAATCCAACTCCAAGTCAATATCATAAAATAATAATTATGAATTTATGAGAGATTTAAAATTGAGAGATTGTATAAGATGTTAATGAAATAGTTAGTGAAATTGTGATTTTACATGAAAGAAAATGGTACATTTATAGTGTAAAGAGGTTAGAGAGGGGTGGGTTTTCTTTTAGCCGTTTTGGGCCCTAGCCCAGCAGCTACAAGGGCCCAATGGTTTGATTCAACAATAACAAAAAAAATAAATTAAAAAAACCATTAAACCGGATCAACCGGATAACATCTCGGGTTCCGATTTGGTACCTGGTCCGGTACGCTACAAGACCGGTTCCTTACCGGTTCAACCGCTAGAGGCCGAACCAATATGGTAATCGGACCGGACCAGACAAAAACTTGTCCCTTTGTCAAGCTTACATATACTACACAATATCGAAGAGATTATGTCAACATACCGCCTCTCAATCAACAACAACACCAATCCTTAGCCTTCTCAATCAATTCACTTCACAAAGGCTCTTATCAATAGTTATATACACCATTCCAAACCACTGATCAAACCATACAATTATCCAACAAGATAGAATATGAAAATCATAACACTAAGGCAGCCTACATACAATTCTACCATGATCTTTCCATAAATCAATAGCCCAATCGAATCTACACATGAATTCATTAACATCAAGTCATGATAAAATCACCCCATTATAGTCAAAAATTAGGATTTCATGAATTGCATGAGTTCATAGGAATTTTGATCTAAAATCATTCAATTAACATCTATTATATCATAAATCATTGATTCAAATCATTTTATGCATTAACCCATGGCTAGAAGTCAACATAGAAGGTTTCATGCTTTGAGAAAGTCTAGGAAAAACCTTTAAAGTTTGGATACATGAGGAAAGAAGATTCAAGGATGAAACACAATACCTTAATGAAGATTATCCACTAAAATGATGAACATTCAGGGTGTGTTTGGTATGAAGGAAAATGTTTTCCTTGAAAAACAAGTAGATTTTGGACTTATTTTCTCATGTTTGGTTGGCGAGTAGAAAATATTTTTCGAAAATAATTTTTAGTGTTTGATTTATGAATGAAAAATATGTTTTTGAGCGATAATTTAGTTTTTACTAGACGTAAATTTTTTTTTATGAATTCAAAATATTGGGGTTGTTTTTTAAAAAGAACATTAATATTTTATGGGTGGTGTTGGGTGTGGTGGGGGCGGGGGTAGGAGTTAAAAAAATAAAAAGTGAAGTTGATACATTTTTAAATAACAAAATTAATTTTTTGGGGGGTTTGTGTGGGGGAGTCCTTGCTGGCCATGGGGATATGAGTTAAAAAAATAAAATTTGAAGTTGAACATTTTTTTTAAAAACCAAAATTATTTTTTTGGGGGGGGGGGTGGGTTGGCCGTGGTGGGTGGGTGTGTGGGGGTCGGGGATCGGGTGAACAAATCAAATTTTAAAATTGAAATATTTTTTTTAAATTAACGTTTTTCCCCCAAAAAATGTAATTTGAAAATTGAGGAGATTTTGAAAATTTTTCCTCCTTTAATTTTTGAAGAGAAGTCATTTTCCTTAATTTGAGGAAATAAGTTGATTTAGAAAATATTTTTCAAAACTTTTGTGCCAACCAAACATGGAAAATTTGGAAAACATTTTCTGCAACATTTTACAGAAAATATTTTCCTTCATACCAAACACACTCTCAATGGATAAATCAAGCTCCTGGTTTCATTCTTTCTTCAAGCTTCAATGGAGTTCTAAAGAATTCTATTTCGGGTCTAGCGGTTTTGATTCGAAAATTGAACTCAACTATAGGTTCTAGACTTATAAAGTCACTAAAAGTACAAAAAAATACCTTAAGAAACCGCTCAATCACTTTTTTGGGTACTAAGGGAATTTCCTAGTTTGCCCTTACCTTGGACGAGAATTTGTACAAAATGGCATGCCCCAAACTATGCCTGCAGACGACAGATTGATGGAATGAGGCTTCGTCCTGCAGTTCCATTGACTGATTAAGAAGACCTGTGTATGTTTTCGTGTGTGGTCTTAGCTTAGCTCCCACACCTTAATTTTTTGAGCTAACATCCCTCATCGGAGCTCGACTGGACCTACGAGTTGTCCGATTGCCTTCGTGGTTGGGACTCTTGTCCACTCCTTCATGGGACGCTTATGGGAATTTAAAGCTCTCACGTTTTGTGGTTTGCCTCTTCCAGACAAGTACCCTTTTTGGGGACAAAGTCGTGACCCCTGGCACACTTTCAAATACCCTAGACCAATACCCTCGTATAGATGTCAGAACTCCCTATTTTCGATCAATTTGAACTCAACCAACAACTGTCAACATGCAAAGGCACACTAAAAACATACAGCATATTATAAAAGCGATCTTCGCAATAACGATCTTGGACGATTGACCTTCAAATCTTCCCACACTCCACCATATACTAACCTAGAACCACCCGACCTCTTATAACTGCCATTGGCTGCTAAGACCTTATAAATGCACAGCTCTCAACACACACTGTCTCTTCTCTTCTCTAGTTTCACATCTATTTCATTTTTTCAGGCTTCGTGAAAAGAATGACCTGTGTACCCCCTCCTCCGCACCCCACCCTCCCCGAGATAAATATGGACAAAGGGACCCGCCATCCTTATTATCGACTCCTTAATATACACTTTTGAACTTTGCATAGTCTTTTTTTTCCCACTTAATATAAAGCGTTGAAGGGAAAAAGTGGGTTGATTTTGTAATTCTATAAATAATGACCCAAATAGAATCATATTGCTTATGGGTAAAAGTCAAACCCAAAATAAAGTCCTTATTAACATCCTCCCCTTCCAACTGGGAATACCGATATCTTGAGACAAACCTTCTGGATTTTGATATTTGGCCTTGACTTGTTGAAAACTTGGGCACTTGGAAACAAACTCTGTTATATCCCTTTTCAACCCATTCCACCAACAGACCTCTTGTAGATCACGATACATCATGGTGGCTCTCGGACCAAGAGTCTCTTCAAAAACTTGTCATCCTAAAACATCCACATCCGAAACACACAACCTAAATTTATATCTATGTACCCCACTCTTCCATGGAGAATTCCTTGACGGATTTCTTACGCACATATTATTTCAACTCCATCAAGATGGGATCAAGGTGTTGCTTAGACTTCATATCAACTACTAAAGAGATATCGAAGCTATGTTGGACACTAAAACCAATTTTTGGGGAATATCCTCATTGAACTCCTAACCAGGACAACCTACGGACTAACTCATTCTTCGCATCTTACATGGGAACACTACCCATGGACATTCGACTTAAGGCATCCACAACAACATTGGCTTTACTGGGGTGATAAAAGGACACTCATATTATAATATCTCAAAATATATAACCATTTTCTTTGTTGGAGATTCAAGTATTTTTAGTGAATACATATTTGTGACTATTGTGATTGGTAAACACATCTACATTGGCCCCATATAATAATGTCTCCATATTTTAAAGGCAAATACTACGAACGCTAGATCAAAATTGTGTGCAGGATAATTCTTTTCACGGAGCTTGAGTTACCTTGATACATAAGATATCACCTTATGACATTGCATGAGAACAAAACCTAAACTACTCGAGAAGGGACATAGTACACTACAAACCTTTCATTACCCTCCGGTAAGGTTGAGACTAAAGCGGAGGTAAGATTTTTCTTCAATTCTTTGAAGCCTTTTTCACAAGCTTCTGCCCATGCAAACTAAGATTTCTTTTTGGTTAGGGCCGTCAAAGGAGAAGAAATATAGGAGAAATCCTAAAAAATTCTCCTACAATAGTCGGCTAAATCGAAACAACTCCTAATATTACTTGGAGACAATGTCTAGGTCAATTATTTACGGAGTTCTTCTATTTTAGATCAACCTCGACACCCTTACATGACACTATGTGACCTAGGAAAGCCACTGATTTCAACAGAAACTTGTATTTACTAAATTTTGTGAACAATTGGTGATATATGAGGGTTTGCAATACAATCCTCTAAGGGTCCTTCGTTCTTTTCCAAAATTGACCCTACATTATTGTATTCCTTTCCTAGAAATTATATAAGCTAGTTAGACCTAATTTTGGCTTAATTAATTCATTCTCCCTCGAATCCAATGTAAACCTGACTTCATCCTTTCCAAAGAATATTTCTCTCTAGAAAACCTCATTGAAGAAGATAGAGCTTGAAGCATGGGTAAAGAACAAAGTCTACTGTTGAGACCTTGTGCAGGGGTTTTGACTAAAGGTATGTCTAGATTTTCAACAATTGGTTCTTTCACCCATACATCCCAATAGTATTCCATCAATTGTGGATTCATAAACCCAATTCTATATAGGGTTATTAATTCTTACTTTGTGGGTAGGATGTGGGTGTAATTCCAATCTAGTGGATAGTACCTAATTATGATTGAACTAGCTTTGTTTAATGATACTATAATGATTTCATATGATTTCTATGGTAAAACCTAGTCTAAGGTGAAGAATGTTATATCTGTGGGTTGATGCCATTAAAGGTGAAATTGAAGGTTTATGAATGACCTTCTTGTATCACTGTCATGCGTAGTAATTGTTCAAAATTAGGAAAACATAATCATGAATTGCACTTAACCTAATTGAATATTATTAATCTTGACTTGTAAAGATGAAATTGAACATTTATTTTATATTATGACTAGAATCACCTAGTAATGACGAATGGGATGATAATTGCTTAAAATTAAGCTTATTACTTGAATATATTGTAATCTAGATATGAATAATGATATAATGAAGTAAAGCTTTCAAGGAAAGTCTTGTATTATTGAATCACTAGGTCTTTGAGAGTAAAGTCAATCTTTCTAATAGAAGTCTAATATGTGGGTTTTTTGTGATAGATCTATACTGACCTAATCTACCTTATGAATGCTCGATGATATGATAGAATCACCTCAACATGGATTGATTGTCAGGGACATCCTTCCATGGGATATGAATCTTAAATATGGCTTAATAGTGAACGTAGGGGTATATGTTTGGCCCTTAGTTGATATTGATAATGATATGGAGTGTTATACAAGAAAGTATGTGTGCTGCAAGTAGAAAGGAGAATCACACCTAATTGATGTGAGGACTATCCAAGTTAAAGGGGGAACTCTTACCAAGTAGAGTGTGGGGTTTCTTGAAGTTATGTCTCATGAGATGGGATCCTTCACATAGTTCAATGTTCCTAGTAGAAATCTCCATATACAATGAACTAAGAAATGCTTGAGAAGCATCTCATAGTGTTCTAAAGCATAATTGAACTAAGACTTACTTAATAAAGTACCTCCTAGTGTTCAAAGTAGGAATGGACATAGACATGCTTAAGGTAGTATCTCATAGGGTCCATGCTAGTAATTAACTTAGACATACTAAAAGGAGTAACTCTTAGGGATTAACCTAATAATGAACTTAGATGTGCTTAAGAGAGTACGTCGTAGTGTTCTAAAGTTAAAGAGAAGAATTAAGTTCCAAATCAAAAAGTAATAGTAATAGGACCTGAAAGTGGTACTTAGCATGATTCGTATTACAGTATGCTTACGATTACATTGGAAAAGTATGACTTAGGGTTACTAAAAAGATTGAATTGAGATAGGATTGTGCCGTAGTTGTCTTCCTTTCTATAGTTGACTAAAGGTTATAGGTTCCCTTATTTATGAGAGTTAAGCTAAGAATGAGGCCAAGAAAGGGTTGATATGACTAGGATAACTTCAAGGTGATACTTAGTGTGAAGGGTAGTATAGGATACCTTTCATGCATTGCACAAGTTTGCCTTGAAGTTACCTAGGAGTATTGTACTCTTATGGTAGAAAATATTAAAGACTTAGACCATGTATATAGACTATGATTAAGATGAAAAAAATACTTGGCTTTGGTGGTATTATGTGATGTTATTCTTTCTTTGCACTTGTATACTTTTGAGGTTACTTGAGAATGGTGCTATTATTGTAGAGATGACTAAGAGTCACTTATGATTATGTGATGCTTATGTTGGAGATTATGCTATGACTATGTTATTATCTGGTATGCTTATGTCTTATGTTGACTATCCATTTTGAGATGCTCTTATGATGTTGTGCTACCTTTAATACTTGGTATATTTTGTACTAATGCATATTGCCTCATTATAATCAAATGTACGGTTTCGATTTTGAATTTCCTTTGGAGCATAACTTTCTAGAAGTTGCAAGAAGAGTTGAAGAATTGGTGAGTCCTCATAGCTTCGAGGACGAATCCATTACTTTCATTATGTCATTTCTTTATGTTTTAGTCTTAGTATAAGAATGCACAAAGTATGGCAACCATGCAAAAAAATGCATTTAAAGGGGACATTTTACTTTGAAACCATGCATCCTGCCTTCTGTGAAAACTTCATAAAATGGATACATTAACCATCATACAATTCACATACTTCATTTAAGCATATACAATAGTCATAATATCACATAAAACCACACATTGCATTTAAGTCATAATTGGAATCACTTTACAGTTAGCTTAAAGTGAACTCATTTCTTTTACATTAAACTTCCGAAGTAATACTCTAGTGATCTTGGTGGCAATAGTAATAGAATAATTTTCCCTTAACCGACTATCCACACTACAAGTACCCACCCCTCACCTTAATACCGCACGGTAATCAAACATGCAAACATGCACACTCATTACTTACCAAACACAAATACATATACATAGAGGCATAGCATATCATGATAGCACAAACTTCACATACAACTCAACATAATACATACACCTCGTATAAGACTTAACCCAAGATATCATGAAAGTCACACTATCAATAACACCATTCTAAGCAATAGTCAACAACAGATACTTGGACTTCACTTCATAAATCATCATAGAACACTACTCATAACATCATTCTAAGCCTACTAGTGTGATGTACATGTGAAGTCCCACAACCTCACACATACTAAGTAAACCTAGAAAGAGAATACAACCATACCATTAAACTCCACACATCAACATAAAAAGTACATACAACTTCATACATGCCAAGCAAGACCTTCATTGTATGATCATAAAGACCCAAATTATACATATAAGGTAAGGCCACATCATATAGACTTACTAAGCCTTATATAATGCATTACATCACAAGTATAGGACTCTACAATATCATGCATGAGAAACAAACTTAGTCACATACATTAGAACACCTTCCTAGAACTCCCCTCAAGAGATACTTGTGCAATAAATAGGTAAAGTACCATACACTCACCTATACTAAGAAACTTTTCTTAGGTTATCCTAATTAGGTTCCTTACTTTACTTCCATTGTCCAATTTACTATAGGGAACTATAGCCTTAACTGACACTAATTTCATGGGTGCTAAACATGAAATTTGGTGTTTAAGATACTTACACCAAGGAAAGGTGCTTTACCTTGCCAAAGTACAATATTAACATCATGCTAGAATATTAGGTGATATCACTTGCAAGATCATATGGGGCAAGCATAGTTTATGGAACTTATAGGAATATATGGAAAGCCACTATATTCCAAATGAGGCATTGTAGTTATCCACCTCATGAGAATTATGGTTAACCTACCTCCCCTATTGGGAAGGGACACCCATCAACTTCAAGTTCACTCGGTGCTAAGCTAAGTTTCTTTTGTTGAAAAGCCTTATTATTACTTTATAAAAACATAGGCTTTTGGAGACTTACTCCTAATATGCTTAGCTAATAGGTTGTACATGAGAACGTCCTTTCATCGACCTATATCATGTGAAAAATCCTTTCACATGGACATATCATATTCAAGCACCATCTAGTTTAATATACCCTTGAGAACATCTTTCAACAGCCCCTCTATTGACTAGATCATCATACATGCATAATGGACATGTTTTATGTGTGTGTGTACATATATGTGATACCTTTCACATAAACAACCTCGGCACACATTCAACCTCCTTCATCATTAAATAATTTTATAGGTTTAACTATATGAGCAATCTTTTCATATAAAAACATTTAGACACTATGCATATTCATACTTCATCATACCATTAACTTGACATCATAGCATATAAGTCAAATTCATAACATGCTCATGCATTCATATTCATGTACATAGATCACAAACCTAGGAATTATCCTATCAAGGCACACATGTGCAATGCATAGACAAGGTCTCATACCCTTTTCCATAATTAGTACACCCATCAAGTCATCCTAGTTAAGGGATACATAACATACTTTATACACATACACTTTACATGCATAGTAGTAGACATTAGTGCATATAATAATACCATTTCATTAGACAACATGAACCTATACTACTTGTAAGCATGAATGAGGTGTAAGTGTGTGTACATTGGTCAATATGATTATACAATGTCTATCAACAACACATTGATGCAGTCACCCTCTTAAGACTACTATCCACATTCAAGCATAGACCACACAACACATAATAGCATAGGATACAAGACAACTTCAACCATTACACTCAAGACTCCTCACATTATCTAATCACACCTTCATGTATGGGTACACAGGTAAGGGGTCATTAACGATTATAACTCATGAATAGCAGCACCTAAACCTTACCCTAATATAGTCATTCACATGCTTAAAACAATAGCCACACAGCCTCGATCATAACTAGAATGGAATATTAAGCATACTTCACATTTGGTGATCATAACCACCACACCTTCATACTATATTTGCCTTCACGGGAATGATCACATCACATACATAAAGTAAAAAAAAAACCACAATAAGTGTATCATACCACACAATACCATATAAGGCCAATCATCTAGCAATTCTATAAGAAAAGTAGAGAAAGTAGGAGATTTTACCAATTCATCAACCTTTGATCACCATTGATCAATACTCATCTTTCATCAACAATTCAATTATAGGGTAGTATCTAAATGTATCTTAATCATAAGCGAAATCATGCTTCATCTATCCTAGAATTAAGATAACATTATGTATATTGCATTATCAATCTATTGAGGATAGAAGAACGTAGATCAATCTTACCAAAGCTCCCTTTCTTTGATCATCAATGATCAATACTCATAATTCAACAATAATACAATATAGGTCAGTAGCTAAAGATATCATAACGGAAATGAAATCATACTACAATTTCCCTAGAATCGAGATCATACAAATGCTCTACATTAACAATCAATAAAAGATAGAAGAACATAAGTCAATCTTTACCAACTCTCTAAGCCTTGATCCACACGGATCACTCATCAATTATTCACCATCAATTTGAGAATAAAATAGTAGTAATATATAATTCAACATAATAGGATCACAATTCAATTAATACATAATCAAGATCACAATGCCCACAACATAGGCTAATTTTGAGAATTTGAGGGAACATGGGTTTATCATGAAATTGGATTGAGATTAACTTTACAATCAGTACATTAACATCAATTCATCATAAGCAAGATTTTGAAAACTTTTTGAGAAAGAACACATGGCTAGATATGAAGATTGAAGGTTTGATCATAAACTTTCATTGAAAACATTGGAAGGAACTCCTTAAAAGAAAGTTGACAAAGGATGAAGGATCACCATACCTCATTTTAGGAGAAACCCACTAAATCTCATGAAGAATCCATGGGAATCCAAACTCCATGTTGTTCTTGAGCTTCATCTCCATTGAAGGTTTCTAGAGAGGCTTCTTTGGTAGAGGGAAGTCTAATTTTGAAATATGAAATTGGGTTTGGTGTTTTAATATTTATAACCAAGTCAATACACATGAAATAACCGTCTATAATAATTTAGGGACGTGGGAAGAATTTCCCATTCACCACTTAATAAAACAGCACGTCTGGCAGCAATTGTAGGTTGCACAAACTCATCAATGGGTTGTACTGGCAATCTTCATTTGGGTCTGAGGTCTGTTATTTGGCATAATCCTTCACCAGGATAAGTGTTGGACGACTCCTCGCCATCGACGGGGCGTAGGTTCACTGATGAGGTGTCATTCAAGGCAGTCGTTTGACACTGCCAAGGCAGTGTCTAGGTAGTGTTTGGGGTCCACCTTAAGGGCCTTTTGCGGTACCCTTGGGGAGTCGTACCCAGACATTTCAAACGTAAATATACTTATTAAAATGTTAGGGACCTTCCACATAAGTTTTAACCAAAACAAACTCGTAAAACATGTCAAGAAACACCAAGACGCACCTGCACGTCTCAAGGCTAACTTTCAAACGTCATCGGACGTTCTTTGATGTTTGACCTCTAAATGACTTCAAATCAAGTAAGCATACTGTAAAACTTGTTAACTTTACAAATTTTTAATCATTTATAGACACATTTGAGAATCTAACCACCTATATTAATTTGAGGGTTCTTACAATATCCCCGACTTGGGAACATTCATCCTCGAATGACACATGGAACAACTTTAAATACAACAAGGACTTCAATGACCCATTGAGCAGCTCACAACATTTATAATATCATCACATAGAATCCAATGCACCAAGCTTACAAGGAACACCAACTTCAAACCATTTATCACTCAATGCAACACAAGCAAGCAAAAAACATTATTCACTCACTTTCAAAATGCATCAAACACATAGGCTCTTGTCATGTTCATCGGAGGATTATACTTATCCTAATCATAACATGGTATTTTACTTTCATTTCATTAAGATCTTGTCATGTATGATCGCACATAGGCAGATTCTGCATCACTCAAGAAGAAAATAAGCACTCAAACTTCAATGCACATAGACTTGAGTCAGGTAGATCAACAAGGATCTTTATAATTTAGAAATAATTCCATAAAGGCCATACTCAACCATACCATTCTTAGGTATGTTATGGAGGAATGTCCTTATCCTCAACACACTTACATGTCTTATGAGTTCATACACAAGCAATGCACAAAGGTCAATTCATTTCAAATGAGAATTTCCTCAATTTTTTTTAACCAAAGCATACTCATTCATCCTTCCTAGTGAAGTCAAAATGGTAAATCACACCACACACATTACAACATTAGGAAGTCATTTCACATAGTTTACATTTCTAGCATAACACTATCTTTCATTAACATGTATTATTTTGGAAAAAACTTTCAATTTATGGGCACACTCAAGGAAACTAGATAGACATGTTTTCATTTTTGAAGAGTGGGCCTACATGCATGCTTCCCAATTCATAAAAGTCACATAGTTTTCAAAAGACTCATCATTTTTCATTTTAAGGAGACTCAATTTCTCATTGATGGACTAAAACACCATACATAAAAGTGGCATCTAACATGCTCCTTACCTTATCTCATGATGTCTAATGCAGAATTTACACATCAAGATGCACAATCAACATGAGAGAACATGAACTTAGCCAAAAATTCCCTTTACATACAACTTAGAAACTTCAAAATCATGCATAACATAGTTTCAATTAAGACATGCATAACATATGGAGAACATACAACTCATACTTTTAGGCAAGACTTCTATCATGAACTAGCTTCTAGGAACTCTTTGTTTCAATCTCAATTAAGAATAATAGGACAAAATAGGAATATCTATCACCTTACTACTCACATCACCATCCCCACTTAGAGTAAGCCCATTTAAGAGAAATCCTAACTCAACTATCATCATTCCTCTAGGCCTAACACCCAAAGGAAATCTATAACAATCAAGTTAGGTCATACTACCTAACCAAATAAGACTCAACTATACCATGAACATCGAGGGTCATAACACCTTAGGAGAAACCATAGAGAAGACTAATCCATAAGGCCTCTTACTTTTCTTTCAATACTAAGGTAAGGTAACTTCTAGGTCATTCCAACTCACATCATCAACCTACAAGGTAAGCATGCTACCATCACATCTAGGATCAAGTCTATACAAAGGACTACAAATCAAACAAGGCAACTATAAAGAACCGCACATATACAAAGGGCAAGGTTAGACCATTAAACATATATAAAGGCAACATGCATCTTTAGCTATTTACCTCATTTTTTAAAAACATTTCAACTCAAACCATAACATTATACTACCTTCATACATACTCATAAAGAAACTCATTATTCCTAAAAGGAACTCAATCAAACTATAACAACTTCTTTAACAAGCTTTAACCATATCATAGCATAAATATTTACATAACATATAATTTCACCTAAATCACATGTATAGACATAAATGAAATCATCTCAACAAAGCATGCCAAAATTCATCTTCACACATACTTTATCAAACCATAAAACCAAGATAAGCATCAAAACTCACCTTAATACCCTCAAACATAGAGATACCATCTCATCCAAGCAGTCACATCTAAAAGATCACCAAAAAAGAATACATAAGAGAGATTTAATAGAGTTAAGTTATATGGCACGACATGAGAATAGTGAAGAAAGGAAACTCTATCATCCTATAGTCTCTACTAGACGTGGAAATATGAGACTTTTGGATCCTAAAACCACTTTTATAAAACCTCGGGCTTTGATACCACATTTGTCACGATTGAGGAGCACCCCCAAGAAGTAACACGGCGTATTTGACCTCTTGGAGGTCTTATACAAGCCCATAGTTATCATTCATCATATTTTCATAGATAAATTTATCAAAAAATTTAAAACTTTCATAGCACATCATATGTTAGAATATCACTTTCATTAATACAGAAATATCATAATACATACTTAAATACTCTAAGTCTCGTCTCCATATTATACTCAACATCATTACAGTATAATAGGGGCATGACCCTTTCAACATAAATCATCACTAAGCTATTACAAGACTTTATAGAAACTTGACATAGGAAATCCTTGAACTTAAGGATCCATTTCATTGAGATTGGGAATCACATATCAAGTCCTTCACCTTAGATACATTCTTTAAGAATCCATAACCTACACTTGTATAAAAAGGTAAAGAAGAATGGTGTTAGTACAAGAATGCACAAAGTATGGAAACCATGCAAAAACATACATTTAAAAGAGTCATTTTTCTTTGAAACCATGCATCCTGCCTTTTGTTAAACTTCGTATAATGGATACATTAAGTATCATACAAATCACATACTTCATTTAATCATATACGATAGTCATAATATCACCTAAAACCACACATTGCATTTAAGGCATAATTGGAATCACTTTAACAAGTTTGAGCTATGGTGACCTCAATTTCTTTTACAATTCACTTGTTTCTTTACCATTACTTCCGAAGTAATACCTAAGTGATACTACTTGTGCAATTTATAGAGTAATGTTTCCTTACACCTATCCACCTCAAGATATCACCTTAAGAACCACAAGGTAATCAAACATGCACCCTCATTAACTTACCAAACACAAAGACATAATACATAGAGTGCTAGCAAATCATGATATCACAAACTTCACATACAACTCAAATAATCTAAAACCTCATATAAGAACTTAGACCAAGAATCCTTAAAGTCACCTATCATAACATCCTTCTATGCAATAGTCACAACCATACTTGGACTTCACACACATCATTAAGCCGACCATTGAAACTACTCATAACATCATTCTAAACCTACTGATGTGATGTACCTGTGAGTCCCACAACTCACACATACTAAGTAAACCTACAAAGATACACAAATCATACATTTCACTCCACATCACAAAGACAAGTATAGATAACTTCATACATGCCAATCAATACCTTCATCATATGATCAACAAGTCCCACATTATGCATATAAGGTAAGGCCACATCATAAAGACTCATTAAAACTTATACCATGCATTCATCACAACAAGTAGAGGACACTACAATATCATGCATAAGAAATATAAACATAGTCACACGTATTAGAAAACCTTCCTAAAACTCCCCTCAAGAGCTACTTGTGCAATACATAGGTAAAATCCAATACCATCACCTATATTAAGAAATTTCCCATAGGTTATCCTAGTTAAGGTCCTTGCTTTACTTCCATTGTCCAATTTATTTTAGGAAACTATATCCTTAACCGACACATATTCGTACTTCATCATACCATAAACATGAAATCATTACATATAAGTCATATTTATAATATGCTCATGCATTCATATTCATGTACATATATCACGAACCTATGAACTATCCTATCAAGGAACACATGGGCAATGCAAAGAAAAGGTCTCATACCTTTTTCCATACTTATTACACCTATCAAGTCTTCCTAATTAAGGTATACATAACATACTTTATCGATATACACTTTACATGCATAGTAGCATACATTAGTGCATATGATAATACCCTTTCATTAGACACCATGAACTTATACTACTTGTAAGCATGCATGAGGTGTAAGTGTGTTTACATTGGTAAACATGATCATATAATGACTATTAACAACACATTGAGGCAGCCACCCTCTTAAGACAACAATGCACATTCAATCATAGACCACACAACACATAATAGCAAGGAGATAAGACAACTTCAACCTTTACATTCAAGACTCCTAACATTAACTAATCACACCTTCATGTAGGGGCACATAGGTAAGGGGTCATTAACCATTATAACTTATCAATGGAAGCACCTAAACCTGTCACATCAAGAATACCCCCTAGACGTAACCAGCTTCGTCGTTCTCTTTGAGTACTAAGACTACCCTTTTAGCTTTCACTTTAAATTCATAGGTCAATTTTACAGAAAAATTTATAAAATTTTGTTATTTCTTATTGGAGGTTTACATAGACCTCTACATACACATTCTATATATATATCGAGAATACGTAGACCCTTCGCATAGGAAGATTACTTAGTCTTCTAATTTTATAGCACATATATAAATAGAAGATAACATAGGCTCAAAATAGTCATCTCATCTCATAACCATCTAACAAGACTAAATAAAATTTGGCCTAGCCCATACCTTCACTAACCACCTTATATAGTTCATAATAAGTTGTTTATACTCAAATGAAAGTAAAGAACATAAAGTCTTAATAATAAAAGTAACGTCATCGAATTGAAGTGTCATCGCCCTCAGGAAGTGAGGACCTACTCAAACTAGGATGACAAGATTCCGATTCTTCTTCAACTTCGTCTCCAAAATCCGTGAACGCCGGAACCCTGAAATGTTTTGGGGAAAGGAATAAATGGGGTTAGTACACTCCTTGTACTAAGTAATGAGACGATATGCACACATATATCAAACATGCTAAGAAAAGGGACATTTCAATAACGTAATGCTTTATCATTAACAACCTTTATGCACATTCAACAAGACCCATACCAACGCGTAGGAACATGTTTATTAAGTCATAGGCCTGTACAGCACAAGACCAACCAAAAACAAAAAAAAAAAAATCAACTAGTCAGTCAACATGCATATCATATAATTGAATAAATAGTCAAGTAACTTTATCATCAAGTCATAATAGCAACAAGCATGAACAAGAATTCATTATAACATAACCAAGAAAGACAATTACCCATGAACCCTTATCAAGTCAACAAGTGCAATGACAAAGCGAAACCCCGTACCTTACTCAACCAAGTAACATAACAAGAATCATGACCAACATCATCCTTCACATAGCATGTAATTTAAGAGTACATATCATATTACTTCAACAATATAGACCAACACATTTTCATAAGTGAAACAAATAGTCATATAGTATCAACAATGTGAAAGTTCATCATATACATATCACACACCATCATAAGAATATTCATACATAAGAGCAACCTCTTAAGGCTTCCCTCAAGGATAACTAGTGCAAGACATAGGTAGAGTCCCATAACCCTACCTAAGTTAAGTCAAACATCTTAAGTTACCCTAGTTGGTTTGTACTTCATTACTTCATCTTAGTTAGGAAACACTTGCCTTAACCTACATAGACCCAAAAAGCTCAGTATGCAATCTGGTGTTGTAATATCTTACACCGAAGGAAAGTGGTCTATCGGCCAAAGTAAAACCAAACATAAATGTAGCATTCTAGGTGGATCACCTAGCTAGTCTTCCTATGGGAAAATATAGTTCAAGAACTATGAGAAAGATCTCATCCCTCTACATACCACTTGGCAATTGGGGATCCTCTCATGGGAATCCATTGGATGAGTATCCCTCATTGGGGATTCAATATCACATGTGGAACTATAGGGTGATCTTCCTCTATGGAAATCCATCACCTTTCATTGTCAAATTTACTTAGTGCCAAGCTAAGTCCCTTTTGAAATGTCTTTATTATATCCTTTGTATAATCATCATCATCATATCTCAATAAGAAGCGCATGAGTATATCCTTTCATTAGAATTAATATAGGTGAAGTTACCACATTAATATTTTCCTATCATGATAAGGCTTATTAGTAAATCGTTCATCATCCTTATACCATTCACATCTTAAACAACACCTCACAAACCATAGTCAAGACATTAAAATTCAACATCATATCACCCTATTAATCCTATACAAGGCATACTCCAATACATGATGACTTAATCACAATTAACCACAAGTGAAGTAAAGGATAAGTGTCTAAGACTAACCAATCTCCTCATAATTCATCATCAACGTCTTAGCACAACCCTAACTCACATAATTAGCTGGTATAAAATTCAGCATAATTCAATGATCAACATATAACAAGGTAAAAGAATAACTACAATCACAATGTCAATCGCTAGTTCCATAAGCTTTCCGACCGAAGATATTGTAAGTCAACTCACATCATATTTATAAACCTAGAATGAATCTTCTCAATAATACTAGCATGAAAGGACTTACAATTAAACCCTATTAATCATACTTAGTTATAACAACATATCTATAGTAATTCACAACCAATACCAGTCGATTGAACTAATATAACATAATTCATATCAAGATCATAATCTAGGGATAAGGGGTAAAGGTCATCTACAAAGAGACCAATACATCAAGATATCCAAAAGATATCATAAACTACATGAATTATGTTAATCTATTCATAATATCCAAAAGATATCATAAACAAATCAATTCATAACATAAATTTTGAGATTTGAAAAGACCTATTTGAAATCCCAACTTTTGAAATCAATTCGATGGAACCCTTTGAGAAAAGAGGTATCAAAGGTGAAAGACATAACATACCTTACTAATTGATTAATATTGATGGTGAAACTTCACTCTTTGCATCCTTAAACCCTCCCCTAGATTTTTCTTCAATGGAGTTCTTCACTAAAGAGAGAAAAAAGAGAGAAGAAAAAGAATTTGGTTTTGTGAGTTATGAGAGTTTGGATTAGTCTAATTAGGCTAGGACTTTATGTAGGGTGTTAAATAAGTTAATTATACCTCCCTAATACACAAACTAATTAATGAACTCTTTTAATTAATTAATTGGAACTAACTTAAAATGTGCAGAAAATTTCAGCCCTCACAGACGAGACCTCGACCAACGGTCTGTCTGTGAGTCGACGACATGCCCCCCCCTTCCGTGTTGCACTCCATATGTAAGTTCAGAGACATGTACAAATGGACCATTATCCAAAATGTATAAGTTTTGGTAGAAGGATGGAATCGACTCCCCGTCGATCAACACACGTTCCTTCAACTCCCTCATGGATGCAGACTGCCCAGGTAGTGCTTTAGACCCCAGAACGAAAGGGTCCTCCTCAAGGGCACTTGGTTGGTCCTTGGACTAGTTTCCATACGTTCTTGGATGTTTTTGTTTCTAGACTTCCTAAATGACTTATAATCATTGAAATAGACCTTAAAACAGTCTATACACTTTATGACACTTATGTTAGGCTCTAGACCACGTCTTGGATATTCGAAGTTTTACATTATCCCCCCCCCCCCTTTAGGAACATTCGTCACCATATGATACTAAAAATCTTTTGAATGAAGGAATAGACTTAAGACCAGCAGCCCAACCAACAACATTACACAAAAACATCAGTTACAACACCAATCATATCATTTAGACAAGAAAATTCAAAATTGTCAATTTCCACATATAAGGCTCAACAGTATATTATGAGGAACATGCTTCTTACAACAACAAGATCTCAACATAACATTCATAAGTCAATTCTACCAATGTTCAAGTTACCAACATGCTACATATCATTACATAAAGACTCACCTTATCAAAATGCAGAATATAACTCAAACAAGCAAAATTGAAAATTATTATCATAATTCTTTATAATCACGGTAACATCTAAAAATGCAAATTTTTCAAAAGTTATCCAAATATCAAGAAATTTCAGTTTTTAGTCATTATTTTAATTATTAGTAGAACAACTAACCTTAGTTATCAAATAGATAACGGGACTTCATGTAGGCCTCGGCCTCCCATGTTGCACCCTCAACTAGGTGATTCTTCCATCATACATTTACAGAAGCCACCTCTTTGTTTCTCAAATGTTTACATGACTATCAAGGATTTGAACCCAACATCCTCATCAGAAAGATTATCCTTCACACAAAAACCCCAATATGAAGGATATACTCAGGATCACCGATAAACTTCTAAAGCATGGAAACATGGAAAACCCAATGAACCGAAACCAATTCACTAGGAAACCTTAATTGATAGGCAACCTTACCAACCCTTTGAAAGATTCATAGGGACCCACATAATGAGGACTCAACATCTCTTTCTTGCAAAATCTAACCACCCCTTTCATAGGCTAAATTTTCAAATACACCTTATCACCTTCTTCAAACTCCAAATCCCTTCTCCTATGATCGGCATATGACTTTTGCCGACTATAGGTCGTTTGCAATCGGTTCCTTATGATATGAACTTTATCCAAGGTCTTATAAATCAAATCGAGACCAAGAAGTGAAGGCTCACCCAATTCAAACCATCCAATAGGAGACCTACACCTCCTACCATACAAGGCTTCAAAAGGATCCATGATATGGATGAATGAAAACTGCTATTATAAGCAAAATCTACCAAAGGCAAATGCTTATCATAATTTCCCTTGAAATCAATAATGCAAGCCCTAAGCAAATCCTTAGGGTTTGAATAGTACGCTCTACTTGGTCATCCGTTTGAGGATGTAAAGTGATGCTTCATTTAACCTTAGTACCCAACCCTTCTTCGAATTACCTCCAAAACCTATATGTGAATTGTGCACCCCTATCCAATATGATGGATAACGGAATACCATGGAAACACACTATATCATCTATGAATATCCTTGCATAATCTTCTACCGAATAAGTAGACTTGACGGGAATAAAGTGAGCGGATTTGGTCAATCTATCCACAACTACCCATATAGAGTTATATTGCTTTTGAGTCCGAGGCAAACCTACTACAAAATCTATATTGATGCCTTCCCACTTCCAAGTAGGAACTTGGATTTCTTGTTAAGCCACCCGGCTTTTGATGTTCAACTTTCACTTGTTGGCAATTTGGAAACTTAGCAACAAACTCCGCTATGTCCTTTTTCAAACCTTCCTACCAAAATACTTTGCTAAGGTCATGGTACATTTTTGTCGAGCCCGGATGAATGGAGTAACGGGACCCATGGTCTTCCTCAAGGATCCGATTCATCAATCCATCTATATTGGGAAGACACAATCTTCCTTGATACCTCAAGACACCATACCCCATAAACAGAATGTCTTGTCAAGCTTACCAAGAACCAATTCCTTCAAATAAATCAATGGTTGATCAAGGTGTTGTTTGGACTTCAACTCAACCACCAAGGATGACTCGGAGTTATGATGGACCACAAAACTACCATTCGAAGAATCTTACAACCTCAGACCCAATCTAGACAACCTATGAACATCTCTCCCTAGGTCTTTATTGTCTTCCCCCCTCTATGTGAACCCCTACCCATGTCCTACGACTTTAGAGCATCCGCAAGCACATAGGCCTTACTAGGGTGATAGAGAACAAAAATGTCGTAATCTTTCAACAATTCTAACCCCCTTCTTTGTCGGAGATTCAACTCCTCTTGGGTAAACACATATTAGGTACTCGTATGTTTGGTATATACACCAACATGGACATCGTACAAGTAATGCCTCCATATTTTAAAGGCAAATACCGTAGCCGCTAATTCAAGATCATGAGTTGGATAGTTTCTCTCATGCACCTTAACATGCCTTGAAGAATAGGCTATTACCTTCCATGTTGCATAAGAACACACCCTAAACCCACTCAAGATGCATCACAATACACAACGAAACCCTTTATACACTTTGGTAAAGTCAACACCGGAGTAGAAGTAAGCTTATATTTCAAGATTTAGAAGCTTCTCTCACATGCCTCCGACCACTCCAATTTCTTACTATTTTGGGTCAAGGTAGTCAAGGGAGATGCAATGGATGCAAAACCATCCATAAACCTCCAATAATAACCTGAAAGAGCAAGAAGCTCCTAATGTTGGTTAGAGTCATTGGTGTAGGACAATTTTTCACCGCCTCTGTTTTCCTTGGATCAACCTCAACTTCCACACTAGAGATGATATGACCAAGAAATGCCACCGACCTCAACCAAAACTCACATTTGCTATAATTAGCAAATAATTGATTCTCCTTAAGCACTTGCAACACCACCCTCAAATGGTTCATATGATCACCCTCAGTTTTCGAATATACCAAGATGTCTTTAATGAAGACAATGAAAAATGAATCTAGGTAATTTCAAAACACTTTATTCATGAGATCCATAAATGTCGTCGAGACATTCGTGAGACCAAAGGACATTACTAAGAACTCATAGTAACAATATCTAGTTCGAAATAGCGTCTTTGATATATCCTCACCTCTCACCCTAAGTTAGTAATACCTCAATCTCAAGTCAATCTAAGAAAAGTAGCTTTCCCCTTGGATTTGATCAAAGAAGTCGTCAATCCGAGGGAGATGATACTTATTCTTAATAGTGACTTTATTAAGTTGGCGATAATCAATGCATATTCTAAGGGACCCATCCTTTTTCTTCACAAATAAAGTCGGAGCACCCCGTGTAGAAATACTAAGTCTAAAGAAGTCTTGGTCTAGTAAATCTTTGAGTTGAGCCTTCAAATCTTTCAATTCGACCGGAGCCATCCGATAAGAAGGAATTGAAATGGGTTTGTATCCAGTAACAAGTCAATACCAAAATAATTTCCCATTCGGGAGGAATACCGGGAAGATCATTAGGAAAGACCTTCAGAAATTCCCTCACTACGGGGACCTACACAATGGGAGGAATTTTGAAGTCTAAATCTTAGACTCTTACTATATTGTATAAACACCCTTTAGAGATCATTTTTCATTCTTTAAAACAAAAGATGATACTACCTCTAGGAATAGAATTTCCCCCCTTCCACTCTAAAATGGGATCATTTGGAAAATTAAACTTCACCACCCTCGTTCTACAATCTATAGAAGCAAAGAAAGAATGAAAACAATCCACAACCAAAATGACATCAGCATAAAGCATATGAAGTTCTACCAGCTCAACATAACAAACTCTATTGGTCAACATTATAGGATAATTATTATACACTCTTTTTAGAATAACCGACTCACCTACCAGGGTAGACACTATAAAAGGTTCATGTAAGATATCAGGCAAAATGTCAAACTTTTTAGCTAATAAAGTAGTAAAATTGATAAGGTAGCACCGGTATCAAGTGAGGCATATACATGAATAGAGAATACTTTCAACATACTGGTCACCACGTCGGGAGAAGTCTCTTGCTTAACCCTAGAGCGGAGATCATAAAAGTGATTCTTTTTCGGAGCCTCATTTAGACCACTTGTTTTCCCACTACCCTTGTTTTGACTCTTCACATTAAGGCAATCCCTAACCTTGTGGCCACTCTTTACACAACCAAAGCAAATATATGTTCCAACTAAGCATTCCCCTACATGAATTTTTCCACATTTGGCACAAGTAGGCTTCTTTTTTGGTGAACTAGTATCCCTTCCCTTCTTAGATTTAGGGTTATACACCCTATCATACCTAGCCTTAGGGAACTTGGAAGGAACTTGTTTAGAAACCCTCTTTTTAAACCTATACTTTTCTTTAATCTCAAGTCTTCCCTTTGAAGAACTACTATCAAAAGATATTTCCTTCTTGGCATCTCTACTCTTTCTTTTAGCCCTTGCCTCTTCTACATGTTGAGCATGAATCATGAAACGAGAAATGTTCATGTTGTCACATAGCATAGAAGAATGAAACTCCTCTTGCAAATCATCAGACATCCCGATCATAAAATGGCTCATTTCATCCCTAGGATCGGAAACCAAAGAAGGAGCATATTTTGCCAATTTAGTGAATTGCAAGGAATATTCAAGCACATTCATACCTCATTGGCGAAGGTTGATGAACTCCACCACTTTATCTTCCCTCTTCTCTCTAAGAAAGAATTGATCAAGAAAATCCTTATTGCACACTTCCCAAGTCACTGGTCCACCCTTTAATTCTCCCTCTATTGGACATATCACGCTTGAGCCACATCCTTGAGTTGATAAGTGGCTAACTCGGCCTTCTCACTAGTAGACAACCCTATAGCATAAAGGATCTTGTAGATTTCATCAATGAACTTTTGGGGGTATTCAACCTTGGACCCATACAAAGTAGGGGGATGCATCCTAGTTAAATCCCATAACGGGAGTCCGTGGTAGCAACTTGGGTGTGTGCTCGGGGTACAACCTCCTTATTAGCTTTGGTCATCATGGCTTGGGATTGAGTAGTGGCGTCTTGTGCTTGGCAAGTAATGGTTTGGACTATTTGGAAGAGAGCGACCCTTATTCGCTCATCCGTCAAAGAAGGAGGATTCACCGGGGCTTGGTCATCTTTAACATCATCCTCAAGAGGAGGAACTTGATCATGACGGGGAGGAACTCCCACCTTGGCAATCTATTCTTCAAGTCTTCTTGTTGCATTTCTTTTATTATTCATTGCATATATCATAATAATAGGATTAGATGTAAAAGCACATAGAGTTAACACTCTAAAGGCACGACATTAGACTTCCAAGAAAGTGAGAGTTTCATAAGAATCTCATAGATTCCTATTCATAAGTGTAGCGTGCTGCACAATTATATATATGAACCTACATAGACGTTGTTGAGTGAAACATTGACTTAAATATATTCAACCTCATGCTCTGCTATCAAGTTTGTCATATCTCGGGAATACCCCCTAGACGTAACCGACATCGTCGTCCACTTTGAGGACTAAGACTAGTCTCTTAGCTTTCATCATTACATTCGTAGGTCAAATTTAGCAAAAATTTAGAACTTTTAGTTACTTCGAATTGGATGTTTACATAGACCTCTATATATACATAGTGTGTGTGTGTGTATATATATATATAAAACAGCTATACTACATCAGAACCATAGGCAAAGAGAGTACCAACAGTGAGCGGAACCACGGAAGTCCGAAAATCGAAAAGAGGATTTCGCCGAGGGGGAGAGGGGTGATAACAGAAAGCGGGGTTAATGCGAATGACATTATACATGGTGAACGGGACAGGTCCATGCTTGCAATGAGGAGAGACTGGACTCCCCGCCCTTCGCGGTGGAGAAGCCCACCCTGCCCGCCGCGGTATATTATATATATATCGAGTATACATAGACCCTTTGTATTGGAAGATTCACTTAGTCTTTTACTTTTATTGCACATAGAATATATATGAGATAACATATACTAAAAATAGTTGTCTCATCTCATAACCATCTAACAAGAGTTTATCAAATTGGGCCTAGACAATACATGAAAGAAACAAGACAACATATAGGTCATATAAATGTTTAGTACTCAAATGAAAGGAAAGAAAAATAAGAGTCTTGATACTTAAACAACTTCATAGGCTTGATAGTGGCATTGCGCTTGGAAAGTGAGGAACTACCCAATTTGAATGATCAAGAATTCCAAGTCTTCTTCAAAGTCGTCTCTAGAATCCCTTCAACGACCATTACCTAAAATGATGGGGAAAAGGAAGAAATAGGGTTAGTACACCACTTGTACTAAGTAGGTGAACATATGCACACATACTATGAAAACATGCTAAGAAAAGGGACATTTTATAGAGTATGCACTTTTCATTAAAAACATTTATGCACATTCAACAAAACCATACCAACCGATCGTACATTTCATATAAGTCAATTCCTGTATAAACATCACAAGACCAACAAATTCACACTAGTCAAGGTCCAACATGCAATTCTATATTGAATACAGAGTCCAAGTACTTTATCATAAAGTCATAATATCACAGCATGAACAAGATTCAATTATAACATAACCAAAGCACAAATTACCTGAACCCTTATCAATTCACCATGTGCAATGACCAGCAAAGCCCACAACCTTACTTCAATCAAGTAACTTTAATAAAAATCATGACTAATATCCTACCTCACATCAGGAAATTTGAAGAGTACATATAATCTTACTAACAATGTAGACAACCATTTTCATAAGTGAAACTACATCATATAGTTCAACTTTGCAAGTTCCTCATATACATATCACATACCATATAAGCATATTCATGACATAAGAACACCTCGCTAAGGCTTCCCTCAAGCCAAACTAGTGCAAGACATAGGTAGCGTCTAATACCCCTAACTAGCTAAGTCAAACATCTTAAGCTACCCTAGTTTGTTTAATACTTCAATTACTTCATTTAGTATGACACACCAATGCTTACCACATAGTCCCAAACCAGATCTAAGTTTGGAATCAAGTGTTGTAAAACCTTACACCAAAGGAAGGTGGTCTGCTAGCCAAAGTAAAACAAAATATAAACGTAACTTTCTAGGTGGATCCACTAGCTAGTCTTCCTGTGGGGGCAACAAAGTTCAAGAACTAAGATATAGGTATAATCCCTCTATATACCACTTGGCAATTGGGGCCTCCTCTCATGAGAATCCATTGGATGAGTATCCCTCATTGGAGAGTCAACATCACATGTGGAACTGTAGGGTGATCTTCTATTAAAATCCTTCACCTCCCATTGTGAAGTTCATTTTGTGCTAATCTAAGTTATCACATTCGGTAATATCCCCTAGACGTAACTAGCGTCGTCGTCCTCTTTAAGGACTAAGACTAGCCTCTTAGCTTACATCATTACGTTTATAGGTCAAATTTAGCAAAAAATTTAAAACTTTTCATTACTTCTACTCGGAGGTTTATAAAGACCTCTACATACACATAGTATATATTTATATATATATATATATATATATATATATCGAGTAAACATAGACCCTTCATATAGAAAGATTACTTAGTCTTGTACTTTTATTGCACATAAGTATATAAAATATAACAAAGTCATAATAGTCGTCTCTCTCATAACCATTTAGTATTAGTATATCAAATTGGGCCTAGCCCATAAATCAATTCAATAAGACCACATATAAGTCATACAAATGTTTAGAACTCAATTGAAATTTTTGAAACATAAGAGTCTTACACTGAAAACAACTCCATTATCTAGATAAAGGCATCGCCCTCGGAAAGTGAGGACCAACTCTACTTGAATGAATAAGAGATCCAAGCCTTTCTCAAGTCGTCTTAAAAGAACTTCAACGACCGGAACCTAAAATGTTGTGGGAAGTAAGAAATGGGGTTAGTACACCAGTTGTACCAAGTATGAAATCATATGCACACATACTTTGAAAATCATGCTAAGAAAAAAGGACATTTCATAAAGTATGAATTTTTCATTTAAAAACATTTATGCACATTCAACAAGACCATACCAAATCTCTAGGCATATTCATTAAGCCATAGGCATGTACATCACAAAACCAACAGCATCAAGGCATAGTCGATTCAACATGCATATCATGTAATTGGATACATAGTCAAGTAACTCTATCATCAAGTCCTAATAGCAACAAGCATGAATAAGAGTACATTTCAACCTAACCAAAGCAAGACAATTAACCATGAACCCCTATCAAATAAACAATTGCAATGACCAAGCAAAGCCCCATACCCTTACTCAATCAAAAAACCTAACAAAAATCATGACAAAAATCCTACTTCACGTATCACAACATTTAAAAATGCATAACATCATACTTTAACAATATAGACCACCACATATTCATAAGTGACACCAATCAAAATATAGTATCACCTATGTCCAAGTTTATCATATACATGCCATATAGCATTTTAAGCATATTCATACATAAGAACCTTCTTCTAAGACCCTTCAAGGCTAGCTAGTGTAATGTTTAGATAGAGTCGCATACCCCTACCTAGACTAAGCTAAACCCCTTAGGTCACCTTAGTTAGAGTTCATTCATTTAATTCATTTTACCTTTTAGGAACATTTTACCTAAACTACATAGAACACATGAGCTAATGTGGAATCTGATGTCATGGAACCCTACACTGAAAGAAGGTGGACTACTTGCTAAGGTAGTACCAAAACATAAGCATAGCTACTACGCGGATCAACTAGATAGTAATCCTATAGGGGTACCATAGTTCAAGAACTAGGAGGTATAGTTGGGACCCTATTTATGCTACAAGCATTGTAGTCTCCAATCTCAGGGGTACATCGGTGATCCTACTTTACCTATGTGGAAAGGGACATTCCTCACTCTAGTTCAGTTGGTGCTAAGCTAGATTCCCTTTTTGAAATGTCTTTAATGTCTTTATTAATCAACATTGCTTAATATAGGTCATAGGGTCTAACCCTTGTGTATTCATCATCATCATCGTAGATCAATAAGAATTGCACAAGTATTTTCCTTTCATTACAATTCATATAGGTGAGGTTAGCACATTAACCTTATCATATCATTATAAGGCACATTGGTAAATCATTAACTATCCATATAACATTTAAATCTTAAGCCAACACCTCACAATCATAATAAAGACATTTCAATTCAACATCATACCACCCTATCAATCCTAATACAAGGCATACTCCAATACAACATCATGACTAAATCACAATTAACCATAATTTTAAGTAAAGGATAGGGATCGTAAGACTTCCCAAGTCTCCTTCATAGTTCATCATCAATGTCACATCTCGAAACCACACCCTAGAAGTTAGGGGCAATCTCGGATTACAACCAGCGTACTTGATCTCTCGGAGGTCTTGTACAAGCCCTAACATATCATTCATCGCATAAACATAATGAAAGTAGTACGGAATTAAAATTTTCACAAAATATATCATAGTCTTTAAAAAATCTTTCATCAAAAGTCAGAGGAAAATATTATTCTCAATCTCATCAAACATAAGACACGAGAATACTTGGGCCACGGACATACTTCAAAATATAGAAATACTTAGTCTATTACAATACTTCAAATGAAAACATAAAAGACATTTACCCCTTAAATCAAATGAGGACATACTTCAATTTATCTTGAATGATGTTACGATCCAAGTCTTCACTTCCCAAATGCTCCTTAGCTACCAACAACTATAGAGACAGATAAAATCATGGATTAGTAAAACAACATGTACTAAGTATGCCATAATGCATGAAAAATCATGAAAATCGACATTTATTAGAAATATACATTTTTCATTTAAAAATCATATTATAATCATAAGAATAACATTTAACAACTTCGAAATACATAAGAAAACAATTAAACAATTAATCACAATTTTAAGCCAACATTATAGTAAGCCCTATTCACTGTACAGTGAAGTACTTCTGCTTCCTTCTTAACACTTATTAACGAGTATTCTTCTCATTAAAAGCTATCCTAAGACCCACTTAAGCAACACAAAGAGAGACGACGCATACAACCTCCCTAAGCATACCTAAATGACCCTCAAGAATACTTAAAATGAGATACATACACAATTAGAAGACATCAAACATATCAACATAAGATAATATGACATTCACATACCAAAGGCTATCAAAAGACTTATTTAAGTAAATCAAGAATATAATGTCCATGATTGACCTCTTAAATACTACCTAAATAATCCTTAAGACTACCTAAGTTTAGATCATGTCCACATAGCCAACATCTTCCCTAACTAGAGTTATTCTTAAGACTCATCTAGGTAAGATACGGAGTGACCATTCTTATTTCCCCTTCACACATTAACTAGATAACCCTTAACTACTCTAGATAAGTACTTATTCAATTGACATGCTTTCTTAACTTAAGTCATTACATTGATTAGTTCATTTAGGATACATTCCACACATAAAAAACATTCAAGTAATTGTCTTGGACAAGAACTAGGAACTCCCAATAACACCTTCAAAGCCTATTGTGCACTGTCTAGATAGCATCCCATACCACCACCTAAACTTCATATAACTTCTCAAATGCTAATAGGCATTCCATATGATAATAATAAGCAATAACCGACATAGACCATGATAGCAAGAAATGGAATCTGGAGTTCGATCCTACTCCGATGAGGTTGTTCTACTTGCCAATTGTAGAACTTAGACACATCCCATGTAGGCACATGGTTAAGGAAAATGAAGGGAATTCCTTGTATTCTAGTCTCATTCTTTGACTAAAACTACTTCCCTTACCATACTCACTCGGTGCTAGACTTCTTTCTCATAGAGTAATTCACACCTAAGGTTCACATAAAAGGATTTCATATCAAGTTCATAACCCAGTTACATTCACCCTACCAAAGATTTCTTCTAGGATTACATTATAATGGCAACAAGAATCTCATGATGACTTTCCTAAGGTTTGATATGATGTCGTTCCATCCAATCAACCTTAAGCCTATCACTCTTTTAATTTGAAGGATACCATTACGGATTACGACTTCAACATTCATAACCTTACAACTAGGTTCAAGGTTTCACATAAAAGACTCTATTAAGTTAATTTAAGGTCACATATCATTCATACATTCAAGACTAAGAAACTTTAGCATTTTAAGTCAAGACATCACATACTCACTTTTATACATACATCAAGCAAGGAACAAAAACAACCAGACAAGACACCACGATTCACTTACCTTACCATACATGTCATTCAAGAACCCTAGAACATACCATATCATCGTCAAGTCTCCTATACCATCATCCTAATCAATGTGACCAACATAGACTCATATATTCAATTGTGAATAACCAAGTATAAACCCTAAGTCTATACACACAAGGTCAAAGTCATAGTCTAACATGATCACCTAAGATGACATGAATAGAAAAACACATAAATAACTTCACATGTATATAGATATTTTCATGATTCACATAATAAACTACACAAATATCCAAATTACTTCAAGTAGTTTGCCCACAAGGCCATGATCATCATAATATATAAAGTAACGCCGATATGGCCACATCTTGCAAGTAAAGCACATAATAATCCACCATAAGTTGACCATACCAATCATAACATAATTGAAGTCTAATTTTTTAAAAAAATAAAGGAAATAGGGCATATTACCACCACAACATCCTTAACACCTCATTCAAGTGTCAAATCATCACATTCGATATCACAAAGCCCTTACCCATGGCCATAACAAACAATTCAACATAATTATATCAATATTCATCAAACTAGGTCAAATTACTAATATTTATCAATCCAATACAACCTAGATATAAATTTATTATAATTATTACATCATTACACAACCCATAAAAATCTACACCATAATTTATCAACATTAGATCAATATCAAGTAACCCATATCATAGTCAAAAGCTAGGGTTCATCCAATTCAAGGGTTCATAGGTAATTTAGGTTAAATTATCAATGAAATAACAATTTAACCCATAATAAACGTTTAAAAACAATTGATGCAAGAACCCATGGTAGAATCATGAAATTGGACAATTCAACTTGAAAACTTTAGAAAACTTCATGAGAGTTGGGCTCCTTGATGAATAGAGTTTCAAGGATCAAAATGCATACCTTTATGAAGCTATTTTTTTCTCTTCGATGAAGAATCTCCATTCAATTTAACAATCCAAGCTCTTCCTTGACTTTGGACTTCAATGGAGTGTTAAGGGATTTTGGGGTTTTAATTTTGAAGAATGAAATCTTCTAAGTGTTAAAGACTTATATACACACTTAAAATAACCAAAAGACCCTTAAGGAACCTCCAATACTCTTATTTGTAAATGGGGTTAAATTACAAGTTCACCCCTCAACTTAGAGTGAACATGCGCACCCATCGACGGACTGACCACCAACGGACCATCCTGTTTGTCCGTTGTCTAGGACTGAGGCTTTTCCTTGGTCCCTCCTTTTCCCAGGATAAGTCTCAAATGACGAGACCCAACCAACAGGGCGTCGATTGACCACTGGGTATCGACTGTGTTTGTGGTTTGGGCTGTCTTGGGCAGCCTTGACACCAACTTTGGGTCCTTCCTCAAGGACCCTTGGATGGCCCATGGGGATGTTTTGCCCCAACGTTTCCAACCCAAACATGACCGTATACTCGTTTAACACCTATCACATGAATTTCACCCAAAACGAACACGTAAAATTAAACGAAACATGCTTAGACACACAAGATCATTTCAAGGCAACACTTTCGAACGTCATGGACGTTCTTGGAAATTTGACCGCCAAACTCCACAAAACTCGACACACTGTCTATATATTCTATAATAAATCTTTAATTACCTTATAACCTCACAAATCACACATAAAAAGATAAAAACACATATGAGGCACATAGGTGACTTAGTCGTCGAACGTCTTAGTGGTCCCTTGACGTTTCACTTGTGATGCACCTAAACTCTTACACACTGCCTCCTTAAAACATAATAGACCTATTTAGGACCTTATACCACCATGAACAAAATTTTAGGATCTATTTCAACTAAGTCATTTTTGGGGTCTTACATCTCCCCCACTTGGACAACATTCGTCCTCGATTGACACTTGCCACTCTCCAAACACTTCCAAGCATAGAGATTTTACTAGAAGATCATGACCATACCATATAACAAATAATCAAGAAGAAATATCAACTTCACACTATCTAGATAGCGCAACATCACAACAAAACTATAAAACAATTCACCACTCATCATCTAAAAAACTCACAATACCAGCTTCATTACCAATAACAAACTCATTTTAATCTTCATATCATACTCAATCTAACTAGTTCTAACATTCTAACAACATTACACCAATTTTTGACCAAAGAATCAATTATTCAAATTTTCAAAAATATAACAGTAAGCAGTTTTCCAAGCTAGTGATATTTACAATTCTTTTCAAAAATGCAGTTTTTAGGCAATTTATGATAGAAACATGCTAATATGAAAGGTAACATCATATAAAGTAGATGTTAGAACCTAATCATAACTTCATAACACGCAAAATGCAAGAAATTAATGAAATTCAATTTCAACAAAACTCCTAAACATCATGCACATACACCCACATGTTTTCTATGTACTTGTCCATCTCAATCTATTACCATCTCCCCCACTAGAAGGAACTCATATCACTACAAGAAAACAAGGACTTACCCTCATCTCATCCACCATGTCCGGCTTCTCTCCTCTAGTCCAGAGTGGCATAGTGATACGCTCAACCTACTCTCCAATAAGAAGTAAAGCAGTCGTGATCAATTAAATACCCCAACTAGTGAGGTTGGGATCGTTCCCATGAGGAAAATAGTTTAGGACTTAACTTCCAATCTATTAAATTACTATTGTTCAGGTCATTACTTTCCTTAGAAAACAAAATGATAAAAGAGGGTTTTTCTATTCTAAATAAATTAAAATAACTAGCGAAATTGAAAGAGACACTTAACAACTCAAATGTTGGAGGTTTAATCATTAATGAAAGTAACTAGGTTTACGTGTTCCCCCAGTTCATAACTTGATAATTCTAACTATAACAATGCTTTCCTAGTATCTGTTGGCATGCAAGTGATAAGTTATGTATTTCTAATCCTTGGTCCGGTGGTCCGGCATCTAAGAAATTTCACTCTGCACTTGGTCCGGCTCACGTTGTGTTGCTATCCTAACCCTTATCTTTTTTCCTCCATATTAATCATCGTATTCGATATTTGACTACGTTCTTACCGTCGTACATCAATACTAGCCTATTAGATAGTATAACCACTAAATCTATGTTGATAATTTCTTTTCCTATTATCTCTACTTGGTCTGGAAGTAGCATTAAGGTGAGTTTTTCTAAACGTTTGGCCATCCATAAAAAAGACTTCTAAGCAAAAGATTATCAATACCTTCACGACTTATTCTGAATTTTATTTAGTTAGGTTTTACCGCTTAATTCGCCTATGGTCCCACAACATAGATATTGATTTAGTTACCCATAGTCATTAAATCACAATATTCGAATAGTAATTAAGAATTCATGCACTTACTTCAATGAGAAATAAAAAATTCTAAAATTCAGTTGTTTAATTCAACAAATCTCCAACAATCATTACTGAAGTTAAATCACAATAACGCCTATGATTCTCCAAAAGTGTAATAATAATCACAAAGTCTAATCCACAAGAGAAGCTAAAATAATAAAGAGTATAACTATAAGAGAGTCTTAGCACCAAAAATTCTAACCCCACAAAACAAGGTTTTTTTGAACTATTTATAAAAAACAAAAACCTAATTAAAAAAGGACTCTATTTGTTGGAAGTTTGTCAAAACACGGTTGGGTCGACGGACCTCACGATGGGCCGTCATGGATTCCGTCGTCCCATACTTGTGCAATTTCTTCTGCTTCTCTCTTCATTACCCTCGATGGTAGGTATGACGGATCGTCAGAGGCACAACGGTCCGTCGAGGGTCTCCATTCCAAAACATTTGAACTCTTGGAATATGGGTACTTGGAATACTTCTCCGATCTTCATGACGAACCTGTAGGATGGACTGTCATGGCTATGACCGTCCGTCACGCTTTCTGTAACCCCACAGTTGGTCATACTTCCCCATCTTCCTTCAGCAGCTGCACTACGCTGCCACCTACGGACCGTCACGAGCATGACGGACCTTCACGAGCTCTGTAGGTGGTCTCTTCTGCATTTCTTCGCTCAAAAACCTCCGCATTCATCTTTGGACAGAATTTGCTACAAATAAGGAGAACTCATATACAATTAGCACAAAAAGGCTGTTGGACCCACTAAAACTTACTGGAAAAGTATTAATATACCGTGTAACCACGGTATACTCAACACCCTCAACGTAAATCGTTTGTTTGTCATCAAGGGACGCACTATGACTCAATACACCATCTTTGTAGAAATAGTATCCATGTTTTATCTTGCAATCATTTGGCTATTCACGCCTTCCCGATAATCTCATCATATTTATGGCATCTATCACTATTAGGCTTGAATCCTGGTGGAATCGAGCATGACACATGACCACCATGCACTAACACTGTCATTTCAATTTCTCACCGAAGGTTAAAAACAACAAAAAACTACTTTTATGGTATGGCAACTATTGTCCTCACTTCAAAACAAATCCTCATTTTTCACAGTTTTACTATAAGGATTACTGTGTGAACACGCACTCTCAGAACAAATTCACACTCATTCATACCTATTTCCTAGATTTGCCCTTCTTTTTCAGTGCTTTAAGTTCGCTATAACAACCCTTAGGGATCACGATAGCTTTCTTAAGCTTGTAAACATACGCTCAGGGTTAGGTGCGTATATTTAGGTCTACTTTAGTGACTTTTCGCCCTTCTTGACATATTGGCTAAACATAACCATTGTCTATCATTTTATTTTGCCCCATTTCCCATATTATTTCACCTTGCTATTCCCCTTTTTTTTTTTTTTGGTGTAAGTGACTCTCTTCTTTTCTTGCTTGTTTCTTGTTATTTTTATTTTATTTTGTTTAATTTTCTTTTCAACTAATTCTTGAGTCACTTTACTTTTTGTCTTGGTCTTTCTCTTTGTTCTTTCAAAACTTTCCAGAGCAATGTCCTTCATATGCCACCACCAACTCATGCCTGTTGCCATGAGTCAAATTCCACAAACCCAAAGTTGGGTTTAGGCATAAAAAGGTTGTTTACTTGGCATTAGCCCCCCTCAACTTACGCTTTTGGCATAAGCTGAGGTGCACATGTCCTAGGAGGGACCAGGGCCGAACACATTTTCCCATAAAAGATCAGTTGGGGTGAAAAAGAAAGGTCTAATTTAATCTCAAATCATTTTGGATCACAGAAGGATAATTCCATTTTGGTTTTTCTTCCTATTTAGGCTAAAAATGGGCTATATGAATAAGGGCCTAAGATCCTTTCCTACTGTCCTATTACAGCTTATTTTAATAGGACTAACCAGGAAAGTTACTAGCTCAGTACAAATAGTGGACTATTCAAATATTCCTCACACACTCACTTGACATCTCATAACTCAACCAGATTATTAGGACCCTAGTTCGAATTTTAGACTTAGGGTTATGCAGTGGTGTACCTCTATGTCCCTGCTAGAGCCACCCATTTATAAATTACTATTCCTAGTCATGCATCCTTCTCCAGTTCCGAATAACTATGTACACAAGATATAGACATGCCGGTTCAAAAACAGAAAAAGTAATCAGTCTCTTTTGGGAAAAGAACCACAGGCAGAAAAACCCCAAAAGAGAATATGATTTTGGTTACTCATACTTCACCCTAGCCCTCACTTTCATGTACCCCCCCCCCAACAAAAAGACATGCAATGTCCCCAATGCCTAAAAATTAAATACTAGAGTGGTAATGTGACGCAAACCTCGGCGCACAGCGCCCGATGATCAGCACGCCTGGTGGGTCCGGTTCCTCGGAACCACTAACCACTATAATCTGGACAACCCTCAGTGGTGTCCTCAACATCACAACCTCATTAGGATGCCTCCCCTATCTCCATAGTTTTCTGGAGCTAGACCCCCAGCATCTAACTCTTCCTGCTCTCATCTAACGCTCCTCCTCTTTAGAAGCGAGGCTCTCCTCGCAGCCTCCATCTCACGGCGCTCCTTCTTCCGTGCTCAAGCTTCATCCTCCTCTCGACCCCTACGCCTCTTCCGCATGTCTCTCGAGGGGAGGTGGTGGAATCTTCGAAGTGTCTTAATAAGTGGCCGCCATCACTGTGTCTTCAGCAGGCTCTGCAGAAGGGCCTCAGACTTCAGAACCCTGCCACTAAGAATCATATCAAAGCTGCCGCGAGACTGTCGCCCGTATCCTGAAGGTGCGACACCTCCACCGTGAGGGGCTGGACTGTCTAGCACCCGCAAACTCAAAAGCGTCTAAGCGCTGATGAACCTCAGCGATCTTCCGCTCTGGGGTTTGTAACCATTCCTCTGTTTCCAGCGCTTTCTGCTCGGCAATGACCTCTGCATCCAAGGCTGGATATCCATTCAATGTGCATTTGCACCTTTAATTTATGGACCCTAGCAAAGCGGGACCCAGAGCCGTAAAGGTGCTAGCGTGAAGAGCTTGGGGCAGTGCCTAACAACCCTGGATAGACCGACTTGGGTATGCAGTGTAAGCCGCCTTCGT